>NC_069414.1:24383949-24446449 GCF_026875155.1 Cherax quadricarinatus
TCAGTACAACGTCGAAAATCACTAAGTCTATACAATGTTCTGAGAATAGAGTTCTACAGAACTAACAAGAATAATGAGACAGACAATCTGTCCAACCACCAAGCGAGTCTAGAGCAGACTGAATACTTCAGACGAGGTGAGGACACCCCCCCCCCCCTCTATCACGTGATAGCTCCGTGGGCAGCAGTCGCCCAGCAAGAAGCAGAAGCCGGCAGTATAACGAGCAACAAGCGATAATTACAGTAGTTTGACAATCAAGATTTGAACTGAGCACATAATATGTTACATCCTAACAACATAAGTCAAATAACAATATAAAGCAATACATTTACGATTTAGCTATTATCGCAAATATAAGCAATATAAAATTATATGAAAAGGTAATATACATTATATATATATACATAATAATCATTGTAACCCATTCAGGGGTTGCAACACATACACACACATACACACACACACACACACACACACACACACACACACACACACACACACACACACACACACACACACACACACACACAACACACACACACACACGTGTATATATATAATATATATAAACACTGATCTCTGGCCGAAGGAGACTCCTTCGGCCAGAGATCAGTGTTTGTGTATATTTCGCCTGCTCTTGCGAATTCCTTGCATTGCATAATATATATATATATATATATATATATATATATATATATATATATATATATATATATATATAATATATATATATATATATATTTTGTGTGTGTGTGTGTGTGTGTGTGTGTGTGTGTGTGTGTGTGTGTGTGTGTGTGTGTGTGTGTGTGTGAGTGTGTGTGTGTGTGTGTGTGTGTGGTGTGTGTGTGTGTGTGTGGTGATGTTGGTGTGTTATGTGTGTGTGTGTGTGTGTGAGTGTGTACGCCTAATTTATTTTCCTGAGTGAGAAAATACATGTCAGTGAAGATGAGGTGAAGGCGTCAGGTGGTCTAATTACTGTGTCAGGTGGCAGCAGGGATCAGCTTGGGATGATATATATGTTTAAGAGTATGTGAGACGATGTATTTTCCACACAGTTTTGTTCTAATATGTAGGAAACAGCGATCAAGGTTGTTACAGTATACCGGCGCTTATCAGTGTTCGAGTCCCCGTAGATGACTTGATCTTTCTTTCAGTGTAAGGTACGATCATCCTCAAATCCGGGAAAACACGTAAGTATTTCTTTGTGTCTTCCCCGCTTCACGCATTTCTGTGTTCACGAACTTGTGTAGAAAGATTCCTACCCGCAGCTCCTCTGCGGTAGATCTCGTTGCACTTTTGGCAGGGTAGAGCGTCGACCCCTGCTGCACTGCTGGTTCAATCATAGGGATTTTTATTCCAGCTGAGGTCTCTGGTGGAAGCTACGCTGATGTTGCTGGCAAATACATCCCCATATATAGTTCCGCCCACATAATACAACGCCACACAGCTTAGTAACTAGACATTTATACTACCTGACTGCTTTACATGACTTTTTCTATGACAATACAGGCCTGCACTGTAAGTCACAGCCAGGAACAGTCACAATTACACTCAACAAGGAAAAAAAGTAGCTTCCTTAACAACGTGCTATGTACACTACAAAGAAAGGAAGGAAGGAAGGAAGGAAGGAAGGAACGATTACCCAGACATAATAGTCGAACGATCAATTCAACGCTCCTCTGACAAGACAGAATGCCGCAGCCCAAGCAGTGGTGAGCGGACGATGTGGTGTTGTATTTCAGCGCTAGATGGCTCTAGTAGCCACCGTGTTAACAGCTGGCCAAGATAACCACTGGATTGTTGTGTGTTTGTTGTGTCGATCAAATACATGAGTCACTAACTTTGTCATCTACCTACTATCTATTTTGTCATCTACCTGTCATTTACTTCATCATCTACCTGTCATCTACTTCGTCATCTACCTGTCATCTACTTCGTCATCTACTTTATCATCTACCTGTCATCTAACTACAATCCGCTACATGGAACTGAAATATACTCACCCATTCTCCGTTCCAGCAATATTACAAAATCTCAATTCTCTCTCTCTCTACGTAACATGTAATTAAAAAACCTGGTTCAAGAACTAGCCTGTAAATACAACAGCGTATCGCCCTGTGTAAAACCTTACACAGAACGAAACGTTCTCTTCATGAAAACGTTGGATCCAAAGCGTAATTAGTTAGTAACAATTTTACGAGACTTTTGCTTACACTGAGTGGAAACAAGACTGTTCTGGCAGTCTCTCTCTTTACAATTATAGGGAAACTCTCGAAAGAGGTCGTAGGTAAATCCCAGGTCATTCCTGCAATATTTCCATGCATTTGTGTTCTCCAGGCGTCATTTTCTCCCGCATGTGCAGTTACTTTCGCTCTGTACAGTCATATTCGTCAGCACTTATTGCCATAATGTCCAACATGTAGTGATGGAGTGAGTGATGATGAAAGTGTTTTTTTCTTTTTCTTTTTCGGGTCACCTTACCTCGGTGGGAAACGGCCGATGTGTAATACAGTGTCATTTTCACGAGCATATTGTCATGCTCATCAAAACGCTCATATTCTCTCAAAGACAACAACATTCATTCCAAGGCAGAGACAGTCATATTCACGAACATGCAATTAGGCTATCCCAAGCAGTCACATTAGCCAAGTCATATTCACCTAACATACTGCCACATTCAGAAACGCAGTCATTTTCTACCCACAACAGCAATATTCACCAACTCACGCAATCATATTCAGCAAATATATGCAGTCGTATTTCTGTTATTCTCAGTCCACTGCATTCAACTTACCCTCAACTCTAGCTATTGATTATATCATTACCATCTCTCTCTCTCTCTCTCTCTCTCCTCTCCTCCTCTCTCTCTTCTCCTCTCTCGTTTTCTCTCTCTCTCTCATCTCTCCCCTCTCTCTCTCTCTCTCTCTCTCTTTTCTCTCTCTCTCTCTCTCTCACTCTCTCTCTGTCTCTTTCTGTCTGTCTGTCTACCTCTGTCTGTCTGTCTGTCTGCCTGTCTGTCTGTCGCTCTCTCTCTCTCTCTCTGTCTCTTTCTGTCTGTCTGTCTACCTCTGTCTGTCTGTCTGCCTGTCTGTCTGTCGCTCTCTCTCTCTCTCTGTCTTTCTCTTTCTCTCTTCCTCTGTCTCTCGCTCTCTCAAATACATTCACACACATGTTTGGTTAGATGGTATACACACACACACACACACACACACACACACACACACACACACACCCCACACACACACACCACACACACACACACACACACACCACACACACACACATAATATATATATATATATATATATATATAATATATATATATATAAAATATATATATATATATATATATATATATATATATATAAATATAATTGTGGTTGAAGAGGGTTGAGTCTCAGCTCTTGGCTCGACTGTCTGCTTGCTGATACTGATTTCTCTCTCTAGGCTGCATGAACCCTATCGTACCTGTTCTTCAAGCTATGTATGGCTTGTGCCTCTACCACTTCCTGTCTAGGTCGTTCAACTCCCTGATCACTTCCTTTGATTCAGCTGTGCTTTTAACTTCCAGATATGACCTCGTGTATCTGAGATCCGCCTCTCAAACATAGTGTGTGTACTCACCTAGTTGTGGTTGCAGGGGTCGAGTCACAGCTCCTGGCCCCACGTTACAGCTCCTGTGTGTGTGTGTACTCACCTAGTTGAGGTTGCGGGGGTCGAGTCCGAGCTCCTGGCCCCGCCTCTTCACTGATCGCTACTAGGTCACTCTCCCTGAGCCGTGAGCTTTATCATACCTCTGCTTAAAGCTATGTATGGATCCTGCCTCCACTACATCGCTTCCCAAACTATTCCACTTACTGACTATTCTGTGGCTGAAGAAATACTTCCTAACATCCCTGTGATTCATCTGTGTCTTCAGCTTCCAACTGTGTCCCCTTGTTACTGTGTCCAATCTCTGGAACATCCTGTCTTTGTCCACCTTGTCAATTCCTCTCAGTATTTTGTATGTCGTTATCATGTCCCTCCTATCTCTCCTGTCCTCCAGTGTCGTCAGGTTGATTTCCCTTAACCTCTCCTCGTAGGACTTACCTCTTAGCTCTGGGACTAGTCTTGTTGCAAACCTTTGCACTTTCTCTAGTTTCTTTACGTGCTTGGCTAGGTGTGGGTTCCAAACTGGTGCCGCATACTCCAATATGGGCCTAACGTACACGGTGTACAATGTCCTGAATGATTCCTTATTAAGATGTCGGAATGCTGTTCTGAGGTTTGCTAGGCGCCCATATGCTGCAGCCGTTATTTGGTTGATGTGCGCTTCAGGAGATGTGCCTGGTGTTATACTCACCCCAAGATCTTTTTCCTTGAGTGAGGTTTGTAGTCTCTGGCCCCCCTAGACTGTACTCTGTCTGCGGTCTTCTTTGCCCTTCCCCAATCTTCATGACTTTGCACTTGGTGGGATTGAACTCCAGGAGCCAATTGCTGGACCAGGTCTGCAGCCTGTCCAGATCCCTTTGTAGTTCTGCTTGGTCTTCGATCGAGTGAATTCTTCTCATCAACTTCACGTCATCTGCAAACAGGGACACCTCAGAGTCTATTCCTTCCGTCATGTTCACAAATACCAGAAACAGCACTGGTCCTAGGACTGACCCCTGTGGGACCCCGCTGGTCACAGGTGCCCACTCTGACACCTCGCCACGTACCATGACTCGCTGCTGTCTTCCTGACAAGTATTCTCTGATCCATTGTAGTGTGTGTGTGTGTGTGTGTGTGTGTGTGTGTGTGTGTGTGTGTGTGTGTGTGTGTGTGTGTGTGTGTGTGTGTGTGTGTGTGTGTGTGCGTGTGTGTGTGTCTGTGTGTAGGTGTGTGTTTTTCTTTCCACATGTCAATAAAATTGTAAACTTCAAATCACTTAAATCGTGAACTGGCTCTTTTCTGGCTTAAGCAAAGACTATCATTGCTTTGAAAGCCAAGCTCGTCACTTCTTCCTCAAAAGCCAGACAGTAATCACCTTTTTTAACACAATAACATATCTCCTCCCTCCCCCCTCCTAGCACAATAATAGAATCGCATCAACCTCTCAATATAGAATAGAATTCTGAACCCCCCTCAACTCCTAAACCCCCCCCTCCTAAACACTCCTCCCCTTCCTAAACACCCTTCCCTTCCTAAACACCCTCCCCCTTCTAAACAACCCTCCCCCTTCTAAACACCTCTCCCCCTCCTAAACCCCCTCCCCCTCCTAAACCCCCTCCTCCGAGGCTCCATTGAGAGCTCCACTTTCCATGTCAAATTTTTAGCGAGCATCTTTTTTAGTGCCAAAAGTTTCTAGTCGTATACAAACATGACAATTTTGACCCGACTGAAAGCACTAAAAAACTTATTTTAAATACAGTTTGTTACGACTGATTTCAAAAGATTTCAAGTACCCATCAAGAAGTAAAAAGGATATATAATATATATATATATATATATATATATATATATAGATATATATATATATATATATATATATATATATATATATAATATATATATATATATATATAATACAACACGTGGACCGTCTCCCACCGCGACAGGGTAACCCGAAAAAGAAATGCATTCACAGTCATTCACACTATCACTGTCTTGAGGGAGGCACACACATACGACAGTTTAGTTGTCACTCTAAACAGCAAATATCCCAAACCCCTCCTGTAGAGTGCAGGCATTATACTTCCCACCTCCAGGACTCAATTCCGGCTAACCTGTTTCACTGAGTCCTTTCAAAAAAATATTACCCTGCTCATATTCCAACAGCTCGTCAAGTCTTAAAAACCATTCGCCTCCACTCACTCCTATCTAACATGCTCAGACATGCTTACTGTACGTCCAAGACCCTTGCACATAAATCCTACTTTACCCCTTCCCTTTATCGTTTCCTAGGACAACTCTTACCCTGCCTTCCTTCCACTACAGGTTTATACACCCTCCAAACCTTCCTATTTTGCTCCATCCTTTCTAAATGACCAAACCACCTCAACAACCCCTCCTCAGCCCTTTAGTCACTCCACATCTCCTCCTAATTTCCACACTACGAATTCTCTGCATAATATTTATACTTCACATTGCCCTTATACTCGACGTCTCCACTGCCTTCAGCCTCCTCCTTGCTGCAGCATTTACAACCCAAACTTCATACATGTATAAGAGTGTTGGTTCCACTATACTCTCGTACATTTCCTTCCTAGCCTCCATGGTTAACGTTCTTTGTCTCCACAAATACCTCAATGCACCACTCACTTTTTTCCTTCATCAGTTGTATGGTTAGCCTCATTTTTCATAAACCAATCCGCTGACAAATCAACTCCCAAATATCTGAAAACATTCACGTCTTCCTTACTCCCTCCTTCTAATGTGATATCCAATTTTCTTTATCTAAATCGTTTGATACCCTCATCACCTTACTCTTATCTATGTTCACTTTCAACTTTCTACCTTTACACACCCTCCCAAACTCGTCCACTAACCTTTGCAACTTTTCTTGAGAATCCCCCAAAAGCACAGTATCATCAGCAAAGAGTAACTTTGTCAACTCCCATTTTGCATTTGATTCTCCATAATTTAATCCCACCCCTCTCCCCAACACCCTAGCATATACTTCTTTTACAACCCCATATAAAAATATATTAAACAACCATGGTGACATTACACATCCCTGTCTAAGACCTACTTTTGCTGGGAAGTAGTCTCCCTCTCTTCTACACACCTTAACCTAAGTCTCACTATCCTCATAAGTTATTACCTATTCCATACACTTGCAGCATCTCCCAGATTGTTACCCTAGCCACCCTATCATACGCCTTTTCATATATATAATATATATATATATATATATATATATATATATATATATATATATATATATATATATATATATATATATATATATATATATATATATATATATATATATATATATATATGTACTAGACATGTACTAGATATGTATTACACATGTATCTCTCACATCTCATGTACTGTATATGCCATCTTTATATCAACTATGTATATATATATATATATATATATATATATATATATATATATATATATATATATATATATATATATATATATTTATTTATTTATTTATTTTTATTAACACATCGGCCGATTCCCATCAAGGCTGGGCGGCCCGAAAAAGAAAAACATTCATCATCATTCACCCTGTCACTGTCTTGCCAGACGGGTGCTTTACACTACAATTATAGAACTGCAACATTAACACCCCTCCTTGAGGACTCAAGTCCGACCTGCCGGTTTCCCTGAATCCCTTCATAAATGTTACTTTGTTCACACTCCAACAGCACCTCAAGTATTAAAAACCATTTGTCTCCATTCACTCCAGTCAAACACGCTCACGCATGCTTGCTGGAAGCCCAAGCCAATCGCACACAAAACCTCCTTTACCCCTTCCCTCCAACCTTTCCTAGGCCGGTCCCTACCCCGCCTTCCCTCCTCTACAGATTCATACACTCTCGAAGTTATTATGTTTAGTATCCATTTTACTAATATGTAACACCATAAAATTAGTAGATAATATTTATGTGTAACGCATTTATTTTTCAAACACATCTCGTGCGATTCTCCAACACAGGCGGGTCGGCCGAGACACTTCATGCTCATTCACCTTCTCCTTGTTTGCAACCAGCCCGGATGCTTTACACCAATTATAAGAACGTTTGTACACATATACATTCCCCTCTTTTTATGGACAAAGTGGACCTAACCGTTTCCTGATCCCTTCATAATGTCTTTGTTCACTACTTCTAGACCATCTGCTGAAGTCCCTCCAAGTATTGAAAACATTAGTCCTCCATTCTCCTCCATCGAACACCGTCACGCTAATGCTTTTTGGGAACCAGCAATCGACCTAACTCTCTTATTCACTGTATCTCACAACTTCTACCAGTCGGTCCCCAACCCCGCCTTTTTAAATTTATAAATATCAAGTTATTATTTATGTTAACACATTTTTATATATATGATAACCAAAATTTAAGTTGTGATATATAGTATAGGTAATCACAGCACTTTGAAATGTACCAACTACGTACCTTAGGATTAGCATAGCAGCGCCACATCTGGTCGAGGCTTGCCCACTCACAGCTGTCTTCCAGCCTTCGTGGAACGCCGTTGTGCAACGAGGTACACCACCTACGATTCTTCTATACCCTTAACGAGCAGTTGGTACATTACGACGTATCTCTGCTGACATATAACTCTACAGTGACTATGGGAAGTGCAATCACCGATTTGTAGGACAAGTTCTGTGATTAGGAGCACCTTCATCTTGCTGGAAAATCAGTGACTCCACTCCCGTTATCTGATTGTCTCCTCCAGGGTAGCTCTTCCCCGAAATCTGATACAGATATGTATAATTTTTGTAACACATGATAATACTTTACACAATATATTCACTTTAATTTTTCTTTTAAAAATCTAAAATTCTGACAGCAGGTGTGGATGTTTAGACGCAGTGTGTGAGTAGTTTTAGAAGCAGGTATGTGAGTATTGTAGACAGCAGTGTGTGAGTGTATGTAGACTGCAGTGTGTGATTTGTAGACGCAAGGTGTGTAGTGTTGTAGACAGCAGTGTGTGAGTGTTGAGACCAACGGTTGGAGTGTTGTAGACAGCCAGGTGTGTGAGTTTGTAGAACGCAAGGTGTGAGTTTGTAGACAGCAGGTGTGAGTGTGTAGACAGCAGGTGTGTGGTTTGAGACAGCAGCGTGTGTGAGTTGTAAAGAGACAGGTGTGAGTGTGTAGACCAGCACGTGTGTGATGTTTGACAGCAGTTGTGAGTGTAGACGAGCAGGTGTAATGTGTAGGACGAGTGTGGAGTGTTGTAGACAGCAGGTGGACGTGTGATAGACAGCAGGTTGTGGGTTTATAGACAGGGCAGGTGTGTGAGGGTTGTAGACGCATGTGTGGAGTGTTTAGACATAAGGTGTGTGAGTTGATAGCAGCAGGTTGGAGTGTTGTAGACCAAGTGTGGTGTGATGTAGAATCAGAGGTCTGAGTGTGTAGACACAGTGTGTGAGTGTTGTAGACAGCCAGGTGTTAGTGTTTAGACAATCAGAGTGTGAGGTTTGTAGACAAAGTTGATGATTTAACAGAAGGTGTAAGGTTGAGACACATGTTGTTAGTGATGAGACAAAGTAGTTTGTTGTAACAGATGGTTGAGTGTATTTAGACAGTAGGTAGTTGAAGTTTGTAGACAGCAGGTGTGTGAGTGTTGTAGACGGCAGGTGTGTGAGTGTTGTAGACAGCAGGTGTGTGAGTGTTGTAGACAGCAGGTGTGTGAGTGTTGTAGACAGCAGGTGTGTGAGTTTGTAGTCAGAGTGGTGTTGTAGACAGTGGTGTGAGTGTTGTAGACAGCAGTGTGTGTGAGTGTTGTAGACAGCAGGTGTGTGAGTGTTGTAGACAGCAGGTGTGTGAGTGTTGTAGACAGGCAGGTTGTGAGTGTTGTAGACAGCAGGTGTGTGAGTGTTGTAGGACAGCAGTGTGTGAGTGTTGTAGCATGCAGGTGTGTTGAGTGTTGTAGAACAGAGGTGTGTGAGTGTTGTAGACAGCAGGTGTGTGAGTGTTGTAGACAGCAGGTGTGTGAGTGTTGTAGACAGCAGGTGTGTGAGTGTTGTAGACAGCAGGTGTGTGAGTGTGTAGACAGAGTGTGTGAGTTTGTAGACAGCAGGTTGTGGTGAGTGTTGTAGACAGCAGTGCTGTAGTTGTGACAGTAGTGTGTGAGTTTGTAGACAGGTAGTTGTGTGTGAGTATTGTAGACAGCAGCGTGTGTGTGATGTGTTGTAGACAGCAGGTGTGTGAGTATTGTAGACAGCAGGTGTGTGAGTGTTGTAGACAGCAGTGTGGAATATTGTAGGCAGCAGGTGTTGTATTGTAGACAGCAGGTTGAATATTGCAGACAGCAGTGTGTTGTAGACAGCAGGTGTGTGGTGGTTGAAGACAGCAGTGTTGTGAGTGTTGTAGACAGCGGTGAGTATTGCAGACAGCAGTGGTGTGTGAATTGTAGACAGCAGGTGTGTGAGTATTGTAGACAGCAAGTGTGTGTGTTGTAGACAGCAGGTGTGTGAGTGTTGCAGACAACAGGAGTTTGAGTATTGTAGACAGCAGGTGTGTGAGTATTGTAGACAGAAGGTGTGTGTGTTGTAGACAGCAGGTGTGTGAGTGCTGTAGACAGCAGATGTGTGTGTGTTGTAGACAGCAGATGTGTGAGTATTGTAGATAGAAGGTGTGTGAGTGTTGTAGACAGCAGGTGTGTGAGTGTTGTAGACAGCAGGTGTGTGAGTGTTGTAGACAGCAGGTGTGTGAGTGTTGTAGACAGCAGGTGTGTAAGTGTTGTAGATAGCAGGTGTGTGAGTGTTGTAGACAGCAGGTGTGTGAGTGTTGTAGACGGCAGGTTTGTGAGTGTTGTAGATAGTACGTGTGTGAGTGTTGTAGGCAGCACGTGTGTGAGTGTTGTAGGCTGCAGGTGTGTTAGTGTTGTAGATAGTAGGTGTGTGAGTGTTGTAGACAACAGGTGTGTGAGTGTTGTAGACAGCAGGTGTGTGAGTGTTGTAGACAGCAGGTGTGTGAGTGTTGTAGACAGCAGGTGTGTATTGTAGACAGTACGTGTGTGAGTATTGTAGACAGCAGGTGTGTGAGTGTTGTAGACAGCAAGTGTCTGTGTTGTAGACAGTAAGTGTGTGAGTATTTTAGACAGTAGGTGTGTGAGTATTGTAGACAGCAGGCGTGTGCGTTGTAGACAGCAGGTGTGAGAGTGTTGTAGACAGCAGGTGTGTGAGTATTGTAGACAGCAGGTGTGTGAGTGTTGTAGACAGCAGTTGTGTGAATATTGTAGGCAGCAGGTGTGTGTATTGTAGACAGCAGGTGTGTGAATATTGCAGACAGCAGGTGTGTTGTAGACAGCAGGTGTGTGTGTGTTGAAGACAGCAGGTGTGTGAGTGTTGTAGACAGCAGGTGAGTATTGCAGACAGCAGGTGTGTGTGTGAATTGTAGACAGCAGGTGTGTGAGTATTGTAGACAGCAAGTGTGTGTGTTGTAGACAGCAGGTGTGAGTGTTGCAGACAACAGGAGTTTGAGTATTGTAGACAGCAGGTGTGTGAGTATTGTAGACAGAAGGTGTGTGTGTTGTAGACAGCAGGTGTGTGAGTGCTGTAGACAGCAGATGTGTGTGTGTTGTAGACAGCAGATGTGTGAGTATTGTAGATAGAAGGTGTGTGAGTGTTGTAGACAGCAGGTGTGTGAGTGTTGTAGACAGCAGGTGTGTGAGTGTTGTAAGACAGCAGTGTGTGAGTATTGTAGACAGCAGGTGTGTGAGTGTTGTAGACAGCAGGTGTGTGAGTATTGTAGACAGCAGGTGTGTGAGTGTTGTAGACAGCAGGTGTGTGAATATTGTAGGCAGCAGGTGTGTGTATTGTAGACAGCAGGTGTGTGAATATTGCAGACAGCAGGTGTGTTGTAGACAGCAGGTGTGTGTGTGTTGAAGACAGCAGGTGTGTGAGTGTTGTAGACAGCAGGTGAGTATTGCAGACAGCAGGTGTGTGTGTGAATTGTAGACAGCAGGTGTGTGAGTATTGTAGACAGCAAGTGTGTGTGTTGTAGACAGCAGGTGTGTGAGTGTTGCAGACAACAGGAGTTTGAGTATTGTAGACAGCAGGTGTGTGAGTATTGTAGACAGATGGTGTGTGTGTTGTAGACAGCAGGTGTGTGAGTGCTGTAGACAGCAGATGTGTGTGTGTTGTAGACACAGAATGTGTGAGTATTGTAGATAGAAGGGTGTGAATGTTGTAGACACAGGTGGTGAGTGTTGTAGACAGCAGTGTGTGAGTGTTGTAGACAGCAGGTGTGTGAGTATGTAGACAGCAGGTGTTGAGTGTTGTAGACAGCAGGTTTGTGTGAGTATTGTAGACAGCAGGTGTGTGAGTGTTGTAGACAGCAGGTGTGTGAGTGTTGTAGACAGCAGGTGTGTGAGTATTGTAGACAGCAGGTGTGTGAGTGTTGTAGACAGCAGAGTAGAGTTCTGTGACTATATTTAGAGAGATCGATAATGTCTGTTCAATGTCCAGCAGAATGAACGAAGGAGGACGAAGAGGAGGACGAAGAGGAGGAGGAGGACGAAGAGGAGGAGGAAGAGGCGGAGAAAGTGGAGGAGGTGGAGGAAGAGGAGGAGAAAGAGGAGATGTACCCCAGTTCGACATCTTCAGTGATAGTCCTGAGTCTATCTATTTCAGATATCTCTCACTACCCCCAGTAGTCTCTCATTATCTCAAGTGTCTCTAATAATTCTAATGACTATTACAGTGTATCTGTCAGTGTATATACACCGAGTGTTGTGTATGTACTATACACTATACACCGTGAGTCTTAAGTATTAAAGTATTCTTGACTGGTGGTGAACAGGTAACATGCAGCCTTAATGACCCTCGTGTGGTCGACAGGCTTCAAACCCAATAAAGCAATAAACTTTAAATCCAGTAAATTAATCGACTTTAAACCCAGTAAATCCATCAATTCTTAAACCAGTAAGAGTCAAAAAATCCTTTCCAGATTTAGCCTTAGCAACGAACATTAAATCCTCTTGAGGTGTATAATAAGTGGCTTCATGTAAGTGTATAAGAGGCTTCGAACACATGTATAAGAGGCTTCGAACACATGTATAAGAGGATTCGAACACATGTATAAGAGGCTTCGAACACATGTATAAGAGGATTCATACACATGTATAAGAGGCTTCATACACATGTATAAGAGGCTTCATACACATGTTTAAGAGGCTTCATACACATGTATAAGAGGCTTCATACACATGTATAAGAGGCTTCATACACATGTTTAAGAGGCTTCATACACATGTATAAGAATCTTCATACACATGTTTAAGAGGCTTCATACACATGTATAAGAGGCTTCATACACATGTATAAGAGGCTTCATACACATGTATAAGAGGCTTCATACACATGTTTAAGAGGCTTCATACACATGTATAAGAGGCTTCATACACATGTTTAAGAGACTTCATACACATGTATAAGAATCTTCATACACATGTTTAAGAGGCTTCATACACATGTATAAGAATCTTCATACACATGTTTAAGAGGCTTCATACACATGTATAAGAGGCTTCATACACATGTATAAGAATCTTCATACACATGTTTAAGAGGCTTCATACACATGTATAAGAGGCTTCATACACATGTTTAAGAGGCTTCATACACATGTATAAGAGGCTTCATACACATGTTTAAGAGGCTTCATACACATGTATAAGAGGCTTCATACACATGTATAAGAGGCTTCATACACATGTATAAGAGGCTTCATACACATGTTTAAGAGGCTTCATACACATGTATAAGAGGCTTCATACACATGTTTAAGAGACTTCATACACATGTATAAGAATCTTCATGCACATGTTTAAGAGGCTTCATACACATGTTTAAGAGGCTTCATACACATGTATAAGAGGCTTCATACACATGTTTAAGAGACTTCATACACATGTATAAGGCTTCATAAACATGTTTAAGAGGCTTCATACACATGTTTAAGAGGCTTCATACACATGTATAAGAGGCTTCATACACATGTATAAGAGGCTTCATACACATGTATAAGAGGCTTCATACACATGTTTAAGAGGCTTCATACACATGTATAAGAGGCTTCATACACATGTTTAAGAGGCTTCATACACATGTATAAGAGGCTTCATACACATGTTTAAGAGGCTTCATACACATGTATATGAGGCTTCATACACATGTTTAAGAGGCTTCATACACATGTATAAGAGGCTTCATACACATGTATAAGAGGCTTAATACACATGTATATGAGGCTTCATACAAATGTATAAGAGGCTTCATACACATGTTTAAGAGGCTTCATACACATGTTTAAGAGGCTTCATACACATGTTTAAGAGGCTTTATACACATGTATAAGGCTTCATACACATGTATAAGAGGCTTCATACAAATGTATAAGAGGCTTCATACACATGTATAAGAGGCTTCATACACATGTATAAGAGGCTTCATACACATGTATAAGAGGCTTCATACACATGTATAAAAGGCTTCATACACATGTATAAGAGGCTTCATACACATGTTTAAGAGGCTTCATACACATGTTTAAGAGGCTTTATACACATGTATAAGGCTTCATACACATGTATAAGAGGCTTCATACACATGTATAACAGGCTTCATCCATGTATGGGGTGGCAGACCCTCCATTAACGTACACAAATAAATAACACAAATCCCCCCCCCCTCCGTAAAAAAAATAAAAAAAATTAGAAAACAATTTTGAATCATGATTCTCAAATTTGTATTTTAAACTCTTCATTTAATTAACCTCTAAAAAATATAACTTAATTACCCAGACCACATGGGAATATATGCATACATATATATATATATATATATATTATAATATATATAAATATATATATATATATATATATATATATATATATTATATATATATATATATATATATATATATATATATATTGTGTGTGTGTGTGTGTGTGTGTGTGTGTGTATATGTATATGCAATAAGATCACAGTAAACAGGTGATTTCAGGATATGCAAAACAACCACTCTGAAAGAATAGAGAAATTCCAAGCGCTTTCGTGACTACTCACATTATCAAGGAAACTATGAAAGTAAAGCATCCAAGGAAGCTATATAAGGGGTCTGGCCAGCACCTCACTATCAGATCCCACAACGGTTAAACACCTGACGCGCGCCGACCCAACTTGGATAGGTCCTTTGCACAACTCACCCCACAAACTATTCTACCCAAGAAAATTTAAAAATTATTTGTCCAGTGTATTATTAAATTCTCCCAATTCTATTAATTATAAATGGATCTAATTTATATAAACCAAAGGAAATATTCATATTATTATCAAAACTGCTTTTTATGAAACAAGATTCAATTATATTCCTGTCGACCATGGACTTGCTTGATACTACTTTCTCAACTTTTTGAAAATCAATCGGATGGTTAAAATCTCTTACATTAATAAATAGAGCATTGGAATCTTGTCCAGTTCTAATGCTATATTTATGTTGTTTTAATCTTAGTTCGAGATTTTTACCAGTTTGACCGTAATAAACTTTATCGCAAATTTTACAAGGAATCTTATAGACACATCCATCAGCATTTTGGGGGGAATTCTTTATCAAAAGTTTCAGTATGGCAATGGGAAACCCTCTTTCACCTGTTCTTAGTAACCTATACATGGAATTTTTTGAAACAAGGTTACTTAACACAATCCTCCCTAATAGAGCTAAATGGTTCAGATATGTTGATGATATTTTGTGTCTTATGCCCAAAAATGTAGATATACACCATTTCCTAGGAAAATTAAATAGCTTAGCCCATTCTATAAACTTTACTGTTGAGTTTGAAGAAAATAACTCATTGCCTTTTTCTAGATGTTTTAATTATTAAGGGTAATAATGAATTCAAATTTAAAATTTACAGAAAACCTACAAATAACTGTTCCTATGTCCACTATTATTCCTCGCATCAAGATAGAGTCAAACTGTCTGTTTTCTCATCAATGTTTCTGAGAGCTTTACGAATTTGTAGTCCTGAGTTCATAGATGAGGAAATATCCAAAATTTATGAAATAGGTAATGATCTGAAATACCCAAGAAATGTAATTGATAAATCTTTTAAAGTTGCTAGAAATACTTTTTACAATCCAAAAAGGGACAACCAGCCTTATTCAACTAAAAATATGTTGGTTCTCCCTTACCATGAAAACTTGGTTGATATGCCTTCTCTTCTTAAGACTTTTAATATTAAAGTTGTATTCAAAAATCTTGATACAGTAAAAAATACTTTTGATAAAGAATTCCCCCCAAAATGCATGATGGATGTGTCTATAAGATTCCTTGTAAAATTTGCGATAAAGTTTATTACGGTCAAACTGGTAAAAATCTCGAACTAAGATTAAAACAACATAAAAATATGCATTAGAACTGGACAAGATTCCAATGCTCTATTTATTCATGTAAGAGATTTTAACCATCCAATTGATTTTCAAAAAGTTGAGAAAGTAGTATCAAGCAAGTCCATGGTCGACAGGAATATAATTGAATCTTGTTTCATAAAAAGCAGTTTTGACAATAATATGAATATTTCCTTTGGTTTATATAAAATTAGATGCATTTATAATTAATAGAATTTGGGAAGAATTTAATAATACACTGGACAAATAATTTTTAAATTTTCTTGGGTAGAATAGTTTGTGGGGTGAGTTGTGCAAAGGACCTATCCAAGTTGGGTCGGCGCGCGTCAGGTGTTTAACCGTTGTGGGATCTGATAGTGAGGTGCTGGCCGGACCCCTTATATAGCTTCCTTGGATGCTTTACTTTCATAGTTCCTTGATAATGTGAGTAGTCACGAAAGCGCTTGGAATTTCTCTATTCTTTCTGAGTGGTTGTTTTGCATATATATATATATATATATATATATATATTATATATATATATATAATATATATTATATATATATATATATATATATATATATATATATATATATATATATATAATATATGTATATATATATTTTATATTTTATTATCACACCGGCCGATTCCCACCAAGGCGGGGTGGCCCGAAAAAAGAAAAACTTTCCCCATCATTCACTCCTCCTGTCTTGCCAGAAGGGTTTTACAACTTTTTTAAACGCAAACATTAACCCCCCTCCTTCAGAGTGCAGGCACTGACTTCCCCATCTCCAGGACTCAAGCCCGGGCCTGCCTTTTCCCTAAAACCCCTTCAAAATGTTACTTTCTCACCCCCAAACGCACGTCAAGTATTAAAACCCATTTGTCTCCATTCACTCCTATCAAACACGTTTCAAGCATCCCTGCTGGAAGTCCAACCCCTCGCACAAAAAACCTCCTTTACCCCTCCCCCCAAACCCTCCTAGGCCGACCCCCCCCCGCTTCTTCCACTAAAAGGATACACTTTGAAGTCATTCTGTTTCGCTCCATTTCTCTACATGTCCGAACCCCTCAAAAACCCCTTTCTCACCCCTGGACAACAGTTTGGGAACCCGCCCCTCCTCCTAACCCCCAAATACGAATTCCGCATTTTATTCAACCCACTTGCCTCAGACATGACACTCCACGCCTCCAGCCTTTCCTCGCTCAATTAATCACCACGCTTCACACCCTTTAAAAGGCGTTGGTAAAACTATACTCTATACTTTTCCCTCTTTCCCCCAAAAAACAAAGTTCTTTGTCCCCACAGACTCCTGTGCACCACTCATCTTTTTCCCTAAAAATTTATTGCACCTCTTTTCATCCCCCATCGCTGACACGTCACCCCCAAATATTAAATACGTTCACCTCCTCCTCTCTTCCCTCAATTGATATTAATCTTTCTTCACCTAATCTTTTTTTTTTCCTCTAACCTTACTCTTTCCTGTATTCCCCTTTAATTTTCTTTTTTTGCACACCCTACCAAATTCATCCACCAATCTCGCAACTTCTCTTAAAATTCCCAAGAGCACAGTGTCTTCAGAAAAGGCGCTTGAAACTCCCACTTTGTGTGTGATTCTTTATCTTTTAACCCCACGCCTTTCCCAAAGGGACCCCGCATTTATTCTCTTAAAACCCCCAAATCTTAAAATTTAAAAAACCACGGTGACATCACAATCCTTGTCTAAGGTACTTTTACGGGGAAAAAAAATTTCCCTTTTTCCTACATACTCTAAATTGACCACTATTCGTAAAAACTTTCACTGCTTTCAGTACCTACCTCCTACCCCAAACTTGCAACATCTCCCACATTCCCCCCCACCCCACCCTGTCAAAAACGCCTTTTCCCAAATCCATAAATGCCAAAAGACCTCTTTGCCTTATCTAAATCTGTTATTTATGTTTCACTGTAAACACCTGGTCCCACACCCCCTCCCTTTTCCCTAAAACCCCTTGTTCATTGCCCCTTTTCCGTTTCCCTTTTAAATTTTTCAATTAAAACTCTCCCAAAAAACTTTCCCAGGAACCTAAACGATTACCCCCCTTAATTTTTTGCACCTTTTTACCCCCTTTGCCTTTATAAAAAAGGAACTATGCATGCTCTTCCCAAACCCCTAGGTACCTTACCCCTTCCATACATTTATTAAACAATTGCACCCCACCCAAAAAACAAAATTTCCCACCTGTTTTAACATTTCTATTTTTAAACCCATAAATCCCGGCTCCCTTTTAAACCCCTTTATTTTCCTACTGCCTCCGAACTTCCCCACACTCAAAATGGCTTTTCCCTCACCCTACAAGTTTTATTCCTCCTTGCCTATCACAAAATCACAGCTTCCCATCTTCTCAACATTTAACAATTCCTCAAAATTTTCCCTTTCCATTTTCCCCAAAATACCTCAACTTCCATTTAATAACTCTCCCCCTTTTTTTTCTGAAAAACCCATTTGTTCTCTAGGCTTTCTTAACTTTTTAATCTCACCCAAAAACTTTTTTTTTTTTCAAAAAAATTTGTTGATAACATCTCACCCTCTCTCATTTGCTCTCTTTTTAATTGCTTCACCCCTCTCTTAACCTCTCTTTTTTTTCCCCCATATCTTTTTCCCTCCTTGCATCACTTCTCTTTGTAAAAACTTTCATATGCAAACTTTTTCTCCCTTACTACCTTTTTACTCACATTCCACCAAAATCCTCCTCTTCCTCCTGCACCCACTTTCCTGAAACCACAAACTTCTGCTGAACACTTAAACTACATTTTTAAACCCACCCCTACCTCTTCGCCCCCTTGCCTATGCTCCTTTAGCCCATCTATCCCCCAAATAGCGTTTATATCTTCCCCTAACTGCCTCTCTTTAGTTTAAAAACCTTCCCCTTCTCTTCCTGAGTTTCTTTTCCCCTTGTATCCCCATTACCTTTTCTTCAGTGTGCACAACTAGAAGTTTGATTATCTGTGGCCCCTCTAAAAATGTACACCCTGAAGCTATCAACGTCTTTTTTCTACCAATACATAATCCAACAAATACTGTCATTTCGCCCTACATCAACTTTACTTTTTTATCTTTTTTCTTAAAATATGTATTACCTATTTCTAAACCCCCTTTTTATACAAGTTCAACAAAGGGGTCCCCTTTTCATTTACACTGGCACCCAAACTTACCTACCACACCCCCTCTAAAAGTTTCCCTACTTTAATCAAGTCCCTACCACAAATTTCTCTTCACTTGGTTTTTAAAAGGGTCCTATACTTCACTTTAAAATTCCCCAAAATCTCTCCTTCCCTGCATTCCTCTCTTTTTCCCGGTGATACAGTTTTATGACCCACTTCTCGCATAACCCTTTTCTTTAATCCACATAAATTTTTGAATTTACACATTCATTTTTTTTTTCTCCTTCCATAACTGATCATTTAACTTACTGCTTCCCCCCTTCCTTTGCTCTAACTCTCTCAATCTCCGATTTAATCCCTTTATTTCCCCCCCCTGAAACTTCCCACCCCCCTTTGCTTTGTTTCGCGGGCCAGGACAAACTTCTTTTTTTTCATAACATCAGCAATCATCGTTTCTTGTCATCCCCATATTCCCCGACATTTAAGCACCCCGTTTTATAAAGTTTTTCTTCTTCTTTTTTTTAGTAATTGTATACAGGAAAAATGGGGGGACTAGCCCCTTGCTCCGGCATTTTTGTGCCTCATACGACACGCATGGCTTACGGGGGAAAGATTCTTTTCCACTTCCCCATACAATAGAAGAAAAAAAAAAGAAAAAGAGTATTTAGAAAAAGGAAAAAAACCTAATGTATTTATATTATATGCATGTGCGGTCTGTGAAGTGTGCCAAAATTTAGTGGAGTAGCAAGATTCCCTGTTTCTTAGGTTTTTATGAGACAGAAAAAAAACCAGCAATCCTACCATCATGCAAAAAAAATTCAGGGTTTTTTTTTCAGTCATCTGGCGGACGGGAGTATTCCCGGGTGGTTGCTGTTACCCCCTAACCCATAATATACATAATATATACATATACCTATATAAAATACAAATTTTAATATATATATATATATTTTTATATATTATATTATTAAAAAAATTATATATATTTATAATTATATATGGGGATAAGGTATCCGGAGGAGAAAGATTCGGAAGATCCCTGTTCTGGGGAGACCATTATCTGGGGGGCAAATATTCGAGAAACCTAGTATGTGGAAAATCAATATTTGGGGGGATAGATATTGCTAGATCAGGTTCTGCGGACCAGGTGCTGGGGGGGGGGGATCAGGACGTTGAAGAGGTCTCTCTCTGTTGCTCTCTCTTCCCGTCTCTCTCTTCTTTCAGCTCCGTGCTTTATTCCCCTTTATCTGCCTCTCTTTATCCAGTCTTTTCTTTTAGTTGTTTCCCGGGGGCTCTTCTCACTGTCTCTTCTACATCTTGTATTCGTTGCCCTGTTAACCTGTTTTATCCGAGGGGGAAAAGAGGGGAGAAGGAGGTTAGCTCCAAATCCCCCGACAAGTGCCTTTAGGGGCATGGAGACTGCCGGAGGGAAAGTCGATTTTTCCCCCAAAGATATAAATGACCAGCCCTTTTTGGGGAAACTCAGCCTCCACCACTTCCTTACCTCCCCCTCCCCCACTCCCCCCATTCCCCATCCACTGCATCCTCTCCCTCATGGGAGTTATGGTAACCATTAGCTTCTCAGATTCCCTTTGTATAATCATGCCATATAAAATTTTAATTGACCCTTTTCTTATTTTATTTTTCTAATATTCCTTGCTACTTGTTCTTTTCTTCGTGTTTTTTCTTATTTATTTTTTTGTCTTTTTTTGTTTGCTTGCTTTTGGTTTGCTCGTCAAAAAAGAAGAAAAAAAGACCCAAAACGAGCTGGAACAATACACAAATAACCCCACATTGGAAGAGGAGCTTTGAGATGTTTTTGGGCCCATTGGCCATTACAAAATCACGTAACCGAAAAAATGAGGGAGCCATTTCGGTGAGGGCATGGGCCGGTGGGCATACCTTTCCCAAGCTCTTTGGGGGTTAGAGTGGGCTGTTACCAAGGCCCCTGGGTTTTTGTAGTGTTTTTGGGTCTCAGGGTTTAAGGTTGAAGAGGAGATTCTACTTGTTAGGAGGAAAATGGGGGCGAAACTTCGCTTTGGAGTTTGGGAGTGAGCGTAGAAGGGGTTTAGTGGTAAGGAGGAAATGGTCCCCAGCAGTCATGTGGCAGCCGTTTTAAGGGGAAATTGGTTCCGTTCAGGAAGAAGGATGACGAGGAGAGTTAATAGAGAAGGGGAAAGGTGGGAAATCGATTCTCTGTTCTCCAAGAGAGTGTACTTCGTCATTAGTGGGTTGAAGGTCCCACTGATACCCCGTAAATCAAGGAAAGATATTTTAATAGTAGGTGTTCTCAGGTAAGATTATGGAGTGATTTTGTCAGAGACAGAAAGGTAGAAAGAGGGTGTCTTCCGGAGCTGGTTTTGGTGAATAGTCGCGGTTGGGAAAAATATTATGGCAGGTAAGGGGAACAAGCCCTGTCTTTGCGGGGGGGGTAATGACTTGGGGAAGGGCGGGAGAGGGGAGCTGCTGGGAAAGAAAGGGGGTTAGCCATAAAAGTGTTAGGTCTAAGGGGGGACCCCAGTCATATGTAGCATTTTGCTAGAAAGGGGGCAAGAATGGATGTTAGGGCAATTTGGCATAAATTGCTGGCTAGACAGGTTCTGCAAGGAACTTGAAACCCCCATTCATTAAAAAAAACTGGGACCTATTCTTTGGAAAGTGATATGTATGCAAGGGATAGGGTTCATCTCTCGGGGGAAGGGTGGTTGCATTAGTAAATTTGATTGAGAGGGTAATTGATGATTGTTAGGAATTTAAGTAAAGATTTTGAGGGTATGGGTTTTTGGGGGGATCAATCGGTGCGCATTGGGGTTTAAAAACGATTTATTAGGGGATACCTCGGGGATATTTTTTAAAAGGGAATTTTCAAAATAAAGTTGTGAAAGGGCAAATCAACAAAAAAAAGAGAGTAGTAAAGGGCAACGAGTGACTAGCTCCTTAAGGTTTTTCTATACAAATGTAGGGTCTAAGAATGAGATAGATGAGCTAAGATTACTTGCAAGTGTAGGAATTAGGTATTTTGGTTAACAGAACCTGGTTCAACTGAAAGAAGAGAAAAAGCCTTCTGAAAGCAACTACAGAGTACAAACTATTCCCCAAATAATGGGGGCAACAGGAAAAGGGGGGTGGGTGGCGATGTAGTCGGAAATTTAAATCTTTCTTAGAATGTATAAGATAAGAAAAATCGAACACAGAAAGTTTGGTACGTTTCTCAGGGACGAGAAAATTTTTTTTGGGGGGTGATTTATAGGGCCCCAAAAATTGATAGGGAGTGCAGTAAGCTGTTATGGGACGAAATTCATAAGGCATCTAGATATGAAAATGTGATAATGGGTGATTTTAACTTTAGACAAATTGATTGGAACAATATGACAGGAAATCTTGAGTCTAGTGACTTTCTTAATATGGTTCAGGATTGCTTTTTAGAACTAGACGAAACAATCTGCTTGACTTGGTTCTTGCCAACAAAAATTCACTAATTAATAATCTTGAGGTTAATGATGAGCTTGGGGAAAGTGATCACAAATCACATAGTTTCAATATATCATTGAATTACCCAGATAACTGCAATCAAATCTCTGTCCCAGATTTTCGCTTGGCCGACTTTATGGGACTGAAAAATTACCTGGGTGGGTTAAATTGGAATCTCCTGACTATGGGTAGGTAGGTGATCTTGGTTGCCAATATGACGTTTTTCAGAGCATAGTTCTAGCTGGCCAGACAACTTTTGTTCCGAGTAGAGAAATTAGATCTAACAAACAATGGTCCCAAATGGATGAACAATAGATTAAAGCATCTCATTGGTCAAAAGAGAGGCATATGTAGGCGTATCAAAAGAGGGGATGGGCAGTTAAGAAATCAATATATTCAATTAAAGAGAGAAATAAAGAAACGAATAAGAAAAACAAAAAGGGATTATGAGGCTAAGGTTGCAAGGGATTCAAAGACTAACCCAAAAGGGTTCTTTATGGTACAGAAGTAAGATTAGGGACAAGATTGGCCCACTTAAGAGTAACTCTGGTCAGTTCACTGACAGTGATAAGGATATGTGTGAAATTTTCAATACCTACTTCCTCTCAGTTTTCACGAAGGAAAATACTAGCGATATTCCTGAAATAATAGATTATGTAGAACAGGATGATAATAAACTATGCACGATTGCAGTAACTAGCGACATGGTCCTCAGACAAATAGAGAAACTAACACCTAACAAATCCCTAGGTCCTGATGAACTGTTTGCAAGGGTGTTAAAGGAATGTAAAGAGGAATTTAGCATACCTTTGGCTAATCTTTTTAACATATCACTACAAACTGGCATAGTGCCTGATAAGTGGAAAATGGCAAATGTAATACCTATTTACAAGGCAGGTGATAGGTCCTTGGCTTCGAACTATAGACCAATAAGCCTTACCTCCATAGTGGGAAAATTTATGGAATCAATAATTGCCGAAGCAATTCGTAGCCATCTTGATAGGTACAGATTGATTAATGAATCTCAACACGGTTTTACAAAGGGGTATTCCTGTCTTACGAATTTACTAACTTTTTTCACTAAGGTGTTTGAGGAGGTAGATCATGGTAATGAATATGATATTGTGTAAGGCTTTCGATAGAGTTCCACATCAGAGGCTACTGAGGTAACTTAAGGCACACGGAATAGGAGGAGAAATTTTTTCCTGGGTAGAGGCATGGCTGACAAATAGGCAGCAGAGAGTTTGCATAAATGGGGAGAAATCAAAATGGGGGCACGTCACAAGCGGTGTTCCTCAGGGGTCAGTGTTGGGGCCCGTTGTTGTTCACAATTTACATAAACGACATAGATGAGGGAATAAATAGCGCTAACAAATTGCTGATGACACAATAAAGGCCGTCCAAGTCACTCTAATGAGGACACTAGAGCACTCCAGGATGTTTTGGGGAATAGACTGATGAAATTGTCGGAAAAGTGGCAATGCAGTTTAATATTTACAAATGCAAAGTTCTAAATGTTGGACAGGTAAATAACTATGCCACATATAAAACTAAATAATGTAGATCTTAATACTACCGATTGCGAAAAGGATTTAGGAGTTCTTGTTAGCAGTAATCTAAAAACCAAGACAACAGTGCATTAGTGTCCGCAATAAAGCTAACAAAAATTCTTGGTTTCATATCTAGAAGTATAAATAATAAAAAGGCCTCAGGTTGTTCTTTAACTCTATTTTATCCTTGGTTAGGCCTCATTTGGGACTATGCTGCTCAGTTCTGGTCACCGTATTACAGAATGGGATATAAATGCTCTGGAAAACGTACAGAGGAGGAGGGCAAAGATGATCCCATGTATCAGAAATCTTCCCTATGAGGCTAGACTGAGGGCTTTGAAAACTGCACTCTCTCGAAAGGCGTTGAATTAGGGGGGAAAATGATCGAGGTTTATAAATGGAAAACAGGAAAAAAATAAAGGGGATGTAAAAGCGTGCTGAAAATTTTCCCGCCAAGACAGGACTGCAGCAATGGCTTCAAGTGGAAAAATTCAGATTCGGAAGGATAAAGGAAAAAACACTGGTTTGGTAATAGAGTCGTGGATGAGTGGAACAAACTCCCGAGTACAGTTATTGAGGCTGAAACGTTGTGTACTTTTAAAAATAGGTTAGATAAATACATGAGTGGGTGTGGGTGGGTTTGAGTTGGACCTGACTAGCTTGTGCTGCTGGGTCTGGTGCCGTGCTCCTTCCTTGAGTGGAGGTGACCAGACTGGGTGGATCATTGGGCTAATCCGGGGGAGTATGTCTTTGGGCTAATCTGGGGGGGGGGTCATTGGGCTAATCCGGGGGGGACATGGACCTGCTCCGCATGGGTCAGTAGGTCTGTTGCAGTGTTCCTTCTTTCTTATGTTCTTATGTTCTTATATATAGGCTAGGGGGACAGGGACGGGACCAAGAGAGGAAGAAAAAGAAGGAGTGGTACTGGTAACGCTGGTAGTGGAAGTAGAAAAGGGAGAGAAGTTTTAGTGGCACAAGAGATAGAAAGGGGAGTGAAGGGTGAAAGGAGACAAAGGTAATAGTAGCAATAGTAGTAGAAATGAGCGGTAGACGTAATAGTAGTAGTAGTAGTAGGTAGTAGTAGGAGTAGCTAGGAGCAGCAGTAGTAGTAGTAGTAGAAGTGGGGTCAGTCTATACATCTGATCTTGTTTCTTTTATTCTTCTCTTGTTGTTACATCTATACCTCTGTTTATCTTTGTTTATTCTTCTGTTACACTATATTTGTGTTTTTGTTCGTCTAACACTATAACAGACGAACAAAAACAAAAATATAAGGGAACAATAGAACATAGTAGAACGGAAACAGAAACCCTGACGAACAAAAACAAAAGGACAGACGTAACAATACCGGAAGTATAGATAAAACAATAACAACAGTTGTATAGACGAACTAAAATATAAACGAAATAACATATAGGCAAAATAACATTGAGACACAATAACAAACATCTCTGACCAGGTTCGTCAGTACATCTCGTCCTGTCCCCCTTTATTTATGCCAATCTACCAAGCCGATCAGGAGAGCCATTCTCAAGTAACTGATCGGATTCCAACGATTCCCATTTTTTCAACTCTTGCGGTAAAATTTTAAATTCGTTATAAACTTATGGATTATTATGCTCGTTACAGAATACACGCACTTCAGTTCCATACGTATTAACGAAACATTTAGGCTGGAAACGGGCAGTCAGTCCCTGCTTGTGGCCTTATTAAAGCTTATGACTACTATTTTGGCTATTGGGAATTATGTCACTTGCTGGTTTACAAATTAAATATCCCTATTATTTGCCTATAAATGTTCCTTCTAGTACAGAGCTGCTAAAGTGTTCGTTATGAGAATTCGCTATTAACTTTAGTTTGTGTATTATTGGGTTTGGGAGGACCGTGACGGCCTCTCTTGCCTGGGAGGTGAACTGTGACGGCCTCTCATGTCTCGGAGGTAACCGTGACGGCCTCTTATGTCTGGGAGGTGAACTGTGACGGCCTCTCATATCTGGGAGGTGAACTGTGACGGCCTCTCATGTCTCGGAGGTAACTGTGACGGCCTCTCATGTCTGGGAGGTGAACTGTGACAGTCTCTCATGTCTGGAAAGCGGACTGTGACAGCCTCTCGTGTCTGGAAGGCGGACTGTGACAGCCTCTCATGTCTGGAAAGCGGACTGTGACAACTTCTCATGTCTGGAAGGCGGACTGTGACAACCTCTCGTGTCTGGAAGGCGGACTGTGACAACTTCTCGTGTCTGGAAGGCGGACTGTGACAACCTCTCGTGTCTGGAAAGCGGACTGTGACAGCTTCTCATGTCTGGAAGGCTGTCACCAATGCCTCTCATGCACAGGTAAATATTCCCTAAATCAACAGATAACCCACACATAGGAGAGAAACTTTGTAAAATGGTCCAAGTCGGACAAAAACGTCATCGTAAGCTTTTCTCTCTCCTATGTGTTGGTTATTTACGTATTGTTCCAGTCACGGTATTGTACCTTTTTGCCCTTTATACCGCAAAGTCTCTCACCTTATCTACAGGAATCTTGCAGTCTCTTAGCCTGCTATATTGGTGCAATTTCTGTTCACAAAAGCTGCCAATTTCCTTTTCCAGTGAGGAGAGTAAACTCGTTAGCGCTGGAGAGCTTCGCTGCCAACAAACAAAATACTTTTTTTTTTTGTCTTCCCCCAAAGTCTTTTAAATATCTGCTTAAAACTAGGCTTTGTGCGAGGTATGTTGGAGATGTTTGTCACTGCTGTGTCAGTTGTCACTGCTATTGTTTTATTGTCACTGTTATTTTGTTGTTACTGTTTTATGTTTTATTGTCAAGGCTGTTGTTTTATTGTCACTGTTATTGTTTTATTGTCAATGTTATTGTTTTATTGTCACTGCTATTGTTAACTGTCACTGTCATTGTCACTCTTATTGTCATTGTCACTATTATTGTCACTGTCATTGTCACTGTCACTTTTATTGTTACTGTCATTGTCATTCTCACCTTCATTGTCACTGTCACTGTCATTGTCACTGTCATTTTTATTGTTAGTCATTGTCATTCTCACCTTCATTGTCACTGTCACTTCCATTGTCACTGTCACTGTCATTGTCACTGTCATTCACCGTTACTGAAGCGTCGACATGGAAAAGCTGGTGACGAGGCGTGACACAACGAAGGGAAAAAAAATAACGCAGCTGCAGGTCAGGGTCTAACAAAAGCCACGTAGGTTGGTCATGAGGACACCGATTTTAAATCAGGTATGTGGGGAATTGCTAAATCCGTCAGGGGGAGGCTGAGGAAGGGGGTGGGGAATCATTCTAGGGGAAGAACTTCCCCAGTCGCCCTGGTATTAAAAATCTATAGAATTATCTACTCAAAGAATTAAAGAAAAATGGACCTTGTATTTCCAGCGCTGTGACCAATCAACCGAGCCAAAACTCTATAGAGCTTGCATACTACACATGCTCTATACCTTGTATGCTTGTATAGTGCGCATGAAAAGCGCTGCCGAACACACTCACAACCTCACAATACAAGCTTCATGCAACTGGAAAATAAAAACAAAAGAAAGTGTCGCTCTGGATTCCACAACTCTGGGAATATTTCACTATGGGATTTTTTTCTGGTTTTTGTTTTGTTTTAAACCCATCATGGGATGAAACACTGCAGAGATGCGGTTTATTACCCCTGTGGAACCTACATTCGGCGGTCCCAAAGGCTTCACTAGAGAGCCTACGGGGGAGGGGGGGGGGAAGTCGCCGTCTGGAACTAGGCTCCTGCTAGCTGATATTTAGATATATAGTTCTAGACTTTAGACGTCTTACTGGTCTTGGAGTGAAGCCTTCTCCTGGAGTCCAGAGGGCTTTTTTTGAGCTCTATGGATCAGAGCTTAGCTCTTGGTCTTGGGGTGAAGCCTTCTTCTGGAGTCCAGAGGCTCTATTAGCAAGCTCTTGGTCTTGGGGTGAAGCCTTCTCCTGGAGTCCAGAGGCTCTATTAGCTAGCTCTTGGTCTTGAGGTGAAACCTTCTTCTGGAGTCCAGAGGCTCTATTAGCAAGCTCTTGGTCTTGGGGTGAAGCCTTCTCCCGGAGTCCAGAGGCTCTATTAGCTAGCTCTTGGTCTTGGGGTGAAGCCATCTCCTGGAGTCTAAAGGCTCTATTAGCAAGCTCTTGGTCTTGCTAGTAACAAAGAGCCTTCGACTCTTTGTTATATGTTATTGTCTATTGTTTCATTGTCACTGTTATTGCTTCATTGTCAATGTTATTGTCATTGTCACTCTTACTGTCACTGTCACTATCACTGTCACTGTCATTATCACTGTCACTGTTATTGTCACTGTCATTGTCACTGTCACTTTCATTGTCACTGTCATTGTCACTGTCACTTCCATTGTTACTGTCACTGCCATTGTCACTGTCGACTCTGTTATTAGCCTCTTATACATTTTGAAGCCAAATCACTAGCCCAGGGAACTAGATATCCATCCCTTTGGCTCTGCTGGCTGGAGTTGGAGACTGGATATCCTTCCTTTGGCTCTGCTGGCTGGAGTTGGAGACTGGATATCCATCCCTTTGGCTCTGCTGGCTGGAGTTGGAGACTGGATATCCTTCTCTTTGGCTCTGCTGGCTGGAGTTGGAGACTGGATATCCATCCCTTTGGCTCTGCTGGCTGGAGTTGGAGACTGGATATCCATCTCTTTGGCTCTGCTGGCTGGAGTTGGAGACTGGATATCCTTCTCTTTGGCTCTGCTGGCTGGAGTTGGAGACTGGATATCCATCCTATTGGCTCTGTGGCTGGAGTTGGAGACTGGATATCCATCTCTTTGGCTCTGCTTGGCTGGAGTTGGAGACTGGATATCCTCTCTTTGGCTCTGTTGGCTGGAGTTGGAGATATATCATCCCTTTGCTCACGTGGAAGGACTGGAGACTCGATAATCATCTTTTGCTCTGCTTAGCTGAGGTTGGACTGGTATCTCTCTTTGGCTCTGCTGGCTGATTGAGCTGATATTCCTCCTTTGGCTCTGCTGCTGATTGGAGACTGATCATCCCTCTCTTTGCTCTGCTGGCTGGAGTTGGGACTGGATATCTCTCTTTGCTTGTTGGCTGGAGTTGAGAACTGATATCTTTCTCTTTGGCTCTGTTGGCTTGAGGTTTGGAGATTGTATCTTCTCTTTGCTACTTCTGGCTTATTTTGGAGACTGATATCATTCCTTGGCTCTGCTGGTGGAGTTCACTGATATCCAATCATTTGGCTTTGCTGGCTGGGTTGAGCTGATATCCTCTCTTGGCTCTGTTGGCTAGAGTTGGAGACTGGATACTTCTCTTGGCTCTTTGGCTGAGTTTGGAGACTGGTATCCATCTTTTGGCTTGCTGCTGGAGTTTGCTGGATACATTTTTTGGTACATAGTTGGCTGAGTGGAGACTGGATATCTTCTGTTGCTCTGTTGGCTGGAGTGGAGACTGGATATCCATCTCTTTGGCTCTTTTGGCTGGAGTTGAATCTGGATATCCTTCTCTTTGGTCTGTTGGCTGGTTGAGACGATATCCTTCTCTTTGGCTCTTTGTTGGAGTTGGTAGACTGATATCTTCTCATGGCTCATATGGCATGATATTTGGAGATGGTTTCTTCATCGTCTTTGCTCTGTGCTGGAGTTGGAGACTGATATCATTCTTTGCTCTGTTAGCTGGAGTTGAATTCACCTCTCACCGTGGGAAGGGCCAACCTGCCTCGGGCTACCCCCATAACACTGTTTTCACGACTTAAAGGAGTGGCTGCGCGATCTCACTCTCTCTCTCTCTCTCTCTCTGCTCTCTCCTCTACAGTGCTCTCTTCGTCTACTCTCTCTATCTCGGCCGTATGGATTATTTTTTTTTTATGAAGAATTTAGTTCAATTTTTATATTTCCAAATCTCTTCAGGTTTCGTATGTTTGTTGTGTGTTGCTTTCACTAACAATTGCTACTAGTTCTTGAACGATAATTCTGGTACAGAGTTTCCAAGAATGAAATTTGAATACAATTGCTCGGTGCACTACTCTGGTACATAACTGCTGCCTTCAACTGTTTGGCACTATAATTCTGGTACATAATTCAGTACATAATTTTGATACATAATTCATGGTACATATATCTTCAGGTACATAATTTCGTACAGTGAATTTCTGTACAGTAATTTGGTATTATGTTTCTTGGTACATAATTTCTGGGTACATACATTTCTGGTACTAATTTCTGTAATTGAATTCTGTACAATTTAAATAAATTTCTGGTACATAATTTCTGGTACATAATTTCTGGTACATAATGCAGATATTCTTGAGGGTTTTTCTTCACAAGTCGTCTTTCTTGTGTACATTAATATTAGACATACATTAAGTCATTCATGTTTATTCAGCTGTATAAGGTATGATTACTTCTGTTGTGGGGCCCTAAACCCTGACTTGACTCGGGAGGGGAGGGGGATGTAATGATCCCCCTAACCTGTTTCAGGGGATCAAAGGGGGGGGTCAACTGACCCCTCCTGACCTGACTCAGAAGCAGGGCAGTAGTCTGACCATTAATTTAGAGTTTATTGATATTTTTTTAGGAAATTGGTAGTTAATTTATATAATTTAAATGTGTGTGTGTGTGTGTGTGTGTGTGTGTGTGTGTGTGTGTGTGTGCGTACGGGTGAGCATGTACGTGCGTGTACGTGTCCATATTCCAGGCTCGCCGAGCAGTTCCAAGACTGAAGCAACGAATGGCTGGCACTCACAGTCTGCCCGATCAACTCTCGCCTCCTACAACTTTAACTATAAATCTCATCACAGCAGCAATATTTATCTCCCGTTCCATGTATATATCTCAGTGTAAATACACAGTGAGTTAGCTGTAGTGAGTAATTTAGGTATTTATGTATTCTTGACAGGTAGTTCAGGGGAGACGAACAGTCTGGTTGATCCTCGTGTAATTGATGAGCTTCAATTTAACAAGTTAAATTTAATTAAAGTTAAATTAACTGTTAAATTGATGTCCTTAGTTGACAGGTCAACTATTAACTAAGGATCACTTATTGGTTGTACTCGCCTAGTTGTGGTTGCAGGGGTCGATTCACAGCTCCTGGCCCTGCTTCTTCACTGGTCACTACTAGGTCACCCTTCCTGCTCCATGAGCTTTATCGTATCTCTTCTTAAAGCTATGTATGGATCCTACCTCCACTATATCACTTCCGAGACTATTCCACTTCCTGACAACTCTGTGACTGAAGAAATACTTCCTAACACCCCTGTGATTCATCCGAGTCTTCAACTTCCAACTGTGTCCACTTGTTGCTGTGTCCCATCTCTGCAACATCTCTTATCTGTCCACCTTGTCAATTCCTCGCAGTATTTTGTATCTCGTTATCATGTCTCCCTTAACCCTCCTGTCCTCCAGTGTCGTCAGGTGTGTGTGTGTGTCCCACTTATCCAAGTTTATTCATTTAATATAAACGAAAAACAGCACTATTTTATTCAGGCTAAAGAATCATTTGCGTCTATAATTGCGTTATATGTCAACTAAAGCGCCATTTACAGCTATAATTACATTATATGGGTAAATGCACATCGTAAACACGATAACTAACATATCAGTTAACGTAGTAAAAATATATATAATATTTTTTAAACTAACAGCATCGCAAGATAGTCAGCATGAGACGTGTATATATATATATATATATATATATATATATATATATATATATATATATATATATTATATATATATATATATATATATATATATATATATATATATATATATATATATATATATATATATATATATATATATATATATATATATATATATAATATATATATATATATATATATATGACTGTGAAACAAAAACCCGTAACTTTTTTGCATGATGGAAGGATTGCTGGTTTCTTTTTCTGTCTCATAAACACGCTAGATAACAGGGATATCTTGCTACTCCTACTTACACTTTGGTCACACTTCACAGACACGCACATGCATATATATATATACATACATCTAGGTTTTTCTCCTTTTTCTAAATAGCTCTTGTTCTTTATTTCTTCTATTGTCCATGGGGAAGTGGAAAAGAATCTTTCCTCCGTAAGCCATGCGTGTCGTATGAGGCGACTAAAATGCAGGGAGCAATGGGCTAGTAACCCCTTCTCCTGTAGACATTTACTAAAAAAGAGAAGAAGAAAAACTTTATAAAACTGGGATGCTTAAATGTGCGTGGATGTAGTGCGGATGACAAGAAACAGATGATTGCTGATGTTATGAATGAAAAGAAGTTGGCCCTAAGCGAAACAAAGCTGAAGGGGGTAGGGGAGTTTCGGTGGGGGGAAATAAATGGGATTAAATCTGGAGTATCTGAGAGAGTTAGAGCAAAGGAAGGGGTAGCAGTAATGTTAAATTATCAGTTATGGAAGGAGAAAAGAGAATATGAATGTGTAAATTCAAGAATTATGTGGATTAAAGTAAAGGTTGGATGTGAGAAGTGGGCCATAATAAGCGTGTATGCACCTGGAGAAGAGAGGAATGCAGAGGAGAGAGAGAGATTTTGGGAGATGTTAAGTGAATGTATAGGAGCCTTTGAACCAAGTGAGAGAGTAATTGTGGTAGGGGACCTGAATGCTAAAGTAGGAGAAACTTTTAGAGAGGGTGTGGTAGGTAAGTTTGGGGTGCCAGGTGTAAATGATAATGGGAGCCCTTTGATTGAACTTTGTATAGAAAGGGGTTTAGTTATAGGTAATACATATTTTAAGAAAAAGAGGATAAATAAGTATACAGGATATGATGTAGGGCGAAATGACAGTAGTTTGTTGGATTATGTATTGGTAGATAAAAGACTGTTGAGTAGACTTCAGGATGTACATGTTTATAGAGGGGCCACAGATATATCAGATCACTTTGTCACGTTGTCCAGAGGGCTGAGGAAGGGTTGTTGAGGTGGTTCGGACATGTAGAGAGAATGGAGCGAAACAGAATGACTTCAAGAGTGTATCAGTCTGTAGAGGAAGGAAGGCGGGGTAGGTGTCGGCCTAAGAAAGGTTGGAGGGAGGGGGTAAAGGAGGTTTTGTGTGCGAGGGGCTTGGACTTCCAGCAGGCATGCGTGAGCGTGTTTGATAGGAGTGAATGGAGACAAATGGTTTTTAATACTTGACGTGCTGTTGGAGTGTGAGCAAAGTAACATTTATGAAGGGATTCAGGGAAACCGGCAGGCCGGACTTGAGTCCTGTAGATGGGAAGTACAGTGCCTGCACTCTGAAGGAGGGGTGTTAATGTTGCAGTTTAAAAACTGTAGTGTAAAGCACCCTTCTGGCAAGACAGTGATGGAGTGAATGATGGTGAAAGTTTTTCTTTTTCGGGCCACCCTGCCTTGGTGGGAATCGGCCAGTGTGATAATAAAATATATATATATATATATATATATATATATATATATATATATATATATATATATATATATATATATATATATTATATATATATATATATATATATATATGCAAAACAACCACTCTGAAAGAATAGATAAATTCCAAGCGCTTTAGTGGCTACTCACATTATCATAGTTCCTTGATAATGTGAGTAGTCACGAAAGCGCTTGGAATTTCTCTATTCTTTCAGAGTGGTTGTTTTGCATATATATATATATATATATATATATATATATATATATATATATATATATATATATATATATATATATATATATATATTATATATAATATATAATATACAAAAGCATGCACTAATGTATAATCAGAGATATATTCCTCTTGATGAATATCGTGTATATAAACCGAGGAGTGTATGTCTTATTATATACACACACACTTATAACTCACGTTAATCCCTGCATTAGGGATTAAATCATACTTGGTTGGTGGTGAACTGGCGTTGCAGCCTTAATAAACATCGTGCAGTCAGTAGGTTTTATACCCAATAAACCTGTAAGCCTGAGATTCCAAAGCCTCAAAAATCACTGAAATAAATAGAGAAAAGATGAAAATAATAATCATAATATTATTAATAATAATAATAATAATAATAATAATAATAATAACAGCAATAGTACTACTACTACTACTACTACTGCTACTACTACTACTACTACTATTACTACTACTACTACTACTACTACTACTACTACTACTATACTACTACTAATAATAATAATAATAATAATAATAATAATAATAATAATAATAATAATAATAATAATAATAATAATAATAATAAATCTTGTATTAGGGTAAAAGAAAACTGATGAAAAAGAAGAATAAAAATTATCCTGAGGTCAACTTTACAAAAGATTTCGATGCATCAAAAATTCGCATTATTAAAAAAAAAAGTTTGGGCAACTTTGAAGCTTGTTGCTCGAGATGCAAAGTTGCAATTAATTTTCTCATTACTTGCCGGAAAGTTGACAAAGGTGAGGCTCACTGTGAGCTGTCATAGAGGATCCAACACCCTTGTGTATAGGATCTAACATCCTTGTGTATGGGATCCAACACCTTTGTGCATGGGATCCGACACCCTTGTGTATGGGATCCAACACCCTTGTGTATGAGATCGAACACCCTTGTGAATGGGATCCAACACCCTTGTGTTTTGGGATCCAACACCCTTGTGTATGGGCCCCAAAACCCCTTGTGTATGGGATCCAACACCCTTGTTTTATGGGCTCCAACACCCTTGTGTATGGGATCCAACACCCTTGTGTATGGGATCCAACACCCTTGTGTATGGGATCCAACACCCTTGTGTATGGGATCCAACACCCTTGTGTATGGGATCCAACACCCTTGTGTATGAGATCCAACACCCTTGTGTATGAGATCCAACACCCTTGTATATGGGATCCAACACCCTTGTGTATGGGATCTAACATCCTTGTGTATGGGATGCAACACCTTTGTGCATGGGATCCGACACCCTTGTGTATGGGATCCAACACCCTTGTGTATGAGATCGAACACCCTTGTGAATGGGATCCAACACCCTTGTGTATGGGATCCAACACCCTTGTGTATGGGATCCAACACCCTTGTGTATGAGATCCAACACCCTTGTGTATGAGATCCAACACCCTTGTATATGGGATCCAACACCCTTGTGTATGGGATCTAACACCCTTTTGTATGGGGTCCAACACCCTTGTGTATGGGATCCAACACCCTTGTGTATGGGATCCAACACATTTGTGCATGGGATCCGACACCCTTGTGTATGGGATCCAACACCCTTGTGTATGAGATCGAACACCCTTGTGTATGGGATCCAACACCCTTGTGTATGGGCTCCAACACCCTTGTGTATGGGATCCAACACCCTTTTGTATGGGATAAAACATCCCTGTGTATGGGATCCAATACTCTTGTATATGGGATCCAGTACTCTTGTGCATAGGATCCAACACCATTGTGTATGGGATCCAACAACCTTATGTATGGGATCCAGCACCCTTGTGTATGGGATCCAATACCTCAGTGTTTGGCATCCAACACCTCAGTGTATTGGATGCTTAAAGAAATAGTGTGTGATATCCAACACTCTAGTGCATAAGATCCAACACTCTTGTGAATGGGATCCAACACTTTAATGTATAACATCCAACGTCTCAGTGTATAAGATCCAACACCTTAATACGAGGGATCGAATACCTTAATGTATGGAATCGAATACCCTAATGTATGAGACCAAATACCCAAATGAATGGAATCGAATACCCTAATATATGGAATGTAATACCCTTATGTATGAGATCGAATACCCTAGTGTATGGAATCTAATTTCTATATATATGGGGTCGAATACATTAATGTATTGATTGAACATGAAACTCTTTTAATGTATAAGATAGACCACCTTCATGAAGGAAGGGGGGGATAGAATACCTTAAAAGATAGGTTCGAATGCCTGAATGCATGGATTCCAACACCATAATGCAAGTCGTGACATTTCTATTGTAACCAACACATGCTAATGTCTGGGTACATAAATCTCTTGTGGCAGTGTTGGCAGCAGGGGAGGAAGAGTGGGGAGAGAGCCTTAAACTTTTCTCTAAATGCCCTCCAATGACCACTAGGTGATATTGGCCTCAAATGCTCGGACACTATCGTTAGTTTTTCACTGCGTTTAATCTCCTTATTGACCAGACTAAATTCTGACGAATAAGACACATGTACAACACCTGCTGAGCTTTACTGCCCAAACAACACGTATTTAATTCACAGTCAGTTATATGATGGGTTATGCTATATATCTATTTCTTCTATTTCTGTTTCGGATCTATTCCCTTTCCATGGTAAAAAAAATAAAAGAGCAAATACCTTTATCTCTCTTATTTTACTTTATCAAAATGCAGCAACAGTCTTCTTGTACGGTTCCAGACACCAATCTGTCTGTCTGTCTGTTTCTCTCTCTCTCTCTCTCTCTCTCTCTCTCTCTCTCTCTCTCTCTCTCTTATCTTTTGACCTATATCAGATAATTTCACAAAACTTCCTTGTATCTCAAGAACACAGATTGCAGCTCACAATTCTAGGGGCAACATTAACAACAATACCACCACCACTACTACTACTACTACTACTAATATTAACAATAATAAAAATAACAAATATAACAACAGTGTTGGTGAACTCCTAGTGTTGTCTGACATGAACCTGACTTACTGCTTTGTTAGTATTCCAGCCACCACCACCACCACCATTACCACCACCACCACCACCACCACCACCACCACCACCATCACTCTTCCGCTATCACGATACCTTTTAATCCCGCACGATACATCACCTCACGGGCGCAGGAGCGAAAAGTGCAGAGCGCAGCACCGGAAAACTAATGAAACACATCACTCTACGACAGAAAGTAAAAACTCTTGTTTTGCTAGAGCCTCTGAATCACCCACCGGCTCTAACAAGCTATGCAGACAAGGAGACGAGACCGCGAGGAGTTCAAGAGAGAGATTCTGCGGTCTCTATAAAGCTAAATAATATGTTATAGTGAGGGACTGACCTCCTTGTTTCTAGAGTCGGGGACTGATCGACTCGCCTTGTACTGGAAGATCGCTATTCTCTCCAGTCTCGTCAGACAAGTCAGAGGATTAAATAATTTACGATGGATCGAGCCTACGCGTTTCCCTTGTAAACAAGAAAAGATGGAAGGACTGATCACATCTAAACTACCTCACCGATTACCGTATTTTTCAGCATATAAGGCGCAGGAGTATATAAAAGATATGAGATGGCATTTGCAAGGAGTTGTAACGTAACGTTAGTAAACGACTGCTAAAGCGTAACCCAAAGTCTACCCTTGAACCTGAACTTGAGCATATAAGGCGCAGAAAGATATTTCCAAGCCTTTTTCTTTGGGGAGAAAAAAAATATGTGCGTCTTATATGCCGGAAAATACGGTATTCTGTCTCCAATATTGTTTTCGCTTCTGTATTTGAGTGGTGGAACATCCTGTGCAGGTGAAACGTTTCGCTAATAAAGATACCAAAATGTTGCACCTACATGTCACTCATTAGCAGGTGAGAAAGCCAGCAGCATGTGATTAAATATTCTCTTGGATGCTAAAAGAAGGAACCGAAGTCCTGTGCAAGTCTGTTGTTCAGATCTGCTGGCAGTCATCTGGAGCATTGAGATTTAATTCCAGCAGGAATGATGTCAGATACAGACCTGTCAAAACACTGGTCTTGTACCACTGGTGAAACTCGTGTAGTTTTCAACGTTTTGTGCTGCTATGGCATCGCTCTGCCAGATGTGTCTCTGACGTTTTGCTTTAATTTGGCTAGTTTTTTGTTATATAAACGTTTATTTGGGTTCATGTTGCCTATCCTAATCTAACCAAACCTAACGTATCCTAACCTATCCTAACCTAACCTAACTTAAACCTAACCTAATCTAACCTACTCACCATCTCTTCTTTTTACACTTCATTTCTCCTTCCCCTCACTCTCTCCCTTCCTTCCTCCCTTTCTGCCCTCTTTCCCCACATTCTCTCTTCTTCTCCCCGTGTTCTCCCTCCTCCCCTCCCCCTTCTCCTCTCCCCTCTATCCCCTCCCCTCCCCCGGCACTGCCAAACATCGCAATAGGACTCGACTCTAGTTCGGAAAAATTTTTATGGTGTACAGAATTAAATTTTTGTTCTCCGCTTTTTCTTCTTCTTTTATTTTTTTTTGGGGGGGGATCCTCCATTACTCCTTCACCTTTCCCATCTCCTCTTCTCCACCTCCTCTCTCTCTCTCTCTCTCTCTTTCTTTCTGTCTGGTTCTCTGGCATTCTTTCTTCTTTCTTTTCTCATTCATCGTTGCTTTCTAGTTCTATCTCTCTTTTTGTTTCTGATTCTCTCCTTTTTTTTGTTTTTAATTCTCCCTTTGTTTCTCATATTCTCTTTGTTTCTCATATTCTCTTTGTTTCTCATATTCTCTTTGTTTCTTATATTCTCTTTGTTTCTCCTATTCTCTTTGTTTCTCATTCTCTTTTGGTTCTGTTTCTCTTTTGTTCTGGCTCTCTTTTCTTCACAATTCGGTATTTTTTGCCGACCATCTATTGTTCCAGGGGTTTCAATTGTCCCATCTCAATATAATATTGTTCCTGATCCTCTGTTGTTTCCAATCTATTATTGCTGTTGATCCCCTGTTGTGCCCAGTCTATTATTGTTCCAGATCCCCTGTTACTCCCAGTCTATTATTGTTCCAGATCCCCTGTTGCTCCCAGTCTATTATTGTTCCAGATCCCCTGTTACTCCCAGTCTATTATTGTTCCAGATCCCCTGTTGCTCCCAGTCTATTATTGTTCCAGATCCCCTGTTGCTCCCAGTCTATTATTGTTCCAGATCTCCTGTTGCTCCCAGTCTATTATTGTTCCAGATCCCCTGTTGCTCCCAGTCTATTATTGTTCCAGATCCCCTGTTGCTCCCAGTCTATTATTGTTCCAGATCCCCTGTTGCTCCCAGTCTATTATTGTTCCAGATCCCCTGTTGCTCCCAGTCTATTATTGTTCCAGATCCCCTGTTGCTCCCAGTCTATTATTGTTCCAGATCCCCTGTTGCTCCCAGTCTATTATTGTTCCAGATCCCCTGTTGCTCCCAGTCTATTATTGTTCCAGATCCCCTGTTGCTCCCAGTCTATTATTGTTCCAGATCCCCTGTTGCTCCCAGTCTATTATTGTTCCAGATCCCCTGTTGCTCCCAGTCTATTACTGTTCCAGATCCCCTGTTGCTCCCAGTCTATTATTGTTCCAGATCCCCTGTTGCTCCCAGTCTATTATTGTTCCAGATCCCCTGTTGCTCCCAGTCTATTATTGTTCCAGATCCCCTGTTGCTCCCAGTCTATTATTGTTCCAGATCCCCTGTTGCTCCCAGTCTATTATTGTTCCAGATCCCCTGTTGCTCCAGTCTATTATTGTTCCAGATCCCTGTTGCTCCCAGTCTATTACTGTTCCAGATCCCCTGTTGCTCCCAGTCTATTATTGTTCCAGATCCCCTGTTGCTCCCAGTCTATTATTGTTCCAGATCCCCTGTTGCTCCCAGTCTATTATTGTTCCAGATCCCCTGTTGCTCCCAGTCTATTATTGTTCCAGATCCCCTGTTGCTCCCAGTCTATTATTGTTCCAGATCCCCTGTTGCTCCCAGTCTATTATTGTTCCAGATCCCTGTTGCTCCCAGTCTATTATTGTTCCAGATCCCCTGTTGCTCCCAGTCTATTATTGTTCCAGATCCCCTGTTGCTCCCAGTCTATTATTGTTCCAGATCCCTTGTTGCTCCCAGTCTATTATTGTTCCAGATCCCCTGTTGCTCCCAGTCTATTATTTGTTCCAGATCCCTGTTGCTCCCAGTCTATTATTGTTCCAGATCCCCTGTTGCTCCCAGTCTATTATTGTTCCAGATCCCTTGTTGCTCCCAGTCTATTATTGTTCCAGATCCCCTGTTGCTCCCAGTCTATTATTGTTCCAGATCCCCTGTTGTTCCCAGTCTATTATTGCTCCCAGCGGTCTATTGTTTCCGATCAGCTACTGTGAGTGTTCGGTGGAGCCGACGTCGTAACACTGAGAAACTGTCGGTAAAACATACTTAATATAGCCATCGCTCCTGCGGAGGGAACACAGGTCTTGTGTACATCACAGAGCAGCCCAGGGAACACTTACGTCAGGCTCACTGAAGCACACCTATCTTTCTGCCTATCTATTTACCTGTCTATCTGTCTGTCATCGACTTTCTGGTAAAGAACGTCAATAAAGCATCAATGTTTAGCCAGTGGAAGTGAAAACTGGCTTTATTAACTGAGTAAAGCAGCGGAAATAAAGTTAGCTTTACGCCTTGCTTTATCACAGTATCTATCTGTATCTCTCCGGCCACATGACGGGATTTTGAGAATTAAGTTGAAATTTAAGGAAGGAACTGAAGAGTGTCGTTCAACTAGTAGAAATCTCTCGGTTTCTCTTCTCAAGAGAGAGAGAGAGAGAGAGAGAGAGAGAATCGAGACGAGAGATTATAATGAGGAGAAGAGACTGTGAACGAAAGAAAGAAATAGTCACAGATAAATATTGGAGAAAATGTGAATGAGAGAAAGACAAAGAAAAAAAGAAAAGGAGTAATAAACTAAGTAAGAGAGAGAGAGAAAGAAAACCGTGCAATAAATAATGTGTAGGATAAATAAAGCAAAACTTAGTAAATATCACCAGCACAGCAATAATGATCGCTAATAAAAACTCAACGTCATCGACTTTCTGGTAAAGAACGTCAATAAAGCATCAATGTTCAGCCAAAAGGAAGGGTAAACTGGCTTTATTTTATGAGTAAAGCAGTGGAAATAAAGTTAGCTTTACGCCTTGCTTTATCACAGTAGTTACTTCAGTATTTGCTACTACTACTACTAATGCTACTACTAACTTTACTACTACTGCTCTTACTACAACAACTACTACTGCTACTACTACTACTACTACTACTGCTGTTGCTGCTGCTGCTGCTGCTGCTGCTGTTGCTACTGCTGTTGCTGCTGCTGCTGATGCTGCTGCCGCCGCTGCTGCTGCTGCTGCTGCTGTTGCTGCTGCCGCCGCTGCTGCTGCTGCTGCTGCTGCTGCCGCTGCTGCTGCTGCTGCTGCTGCTGCTGCTGCTGCTGCTGCTGCTGCTGCTTGTGTTGCTACTGCTGCTGTTGCTAATGATGGTGCTACTGTTGTTGCTACTGCTGATGTTACTACTGTTGTTGCTCCTGCTATTGCTGCTGCTGTTGCTACTGTTGTTGCTACTGCTGTTGCTACTGCTGGTGCTACTGTTGTTGCTACTGCTGATGTTGCTACTGTTGTTGCTACTGCTGCTGCTACTGTTGTTGCTACTGCTGTTGCTACTGCTGTTGCTGCTGCTGTTGCTACTGTTGTTGCTACTGCTGTTGCTACTGCTGTTGCTACTGCCGGTGCTACTGTTGTTGCTACTGCTGATGTTGCTACTGTTGTTGCTACAGCTGATGTTACTACGTTTTGCTTGCTATTGTCTGATGTTGCTATGTTGTTGCAAAGCTGTTGCTACTGGGTGCTACGTTGTTGTACTGCTAAATTTACTACTGTTGTTGCTCCGTTTGTGCTGTGTTGTCTGTTGTTGCTTGCTGTTGTATGTGGTGCTCTGTTGTTGTATGCTGATGTTGCTACTGTTGTTGCTACTGTGCTGCTATGTTGTTGCTATGCTGTTGTACTGCTTTTGCTGCTGCTGTTGCTACTGTTGTTGCACTGTGTTGTACTGCGTTGCTACTGCCGGTGTCTGTTTTTGCACTGGATTTTGCAATTTGTTGCTACTGCTGTGTTGCTATGTTGTTGCTACTGCTTTTGTATGCCGGTGTACGTTGTTGCTACGCTGGTGTTGCTATGCTATTGCTGCTGTGTTGTTGTACGTTTTTGCTACTTGGTGTTGTACTGTTTTGCTCTGTTTTGTACTGCTGGGTTGCTACTGCTATTGCGCTGTTTTTGTACTGCTGTTGCTACGCTGTTGCACTGCGTTGCAAATGCTGGTGCATGTTTTTTGCTATGTGTTGTGCTGCGTTGCTAGCTTGCTCTGTTTGCTATGCGTTGCTATGCTGGTGTACTGTTTTGCTACGTTTTGCGTGCTTTTTGCTCTGCTGTTGCTATGTTGTTGAACTGCTTTTGCTACTCTGATGTTGCTATGTGTTGAAGCTGTTGCTACGTGGTGCTACTGTTGTTGCCTGCTGATGTTTTTACTGTTGTTGTGCTGTTTGCTACTGCTGTTGCTACTGTGTTACTGCTGTTGCTACTGCTGATGTTGTCTGCTGGTTGCTACTGCTGGTGTTGCTACTGCTGTTGCTGCTGCTGTTGTTAATTGCTTTGCTATGCTGTTGTACGCTTTTGCTACTGCGGTTTTGTTTCTGCTGGTGTTTATGTTTTGCTATGCTGTTGCTATGGTTGCTATGCTGGGTTTATGTGGTTTTGTACTGCTGTTGCACTGCTGCTGTTGCTACCGCGTGTTGCTTTGCTGGTGCTACGTGTTGCTGTGTTCTGGGCTATCTGTGTTGTGCTGCTGTTGTTACTGCTGGGCAAAGCTTTTGGGGCTACTGCTGCTGTTTTTTAAATTCGGTGCTACTGCGTTACTACGTGGTGTACTGCTTTTTGCTACGCTGCTGCGTGCTATGCTTTTATATGTGGTGTACTGCTATTGCTACCGCTGCGCTGCGCTACGCTGTTGCTACTGCTTTTGCTACTGTGCTTTTAAATTTAATGCTGTTAATACTACTACTGTACTACTAATCTACTACTCTATAGTTTGAAAATAATAATAAAAAATAATAAATGGAGGGGTACTACAGTAGAGAGTATATGTAGTCTCCGTTTTTAATACTTTTTAAAAATTTATATTAGTCCCTATTATATTTATTACTGTTTTCTCGATGGCGTGTACAGGTGAATGAAACCCCTTAATGACCCTCGGAAAATGGATAGGTAAAAATCAAATTTAACAAAAAGAGTATAATGATAAAAAGAAAAATTGCATTTTGCCAAGATTCAAGACGGTCAAAAGGGGTTTAAAACTCCGCAAAAATGTTCCGTTCGCCTTATTTTTTCTTACAATTTTGTTCTGTCCATCTTCTTCACCATAACACAAGTTTTGGCTAAAAAAACGACTTTTTTCCTTATCTTTCGTTCCACCTTTTTCCTTTCTTGAACCTTTCCCCCCAAGAAAACCCCTCATTTCATCGCAGAAAGTGCTCGTCCAACCCCAGTTCTTTATCGCTTTGTCCAATTTCCCCCCCTTGAACTTTGTTTATTTTCCGTGTGGGGAAAAGTTGGCGGAAAGAGCCGTTGTCGATGCCCGGCCCTCCGGAAAAATCTATATTTGTATTTTTTTTTTTTTTGGGTGTATTCGCTGTTCTTGAGCTTGAAGCTGTGATATTGTCCTTGAGATGATGCTGGATTTGTACCTTTGAGACTAGATGCTGTGTTATTGTACCTTTGATGATAAACTGTGAATTGTACTTGATGACTAGATGCTGTGATATTGTACTTGATGCTGAAGCTGGATATTGTCCCTTGAGACAGTGCTGTGATATTGTATCTTGATGACTAGTGCTGTGTATTGTCCCTAGAGACTAGATCTGTGTATTGTACCTTGATGACTAGAAGCTGTGATGTTGTACCTTGATGATAGTGCTGTGTATTGTCCTTGATGACTAGATGCTGTGATATTGTACTGATGAAAACTGGATTTGTACTTGATGACTAGTGCGTGATATTGTCCTTGTGACTAGAAGCTGTTTTGACCTTGATGACTAGTGCTGTGATTTTGTACCTTGATGACTAGTTTGGATTTGTACCTTTGATGACTAGAAGCTGTGATGTTGTACCTTGATGACTAGATGTGGATATTGTCCCTTGTGATAATGCTGTGTATGTATCTTGATGATAGATGCTGGATATTGTCCCTTGATGCTAATGCTGTGATATTGTATTTAATGCTTGAAGTGTGATTTTGTACCTTGATGATAGAGTTGTGATAGTCCCTTGATGCTAGAAGCTGTGATGTTTGTCCTGATGACTAGATGCTGTGATATTGTACCTTGATGACTAGATGCTGTGATATTGTACCTTGATGACTAGAAGCTGTGATGTTGTACCTTGATGACTAGATGCTGTGATATTGTACCTTGATGACTAGATGCTGTGATATTGTACCTTGATGACTAGATTGTTATATTATCCCTTTGATGTAAGCTGTGATATTGAAACCTTGATTATAGATGCGGATTTTGTCCCTTGAGACTAGAGCTGTGATTTTGTCCTTTGATGACTAGATGCGTGATTTTAAACCTTGATAACTAAGTGTGGTATTGTACCTTGATAATTAAAACTGTGATATTGTCCCTTGAGACCAGAAGCAGTGATATTGTGGGGGTTGAAAGGGGGTCGAGTCATAGCCCCGGGTTTCCGCCCTCTTCGCTGTCGTACTAGGCCATTTTCCTCCTGGTACAGGAGCCTGGGACTTCGCACGTTTCAACTTGTGATTTTTACGACAGTTCCCTTGACTGTATTTAGGGACATCAGAAATTGTAAAAAAACAAATGCTTCCCCCCGATACCCCCCCCCTCAGGTATCCTCCTTCCCCCACCCAGCACCCTAACCTCCTCCCCACCAAAAGTTTGTTTCCTCCTCTCCTCACCCAGCACTCTCCCCTCACTCCCCAACCCTCCCCTCACTCCAGCTACCCTCCCTCACTCCAGCAACCCTCCATCACTCCACAACCCTCCATCACTCAGCAACCCCCCATCACCCGCAACCCCCCTCACTCCAGCAAAACCCCCTCACCCCAGAAACCTCCCATATCCCGCAACCCCCCCCTCACCCCAGCAACCTCCCAACACCCACACCCCCCATCACCCCGCAACCCCCCATCACCCCCGCAAAACCCCCCTCACCCCCAGAACCCTCCCCTCACTCCGCAACCCCCCCCCCACACCCCCGAACCTCCCATCACCCCCGCAAAAACCCCCCACATCCCAGCAACCCCCCATCAACCCCCGCAATCCTCCCTCACCCCCGAACCCTCCATCACCCCAGCAACCCTCCCATCCTCCAGCAAACCCCCCCATCACCCCAGCAACCCTCCCATCACCCCCCGCAACCCCCCCTCCCCCAGCAACCCTCCCATCCCCCCAGCAACCCCCATCACCCAGAAAAACCCCCCCAACACCCCCGCAACCCTCCCCTACCCAGCAAAACCCCCCCATCACTCCAAACCCTCCCAACCCAGCAACCTCCCATCACCCCCCGCAACCCCCCCCCCTACTCCAGCAACCCCCCCCAACACCCCAGCAACCCCCCCATCACCCCCGCAACCCCCCCATCACTCCGCAACCCTCCCAACACCCAGCAACCCCCCCAAACTCAGCAACCCCTCCCAACAACCCCCCAACCTCCCATCCCCCGCAACCCCCCTCCTCCGCAACCCTCCCCAAAACCCCGCAACCCTCCCAAAACCCAGCAACCTCCCTCACCCCAGCAACCCTCCCCCTCACCCCCCAACCCTCCCCCCAAACCCCCGCAAACCCCCCCCATCACTCCAGCAACCCCTTATCACCCCACATCCTCCCCCCCCAGAAACCCTCCAACACCCGCAAAAACCCCCCAACACCCCAGCAACCCCCATCACTCCCGCAACCCTCCCAAACCCCAGAACCCTCCCCAAAACCCCGCAACACTCCTCACCCAGCCCCTCCCAACACACCCGCAACCCCCCCTCACCCCCCAAACTCCCCTCACCCCCGAACCCCCCCATCCCCAGCAACCCCCCATCACCCCCGCAACCTCCCATCATCCAGAAACCCCCCCAACACCCCAGCAACCCCCCATCACCCCGCAAACCCCCCCATCCTCCAGCAAACCCCCCCCAAACACCCCCCGCAACCCTCCCATCAACCCCAGCAACCCCCCTCCTCCAGCAAACCCTCCCAAAACCCCAACCCCCCATCACCCCAGCAAACCCTCCCCCACTCCAGCAAAACCCCCCCAACACCCCCGCAAAACCCTCCCCAAAACCCCCCCAAACCCCCCCAACACCCCCGCACCCTCCCATACCCCGCAAAAAAATCCCATCACTAGCAAAACCCCCCAACACCCCCCGCAACCCTCCAACAAACCCCGCAACACTCATCACCCCGCAACCCCCCAACCCCCCGCAACCCTCCAACACCCCAGCAACCCTCCCTTTATCCAGCAACCCCTCATCACCCCCGCAATCCTCCCCCACCCAGAAACCCTCCCAAACCCCAAAAACCCTCCCAACACCCCCCAACCCTCCCCTCACTCCAGCAAACCCCCCCAAACCCCGCAACCCTCCCCAACCCCCGCAACATCCTCACCCCAGCAACCCTCCCCCCACCCCACAACCCTCCCCCTCACCCCCGCAACCCTCCCTTTAACCCAGCAACCCCTCCCCCATCCCAAAAACCCCCCCAAAAACCCCAGCAACCCTCCACACCCCAGCAACCCCCCCATCACTCCAGCAAAACCCCCCAAAACCCCAGCAAACCCCCCATACCCCAGCAACCCTCCTCACTCCGCAACCTCCCAAACCCCGCAAACCCTCCCCCACCCCACAACCTCCCCCATCCCAACCTCCCAAACACCCCCCAAAACCCTCCCCAACACCCCAGAACCCTCCCAAACCCCGCAACCCCCCCCCAAATCCCCCCCTCCCCTCACTCCAGCAAAAAAAACCCCCCCAACACCCCAGCAACCTCCCAACACCCCAGCAACCTCCCCCTCACCCAGCAACCTCCCATCACCCCAGCAACCCTAGAACCCCCCCGCAACCCCCCCATCATCCCGCAACCCCCCCACCCCCCCGCAATCCCCCATCACCCCAGAAACCTCCCCAAAACCCCCCCAACCCCCCAAACCCAGCAACCCTCCCCTCCCCCAAACCCTCCCAACACCCCAGCAACCCTCCATCACCCCAGCAACCCTCCCCTACTCCACAACCCCCAAAAAACCCCAGCAACCCCCCCATCACCCCCCGCAACCCCCCCTCACTCCCAACCCCCCAAACCCCAGCAACCCCCCCAACACCCCAGCAACCCTCCCCAACACCCTGCAAACCCCCTCACCCCCGCAACCCCCCCATCACTCCAGCAATCCCAACACCCAGCAACCCCCAAAACCCCAGCAAAATCCCATCACCCCAGCAACCCTCCCTCACCCCCCCAAAACCTTTCCAAACACCCCACAACCCCCCATCACTCCGCAACCCTCCCTCACCCCGCAATCCTCCCCTCACCCAGAAAAAACCCCCCCAAACCCCAGCAACCCTCCCCAAAACCCCCCGCAACCCCCCCTACCCCGCAACCCTCCCCCCACCCCCGAACCCTCCAACACCCCAGCAACCCTCCCTCACCCCCGCAATCTCCCATCACCCCAAACCCCCCATCACCCCAGCAAAACCCCCATCCTCCGCAACCCCCACACCCCGCAACCCTCCCCCCACCCCCGCAACCCTCCCTCACCCCCGCAACCCCCGCATCACCCCAGCAGCCCTCCCCACACCCCCGCAACCCTCCCATCACCCCCGCAACCCCCCCAACCCCACAAACCTCCCATACTCCCGCATCCCTCCCAAACCCCGCAACCCCCCCATCACCCCCAACCCTCCATCACCCAAACCCCCCATCACCCCAGCAACCCTCCCCCCCCCCAGCAACCCTCCCACACCCCCGAAACCCCCCCATACTCAGAAACCCTCCCAAAAACCCCCGCAAAACCCCCCCACCCCGCAACCCTCCCTCACTCCAGCAACCCCTTTCCCAAAACCCCGCAACCCTCCCACCCCAGCAACCCCCCCATCACTCCCGCAACCCCCCCAACACCCCAGCAACCCTCCATACCCCAGCAAACCCCCCCATCACTCCCGCAACCCTCCCCCAAACCCCCGCAACCCCCCAAACCCAGCAACCCTCCCAAAACCCAGCAACCCCCCCTCACCCCAGCAACCCTCCCCTCCTCCCGCAACCCTCCCCAAACCCCAGCAACCCCCCCAACACCCCGCAACACTCCCATCACCCCCGCACCCTCCATCACCCCAGCAAAACCCTCCCCAACACCCCCCAACCCTCCATCACTCCCCGCAACCCTCTTTACCCCGCAATCCCCCCTCACCCCCCAAAACCCCCAACACCCAGCAACCCCCCCAACACCCCAGCAAAACCCTCCCAACTCCGCAACCCCCCCAACACCAGCAACCCTCCCCCACCCAGCAAAAATTCCCCTCACCCAAACCCTCCCATCACCCCAGCAACCCCTCCCCTACCCCCGAACCCCCCCCATCACCCCAGCAACCCTCCCATCATCCCGAAACCCTCCCAACACCCGCAACCCCCCCATCCCCCGCAAACCCTCCTCACTCCAAACACCCTCCCAACACCCCCCGCAAACCCCCCCATCACCCCAAAACCCCCCCATCACTCGCAACCCTCCCAATACCCAGCAACCCCCCCTACCCCCCGAAAACCCCCCCATACTCCCCGCAACCCTCCCAACCCCAGCAACCCCCCAACCCCCCCCGCAACCTCCCAAACCCCAGCAACCCCCCCCTCACCCCAGAACCCTCCCATCACCCAGCAACCCTCCCAAACCCCAGCAACCCCCCAAACCCCCCCAACATCCCTCACCCAGGGACCCCCCATCACCCCCGCAACCCCCAGCAACACCCCCGCAACCCTCCCCCTACTCCCCAAAACCCCCCCATCACCCCAGCAAACCTCCATCACCCAGAAACCCTCCCCAAACCCCCGAAAAACCCCCCCAACACCCCACAAAACCCCCCATCATCCAGCAACCCCCCCAAAAACCCCGCAACCCTCCCCCCCCCAGCAACCCCCCCATCACTCCCGCAACCCTCCCAACACCCCCCGCAACCCTCCCCCACCCCAGCAAACCCTCCCATCACTCCCGCAACCCTCCCAACACCCCACAACCCCCCAACACCCAGCAACCCTCCCAACACCCCAGCAACCCTCCCATCACCCAGCAACCCCCCCATACTCCAGCAAAAACCCCCCCAACACCCAGCAACCCTCCCAAAACCGAGCAACACTCCCCTCCCCCAGCAACCCTCAAAATACCCCCCAGCACCCTCCCATCACCCGCAACCCCCATCACCCCGCAACCCCCCAACACCCCCGCAACCCCCCCATACCCCAGCAACCCTCCCCTCACCCCCGCACCCTCCCCAAAACCCCCGCAACCCTCCCATCACCCCAGCACCCTCCCAACACCCCAGCAACCCTCCCTCATCCGCATCCCTCCAAACCCCCGCAACCTCCCCTACCGCAACCCTCCCATCACCCAGCAACCCTCCCCACCCGCAACCCTCCATCACCCGCAACCCTCCCCTCACCCCAGCAACCCTCCCAACACCCCCGCAACCCCCCATACACCCGCAACCCTTCATACTCCAGCAAAACCCTTTCCCTCACCCCCCCAAAAACCCCCCCATCACTCCCCGCAACCCCCCCATCCCCCGCAAACCCCCCCATCACCCCCGCAAAACCCCCCCCTCACCCCCGCAACCCTCCCCTCACCCCAGCAACCCTCCCATCACCCAGCAACCCCCCCCCTCACCCCAGCAAACCCCCCCATACCCCACAAACCTCCCAAAACCCCAGCAACCCCCCCATCACCCCAGCACCTCCCATCACCCCAGCACCCTCCCATCACCCCAGCAAAACCCCCCCATCACTCCAGCAAACCCTCCCATCACTCACATCCCCCCCCATCACCCCCCGCAACCCCCCTCACCCCCAGCAAAAACCCCCATCACCCCGCAACCCCCCATCACCCCAGAACCCCCCCCATCACCCCCCGCAAAACCCCCCATCCCCCCCCCGAACCCTCCCTCACCCAGAACCCTCCAACACCCCCGCAACCCTCCCCTCACCCCAGCAACCCTCCCATCCCCAGAACCCTCCCCTCACCCAGCAAAAACCCCCCCATCACCCCCGAACCCTCCCCTCCTCCACAACCCTCCCCCTCACCCCGCAACCCTTTCCATCACCCCCGACCTTCCTACCCCCCGCAACCCTCCCATCACCCCGCAACCCCCCCATCACCCCCCAACCCTCCATCACCCGCAACCTCCCTACCCCCCAAACCCCTCCCCTCACTCCCGTAAAACCCCCCATCACCCCCGAACCCCCCCATCACCCCCCAAACCCTCCCTCACCCCCAACCCCCCATCACCCCCGCAACCCCCCATACCCAGCAACCCCCCCAACACCCCCGCAACCCCCATCACCCCGCAACCCCTCCCATACCCCGCAACCCCCCATCACCCCCGAACCCCCCCCTCACCCCAGCAACCCTCCCCCAAACCCCCAAACCCTCCCCCACCCCAGCAACCCTCCCCTTTACCCCCCCAACCCCCCTAATCACCCCCCGCACCCTCCCCTCACCCCCCGCAACCCCCCTTCACCCCGAACCCTCCCATCACTCCCCGCAACCCTCCCTCACCCCAGCAACCCTCCATCACCCCGCACCTCCCCTACCCCAGCAACCCTCCCCTCCCCCCAAACCCTCCCCTCACCCCCGCAACCCCCCCATCACCCCCGCAACCCCCCCATCCCCCCCAGCAAAACCCTCCCATCACCCCCCCGCACCTTCCCATCCCCAGCAACCCTCCCAAACCCCCGAACCCTCCCCTCACCCCCGCAACCCTCCCATTTACTCCCGAACCCCCCATCACCCCGCAACCCCCCCATACCCCAGAACCCTCCCCAAAACCCCCCAACCCTCCCATCACCCCGCAAACCTCCCCTCACCCCAGCAACCCCCCCAACCCCCCGCAACCCCCATCACCCCCGCAACCCCCTCACCCCAGCAACCCTCCCAACACCCCAGCAACCCTCAAAACCCCCCGCAACCCCCCAACACCCCAGAACCCCCCTTCACCCCAGAACCCCCATCACCCCGAACCCTCCCCAAAACCCCAGAACCCTCCCATCACCCCAGCAACCCCCCATCACCCCAGCAACCCCCCATACCCCCGCAACCCCCCCATCCTCCAGCAAACCCCCCATCACCCCAGCAAAAAACCCCCCCCCATCACCCCAGCAACCCTCCCATCACCCGCAACCCCCCCTCACCCCAGAAAAACCCCCCATCACCCCAGCAAAACCCTCCCTTTACCCAGCAACCCTCCCATCACCCCAGCAACCCTCCCCTCACCCCCCAAAACCCTCCCCTCACCCCCGCAAAACCTCCCCCACCGCCCGCAACCCCTCCCAAAACCCCCGCAACCCCCCCATCACCCCAGCAACCCCCCCTCACCCCAGAACCCTTCCAGTATAACTGCGGGGAACTTATGTATTTGGGAGAGGGGGGAAAAAGCATATTCCCACCACATCCTTCTTTTGTTAAATGAGGGGAAATTTTTTTATTTAAAACAAAACCTTTAGCACCTGTGAACACCCCCTTTGTATCTTTGTGTTGCCGTGTTTACCCGTTTATCAACTTACGGGGCTAATTCAAATCTAATTCCTCATCTTCAGGCTGACAAAATTTAGATATTTGTGTGTGTGTTTGTGTGGTGTGTGTGTGTGTGTGTGTGTGTGTGTGTGTGTGTGTGTGTGTTGTGTGTGGTGTGTGTGTGTGTGTTGGTTGTGTGTGTGTGTGTGTGTGTGTGTTGTGTGGTGTGTGTGTGTGTGGTGTGTTGTGTGTGTGGTGTGTGTGTGTGTGGGGTTGTTTGTGATCAAACGCTCCGACTAATAATTATCTGGCTTTATATACATGAAAAATGGTTGTAATCATAATTATAATTTTTAAAGTGATAGAGGGATAAGCCAGCGGAAGGCCTCGGTCAGATGACCAAAAGATCCAGCGGCGGGTCATCATATGACTAAAACCCGCGTCAGGAAACACTTGTCCTGTTTCCTGGCAAACCTTACCTAACCTAACCTAACGTTTTAGTCACTAAATGTCCCAATCTTTCACTCTAATTGCTCTCCCATCACTCGCGTGAGTCCACCACTCGCGTGAGTCCGTCACTCGCGTGAGTCCGTCACTCGCGTGAGTCCATCACTCGCAGAAATGATCTCATCTCTGACTCTGACTGCTCTCCCATCAGCGGCAATCATTGTATACCAGTGTTAACTCTCTGGCCAACACGCCGTATCGCTGCGCAGTTTAGAATGTCAATACTCTTCTGAAGGGAGAAAAATGCGATACTTCTGAACCCCCCGCGAGCGAGTGTCGCGAGAGGCCGCGAGCAACAATACTTAGAGAAACTTACCTTATAAAGAATATTAAGAAAGTTCCGTGCTGTACACGGGAAGGCAGAATGAGGGCAAAGTTAGGTTATATATAAAATATGAAAGAAATTTTACCTTGTACTCTGGGTTAATGTACGAGGTAAAGGAAAGACTTGGAGAATAACTTGCTTATTTTAAGGTGTAAGAAGGAAGAACTGGAGCAGCAACTTGCGTATTTTAAGGAATAAGAAGGAGGAATTTGAGCTAAACTTTGCGTATTTTACAGGGGAAAATGGAAAATAAGCCTTTTAAAGATAACGATTTTATTTGAGAATAGTGCATTAAGAGAGGTCAGCATTACTGGGGAAAACCAACAGGGATTTAAGTGAGGAAAATCCTGCCATACGAATTTTTCTGGAGGTTTATGACAGGCCCAGAGACAAGGCTGGGTAGAAGGCATTTTCCTGGACTGCAGGAAAGCAATAGATAGAGTACCATATCGGAATTTAATCCAGAAATTAGACAGGCAGAGAAGGATAGAGGGTAGAGCACTTAGTGGATCAGGAAGTATCTGATCCACTGAGTGCGTGATCAGGGGGTACCTGACCCACTGATCCAAAGAAACGTATTCGTAAGCTCCTCTCTCTTATATGTGGGATATTTGTGTATTTTTTTAGTCACGGTTTTGTCCCTTATTTGTTCTTTAGATGGTACTTAATTAACAGAAGTATAGAGTAACAGTAAGGGATGAGACATAAGAATGGGAGAGAGTAACGAGTATTAGCAACGAGAATTAGTAACGAGAGTGAGTATTTGGACCATTAATAAACGTGATTAACCTGCCAGAGAGGACTGAATCCTACTTGTCATTATTTGCTGGTGATGCACAATTAATGAGAAGAATAATATCAGTTGAGGACATACAAACACACACACACACACACACACACACACACACACACACACACACACACACACACACACACACACACACACACACACACATTCTTCTCCATAATCCCAGAAGAGATGTTTTAACCTACTCTTTCACCTTTGACATTTCTGCTAACTGTTCGTATGTTTACTTAGCAAGTTTTACACATGTGTAGGAGGAGAGAGGGAACGAGGGAGGTGGGGAAGGCCACTAGACACCCACACCAACATGTATCTTCCCCACCATACCCCACCACGAGGCATCACCCTCCCCCACCTTCCAAGCTCCTCAGTGTAAACAGAGAGTTAAACTGAGGCAACAATATTTCACATAGTATAAACAAAAGATTGCGTTTTGCGTTTTACAGCTTTGTTTTTAGTGCTTTTGTTGTTAGGAAGAGATTGTTGGAGGTGGAGGTCATAGTGTTAGTAGTAGAAGTGGTGGTGGTGGTGTTAGTAGTAGTAGTAGGGGCGGGGTGTTAGTAATAGTGGCGGTGTTATAAGTAGTTGTAGTAGTAGTGGTGGTGGTGGGAGTGGTAGTGGTGGCAGTTGTAGTACTAGTAGTAGTCGTGGTGTTAGTAGTAGAGTGGTGCTAGTAGTATTGTGGGTGTTAGTAGTAGTGGCGGTATTATAGTGGTGGTGTGGTGGTGGTGGTGGTGGTGGTGGTGTTGATGTTAGTAGCAGTAGTAGTAGTGGTGGTGTTAGCAGTAGTGGAGGTGGTGGTAGTAGTACTAGTGGTGGTGTTAGCAGTAGTGGAGGTGGTGGTACTAGTAGTAGTGGTGGTGTTAGCAGTAGTGGAGGTGGTGGTAGTAGTAGTAGTAGTGGTGGTGTTAGCAGTAGTGGAGGTGGTGGTACTAGTAGTAGTGGTGGTGTTAGCAGTAGTGGAGGTGGTGGTAGTAGTAGTAGTAGTAGTAGTAGTGGTGGTGGTGTTAGCAGTAGTGGAGGTGGTGGTACTAGTAGTAGTGGTGGTGTTAGCAGTAGTGGAGTGGTGGTGTAGTAGTAGTAGTGGTGTGTTTAGCAGTAGTGGAGGTGGTGGTACTAGTAGTAGTGGTGGTGTTAGCAGTAGTGGAGGTGGTGGTAGTAGTAGTAGTAGTGGTGGTGTTAGCAGTAGTGGAGGTGGTGGTACTAGTAGTAGTGGTCGTGTTAGCAGTAGTGGAGGTGGTGGTAGTAGTAGTAGTAGTGGTGGTGTTAGCAGTAGTGGAGGTGGTGGTACTAGTAGTAGTGGTGGTGATGGAAAGGGTAGTGGTGGTGTGGTAATGTTAGTGGTGGTAGTAGTAGTAGTAATAGTAACAGTAGAAGTAGTAGTAGTAGACGAAGTAGTGATACCAACATAATTCAACCAAAGGTTCCAAGTTCCAAGTTCCAAGTTCCAAGTTCCAAGTTCTAAGTTCTAAGTTCCAAGTTCCAAGTTCCAAGTTCCAAGTTCCAAGTTCCATGTTCCAAGTTCCAAGTTCCAAGTTCCAAGTTCCAAGTTCCAAGTTCCAAGTTCCAAGTTCCAAGTTCCACGTTCTAAGTTCCAAGTTCCAAGTTCCAAGTTCCAAGTTCCAAGTTCCAAGTTCCAAGTTCCAAGTTCACTCTTGAAACAGAAAAAAACTAACTGTGTGTGTAGGGCCTCAACTGAACAATATTTTGCTCTGCACAAATGAGGCGAGGTGAGGAAGAGGATGAGGAGAGGAAGAGGAGGAGGAGAGGAAGATTAGGAGAGGAAGAGGAGGAGGAGGAGAAGAAAAGGAGGACGAGAAGAGGAGGAGAAGAAGAGTAGGAGAAAAAGAGGAAGAGGAGAGGAAGAGGAGGAGGAGAGGACGAGGAGGAGGAGAGGAAGAGGAAGAGGAGAGGAGGAGGAAAAAGAAGAAGAGGAAGAGAGGAAGAGGAAGAAGAGGAGGCGGAAACATAACTGCAAAAACTTATGGAGGATAGCACTGAAGGCACATCTATTTTGTTGGAGTGTTGGAGATGATGATAGAGATGATCATGTATTTATATACACTTAAGTGTATAAATATAGACGTTCTCAGAAAGTGTTGATCAGTCGATGCTGGTAACCTCACTGGAAAATTAATGAATCGAAAACAGTTCAAAGAATTGAGAGAGACCTGGAACGTCTGTGGCTGAAGATGTTGCAAGAGGAATGATAAGAGATAATGAATAGGGAAGAGGAGGTTATGAGCAGCGTGGATCAAGGGAGAGAAGGATAGAATGAGAGAAGGATAGAGAGAGAGAAGGATAGATGGAGAAAAGGATACAGAAAGTGAATAACAGAGGAAGAGAAGAATAGCGTTTGACAGTGTTTGGTATCTTGTTCCAGTGATATTACTTGAACTGGGGAGGTGTCAAGGGACAGAGAGAGAGAGAGAGAGAGAGAGAGGAGAGAGAGAGAGAGAGAATGAAGAGGGAAGAAATAGAAATAGAGATTTTTCAATCCCTTCCCTGGAGCAGCCATGTTGACGGTCAAACTGGCCGTGTTAATCCAACAACCATCGACTGTGACAAAACGACAACTAACACTGATAAACACACCAGGTACTTCGTATTTCGGTCACGTATCACACTAGACATCCGACTTGACAACATCTGGCGAGACACACGCAGAAGGAGGCACTTGTAAGCCTACGGTGATGCGAATCCTGCGAATTGTCAGGGCACAGCTGGTAGCGTTTTGTTGGTCAGGAAAAGTAGGGAAAGGTTATCCTCAGGCTGGTGTTAGGTTATATAATAATCAACTTAGCTTTTGGTCATTTGAACGAGGTCTGCCTCAGGTCTGTTGTTTCACCTTGTGAACAAATACACATCAGACTGGACACTGTCAGCTAATGTCTCATTATAGAAAGGTAAAAATCCCACCTTTCCATCACATTTCAGACAGGTAATCGTAACACAACCAGATTGGAAAAGGTAATATCACATCTCAGATTACAAGAAATCTCTTGCAATCTTCCTCCACCCACTTACACCCCCCACTTCCCCCGTCCCCACCAAAAAAAAATGAATTCCCTCCACGCAGAGTAAACACCAACACCACCGCGAAGCTGCGGAATACACCAACAACCTCAGTACAGTAAAAGGTCGAGTGTCCTCTCATGGTAGATGATCTCTTCTCCTTTAAGCCTGGCATATTACCCCTGTTTTCCCAACTTAAAGGTCATCTATACCTCGCCCTCTCGTCCTCTCGCCCTCTCTCCCTCTCGCCCTCTCGACCTCTCGTCCTCTCGACCTCTCGACCTCTCGCCCTCTCGACCTCTAGCCCTCTCAACCCGTTGCCATCCCCTGGATTCATTCATCTCTCCTCTATACGAAATTAAAAACACTTCAAAGCAACTGACACTCAGAATATATGTGACGTATCTCAACTAACCCACAATTCACACTAATTCACAATTTGGATACGGAGGTTAGACGACGTTTTGGGTCAATATGGATCGAAATGTCCTACGCGCTTCCACTCTTGGTTTTTCCGTGGACAGTAATATTAATATTGTATATGGCGATTTTTGGAAGTGTATTCGGTGTATTCGTTATTATTATCATTATCATTATTATTATTATTATATTATTATTATTATTATTATTATTATTTTTATTATTATTATTATTATTATTTCTTATTATTATTATTTTATTATTATTATTGTTATTATTATTATTATTATTATTATTATTATTATTATTATTATTATTATTATTATTATTATTATTATTATTATTATTAATTAGTATATTCTGGCCTGAAATACATATTTATTTAAGAGTAATATGATGAAATAAAGAATATATACTATTTTTTGAATGAATGCGTTCGTGGATCCCATCGTACCTGTTGGTGAAACTGTGGATTGAACCTTCCTTGACCACATTTTCATCCAAATCATTATTTTCTTTGAACACCCTGAGGCTGAAGAAATACTTCCTGACATCCCTGTGAATGTGTGTGTGTGATCATAGGAATGGGTTTACAGGTATTATATGGTCGTCATCCTGGCATTAAATCGGGAATTGCCTGGTATTAGTGTTGGCTACGAGTGCTGTAAAATGTTGCTGGCTGTGTTCAGAGTTCAACCTCGTTGTGTGGGAAGAGTTAATGTTGCTTTTAACATGTAGGGCGTAATGCTATGTTGTTTGTTGTTGTTAGTGTTGTGTGTTAATGTTGTTGATGCTTATCTTAATGATGATGATGCTAATGATGATGATGATGATGATGATAATAATAAATAATAATAATAATAATAATAATAATAATAATAATATATTATTTTATTATTATTATTATTATTATTATTATTATTATTATTATTATTATTATTATTATTAATATTATTATCATCATCATCATCATCATCATCATCGTCCTTATTTATTATTATTATTATTATTTTTTATTATTATTATTATTATTATTATTATTATTATTATTATTATCATCATCATCGTCCTTATTATTATTATTATTATTATTATAATTATTATTATATTATAATTATTATTATTATTACTACTACTACTACTACTACTACTACTACTACTACTACTAAATACTACTGCTGCTGCTGCTGCTATTAACACTATTGTTGGTGGCCTTTTCGTTCAGCTAATGATAGGAAGGCTCTAGCAGGTCGCCTATAGTTCAAAAAGCTTTAAACCCTCATGAGTAGAGGTGCATTCTTCGGTCGAGTGTGGTCAGTGTGCCTCTGCCAGGCCGAGGCTCGACCTGACACTCGCACCTGGCTACAGAGAGAATCAAATACACCATAATTATGTCGAATGATGATAGCAGTCATAATGATGAGGATGATTTTAATGATTAGTTATGATAATGATGATAGTTGATAATAAAGATGATAGTGTACACAGCTTTATTCATCATATATATAATGTTATGTATCATGTATATAGGGCTGATAGTACACTATCCTAGCTTACTTCTGTTAGTCGATAGTGCACTATTGCAGCTTCAGTGAGTTAGTTCATAGTACACAATCATAGCTTATTTTTGTGAGGAAGATGATAGTACACTAAAATTCATTTCAGAAATAGCTGATAGTACAGTGTGATAGTTCACTTCTGTGAGTATTGTGTTGATCATCCTTCCCTCGGTGAATCAAAGAGAAATGGGACCATTGATAGTAAACAGGGTGTGAGGGGCCCCTTCCTCACTCTTCTGTGGGTTGTTAGTCATGGGTTGGAATGGGTTTTATTACTGCGAGAATATTTCCCCTTTAGGTGTGCACTCACTTTTTGTGGTTGCATGGGGTCGATTCACAGCTCCTTTGTGTGTGTGTGTGTGTGTGTGTGTGTGTGTGTGTGTGTGTGTGTGTGTGTGTGTGTGTGTGTGTGTGTGTGTGTGGTGTGTGTGTGTGTGTGTGTGTGTGTGTTGTGTGTGTGTGTGTGTGGTGTGTGTGTGGGTTTTACAGGAGTATTTTCCAGTGGGTATGTATATGTATCTATGTTCCCTCAAGTACTTATAACTGTTTCCAGATCACACCTACACGCACACACACAGTAGAGTAGAGACAGGAAGGGCTGTGGGAAGACAGCACAGGAGGGAACATCAAGAGTGAATATACCAACAAGTGTTGGATGACATACGAACAACTGAGGAGGAGGTGAAGAAGCTCTTAAGTGACCTTGACACCTCAAAGGCGATGGGACCGGACAACATCTCCCCATGGGTCCTTAGAGAAGGAGCAGAGATGCTGTGCGTGCCTCTAACCACAATCTTCAACACATCCCTTTAAACTGGGCAACTACCTGAGAAATGGAAGACAGCTAAAGTAGTCCCCATATTTAAGAAAGGAAACAGAAACGAGGCACTAAACTACAGACCTGTGTCTCTAAAACATGTATTGTGTGCAAAGTCATGGAGAGATTATCGGGAGGAAGATGGTCGAACACCTGGAAAGGAACAAGATTATAAATGAAAACGGCATGGGTTCATGGAAGGCAAATCTTGTATCACAAACCCCCTGGAGTTTTATGCAAGTAACAGAAGTAAGACACGAGAGAGAGGGGTGGGTAGATTGCATTTCCTAACTGCAGGAAGGCCTTTGACACATTTTCCCCACAAGAAAATTAGTGCAGAAGCTGGAGGATCAGGCGCACGTAAAAGGGGGGCACTGCAATGGATAAGGGAATACCTGACGGGGAGGCAGCAACGAGTCATGGTACGTGAAGAGGTATCACAGTGGGCCCTGTTACGAGCGGGGTCCCACAGGGTCAGTTCTAGGAACCATGCTTTTTTTGATATATGGGAACGACAGATGGAAGGAATAGACTCTGAAGTGTCCCTTTTCGCAGATGACGTGAAGTTGATGAAAGAATTAAATCGGACGAGGATGAGGCGGGGACTGCAAGAGACCTGGACAGGCGGGACATGTGGTCCAGCAACTGGCTTCTCGAATTCAATCCAGCCAAATGCAAAGTCATGAAATTGGGGAGGGGCAAAGAAGACCGCAGACAGAGAAATAGGCTAGGTGGACAAAGACTACAGACCTCACTCAGGGAGAAAGACCATGGGGTGACCATAACACCGAGCACATCACCGGAGGCCACACATCAACCAAATAACCGATGCAGCATACGGGCGCCGGAAAACCTGAGAATAGTGTTCCGATACCTTAATAAGGAATCGTTCAAGACACTGTACACTGTGTATGTTAGGCCCATACTGGAGTATGCAGCACCAGTCTGAACCCCACACCTGGTCAAGCACGTCAAGAATTTAGAGAAAGTACAAAGGTTTGCAACAAGGCTAGTCCCAAGCTCAAGGAATGTCGTACGAGGAAAGGTTAAGGGAAATCGACTGACGACACTGGAGGACAGAAGGGTCAGGGAGACATGATAACGACATACAAGATACTGGGGGGAATAGACAAGGGGGGACAGAGATAGGATGTTCCAGAGAGAGACACAGGGACAAGGGTCACAACTGGAAACTGAAGACCAACGAGTCACAGGGACGTTAGGAAGTATTTCTTCAGTCATAGAGTTGTCAGCAAGTGGAATAGCCTAGCAAGTGAAGTAGTGGAGGCAGGAACCATACATAGTTTTAAGAAGAGGTAAGACAAAGCTCAGGAAGCAGAGAGAGAGAGGATCCAGTAGCGATCAGTGAAGAGGCGGGGCCAGGAGCTGAGTCTCGACCCCTGCAACCACAATTAGGTAAGTACAATTAGGTGAGTACACACACACACACACACACACATGGCTAGAGAGCCATGGTCCCCTCATGAGTCAGCCACTAAGCCACTAGTGAGTACACTACACGGTATATTGTACTCAAACAATGGGGAGTAAAGTGAGTGTGGTGTTATCAAAGGCATCACGGAACAAAAACACACCCATCTGACACCTCCGTCATTATTATCAACACAACAGCCAAAATTTTAATTAATGTAAAGGTCGTTAAAACTCTCAAGTTAATTAGTTCATTTAAATCGTTAAAAAAATGCCATAATTTTCGAGATGGCAGCATATATAATTTTACAAAGAATTTTTAATTATATATATATATTATATATAATATATATATTATATATATTAATATAATTATATATTTTAATATATATATATATATAATATATATATATAATAATATATATATATATATATAATATATATATATATTATTATATGTAGCTTAAACGAATCAGATAAATTAAAAATCTCTCGTTTGTATTTGTCTTTAAATATGTTAATATCCCGTCATTTATAAGATTTTTTTTCATTTTCTTCAGAGATTTTTCCAAGTTATTTTCGGTTCCCATGTTTATTTCTGTCGGTTTGTTGCTCCCACAAAAATTATAAAAAAAAACTTGAATCACCCGGAAAATGTCCGGGTAAATCTGGCCATGCGGAGAATCCAATTTGAGGGAGAAGCACCCGAGGCTGCAATTGAATTCCAAAAGAAGATTCAACGGCATGGACTGAGACGCTTTCACTGTGAGAGAGATGTAGCAACCATCACTACAGTCTATGTGAGAGAAATGTAGCAACCACAACCACCACCGCAGTCTATGTGAGAGAAATGTAGCAACCACCACCATAGTCTATGTCAGAGAAATGTAGCAACCACAACCACCACAGTCTGTGTGAGAGAGATGTAGCAACCACCACCACAGTCTATGTGAGAGAAATGTAGCACCCACAACCACCACCACAGTCTGTGTGAGAGAGATGTAGCAACCACCACCACAGTCTTTGTGAGAGAAATGTAGCAACCACAACCACCACCACAGTCTGTGTCAGAGAGATGTAGCAACCACCACCGCAATCTATGTGAGAAAAATGTAGCAACCACCACCACAGTCTATGTGAGAGAAATGTAGCAACCACAACCACCGCCACAGTCTGTATGAGAGAGATGTAGCAACCACCACCGCAGTCTATGTGAGAGAAATGTAGCAACCACCACCACAGTCTATGTGAGAGAAATGTAGCAACCACCACCACCACCGCAGTCTATGTGAGAGAAATGTAGCAACCACCACCACAGTCTATGTGAGAGAAATGTAGCAACCACAACCACCGCCACAGTCTGTGTGAGAGAGATGTAGCAACCACCACCGCAGTCTATGTGAGAGAAATGTAGCAACCACAACCACCACCACAGTCTGTATGAGAGAGATGTAGCAACCACCACCACAGTCTATGTGAGAGAAATGTAGCAACCACAACCACCACCACAGTCTGTGTCAAAGAGATGTAGCAACCACCACCGCAGTCTATGTGAGAGAAATGTAGCAACCACCACCACAGTCTATGTGAGAGAAATGTAGCAACCACAACCACCACCACAGTCTGTGTGAGAGAGATGTAGCAACCACCACCACAGTCTATGTGAGAGAAATGTAGCAACCACCACCACAGTCTGTGTCAGAGAGATGTAGCAACCACCACCACAGTCTATGTGAGAGAAATGTAGCAACCACAACCACCACCATAGTCTGTGTGAGAGAGATGTAGCAACCACCACCGCAGTCTATGTGAGAGAAATGTAGCAACCACCACCATAGTCTATGTGAGAGAAATGTAGCAACCACAACCACCACCACAGTCTGTGTGAGAGAGATGTAGCAACCACCACCGCAGTCTATGTGAGAGAAATGTAGCAACCACCACCATAGTCTATGTGAGAGAAA
>NC_069414.1:24451449-24461449 GCF_026875155.1 Cherax quadricarinatus
ACGTTTCGCCATCCAGTGGTTTTATCAATACAAATTCCAGGACATAACTTGAGGACAGTAGAACTATATACAACTTCCCAGACACTGTAACATCATGGAGTCTTGATTCTGAGGACATGTACATAAGCTTCACGACTACGACAACTACTACTACAACTAACCCATCTCTTTGGGTAGGACCTACTTCCACTGGGGAATCCCGCCTACCAGTGACTATGCCCTCGTCTGCTACACCTGACGTTAGTATATAAGCGCCAGGATCCTTGCTTCTGCTTCAGAATCTCCACGACTACGGTGCTCTTCGCACCAACTCCAAGGCTGAGGGACTGATTACCTCATCTTTTGTATATAGTTCTATTGTCTTCAAATTATGTCCTGGAATTTGTATTGATAAAGCCACTGGATGGCGAAACGTCTACAGTAAAGATAACCAGGTGTTGTACATGTCTTGAAACTTTTATCTTGTCGGTATTGTACACCTTTCTTGCACAGTGTATATACACTGAGAATTTAATTTAATCTCTGCTTTAGGGAATAAATTTTTCTTAACTGGTGGTGAACAGGTGACATGTAGCCTTAATAACCATGGTGCAGTCGACAGGCTTTAAACTCAATTAACCATTCAAGTGAAAACCACTTTATTAAGGGGTAGCTGTGACTATATATTTCTCAGCTGCGGTGATTACTTAACGAGTCGATAATTAGTTTCCGAAGCTCGTTAAGATGGAGGTTTAGGGGTAGACGAGGAGGAAGGGAGGGAGGGAGGGAGGGAGACAGGGAGACAGGGAGGGAGGGAAGGAGGGAGGGAGGGAGGGAGGGAGGTTTGGGAAGGAGAGTGGGAGGGAGTTAGGTATGGACTTTTCAAAGGAGGTTCAAAGTTGTTATTTGACCCACTCAAAAATTACTGACTTTTGTTGCTTGAGTGTTAATGGTGTTATGGTTCATATATAATATTCTTGGTAATATTTTTTGGAGTCAAGCAATACAGACACACACACACACACACACACACACACACACACACACAGACACACACACATACACAGACACACACACATACACAGACACATACACACATACACAGACACACACAGCTCAGCTAGTACTACAACAACAACTTCGGTGCCTGGGGTGTTCCTTCATTGTGATCTTAGTACAGCACTCGTTTATGTGTGTGTGTATGTGTGTGTGTGTGTGTGTGTGTGTGTGTGTGTGTGTGTGTGTGTGTGTGTGTGTGTGTGTGTGTGTGTGTGTGTCTGGGTACCCTGGGTGTGGAACTCTGAGCGAGCGGTTTATATCACCCTCTTTTGGCGTTGATTCTCATTGTTTACAAGTGTTTGCCGTTGCTCTCTGCATGCACAGTGCCTCGTGTTTTTTGGTTTGCTTTTGTGTTTACCTCTACAGTGCTGGAGTACCACTCCACGTCACCGGCGACAAGCACTCCCCTCACACCTGTACTCGGTGGGTAGCCAGCTTCTGCGAGCCAGAGTTCCTGTCCACGAACAGAAAGTACCGACAGTCGATGTTTGATCACTGATACCCAGCACCGTTACTTTCTATACATTGTAAGGTGTATATCACCTCTCTCGGTGTGTATGCAGTGATAACAAAGTTTATATATATATATATATATATATATATATATATATATATATATATATATAATATATATATATATATATATATATATATATATATATATAATATATATATATATATATATCCTTGAAAATGTGAGAAATCACGAAAGCGCTTTGAATTTCACTATTTTTTCCACAGTGGTTGTTTGGCATACATGGAGGAGTGTACTAGTATATCTCTGCGTGTATGCACTTAGAGCTTATGTAATATTTTTGAAGGGACTCGTCGGAAACCTCTCAGCCGGTCTTGATTCCTAAATGATGAACAAGACACCTGTACATCATCTGGGCATCTTGATTCAAAAGATATTTCGCTCTCCAAGAGGCTTATCAACTGAATAATAATGCGAAGTCTTGATCATCGTGCCCAGACGTACACACAAGTACGTCCATCAATTAAATTCACAGAGGAAGAGGAGGAAATTGAAGACAAACACCCATTTCTAGACGTCTGTGTCAACAAGGAATAAACACCTTGGTAATTTTCATTGCGCCTTTCACCACAGAACGGGAGGAAATTGGGTTGTTCATTAGAGTCATCAGGATTTGTAGCACAGAGTGTCTTGAAGAGCAATTCTCCGAGAGATGATGAGTATTCATTTGCCAATTTACACTTTCCAGCACACTTCATCGATGACTACAAGAAGACAGAAGAGTCGATTCCTTACACTATTGGGACAGAACGAACATCATCAATAGATATTGCTACAAAATTCCAGCATAGTTCAAAGCATTTCTCACGTTTTGGTCCAGAATAAGACCAAAATTTCTTCTTCTTCTACTACTACTACTACCAATTTTATTGCTACCACTAGTGCTACTGCTACTACTACTGTTACTACTACTAGTTTAACTACTACTACTCCTCTTATTGCTACTATTACTACTAGTAGTGCAACTGCTACTACTCCTATTGCTACTCTTACTACTACTAGTGCAAATATTACTACTGCTGCCAACCAACAAGGATCTCGCCAGTAATAAAGCAGAATTACACAATCCAAGGCTGGACTTTACTTGTGTACAGATCGCAATAAGGATTACACTGGCGAGATATCTAAATGTTTGGATACCAGAGTCAGATGACTACAAAATGTACATGTAGGGGAGACAACATCCATTACACATGCATGCAACATCCATTAGACACAGGAGCACACATAAACCCATGCAATGAAACGTCAACACAAATGATGATAGAAGAAAACCTCTAACAATGCAGGGCTTTAGAATCATCAGTCATTGTTACATTAAAGGCCACGGAGCAAAACACAGAGAGATTTTCAACATCTCCGAAGTTTTGGCTTGGTTAGAATTAAAATGCAAAGATAAGTCCGTTAAATAAATTACATCTGTAATAACAAGGAAGTTGATTGTACGTGACCACTGCTGCTGCTGCTGCTGCTGCTCACTTCCACCTCTCTGGTTCGGTTATATAAGTCTTCTTTCTCAGGTCATTGTATTTGATTGATAAACCCCTGGAGAGCCATGCTTCTCTCTCTCTCATGAAGACACCCAGGTGTTGCACATGTATCTTATTCATTATACAGTCGATATTGTTCCCTTGAGCTGGTTATATTATTAAGTTCTGGAGGCGGGAAGTACAGTACCTGCACTCTGAATGATGGGTGGGGATGTTACAATACTGGAGGTGGGAAGTACAGCACCTGCACTCTGAATGATGGGTGGGGATGTTACAATACTGGAGGTGGGAAGTACAGCACCTGCACTCTGAATGATGGGTGGGGATGTTACAATACTGGAGGTGGGAAGTACAGCACCTGCACTCTGAATGATGGGTGGGGATGTTACAATCCTGCAGGAGGGAAGTACAGCACCTGCACTCTGAAAGATGGGTGGGGATGTTACAATCCTGCAGGAGGGAAGTACAGCACCTGCACTCTGAAGGATGGGTGGGGATGTTACAATCCTGCAGGAGGGAAGTACAGCATCTGCACTCTGAAGGATGGGTGGGGATGTTACAATCCTGCAGGAGGGAAGTACAGCACCTGCACTCTGAAGGATGGGTGGGGATGTTACAATCCTGCAAGAGGGAAGTACAGCACCTGCATTCTGAAGGATGGGTAGGGATGTTACAATCCTGCAGGAGGGAAGTACAGCACCTGCACTCTGAAGAATGGGTGGGGATGTTACAATCCTGCAGGAGGACAGTACAGCACCTGCACTCTGAAGGATGGGTGGGGATGTTACAATACTGGAGGTGGGAAGTACAGTGCCTACACTTTGAAGGAGAGGTCACTCAACCCTGGTGGGTAGCATGACCTACCCACCAGGGTAGGTAAAACTTGCGATTTTGGCTTCAATAGCAACGCTCTTCGTGCCATATCAGGCAAGCGATTATTTGTGTATGCAGTAATTTCGCAAAAATCATTCTGAACCTAACGACAAAATCTTATTTCATTGTGTTTGTTTATTATTAAATTATAGTAAACTTAGCTAAACTATATTTAACGGATTAGACTAAATTAAATTACGCTTGTTATAACAAGGTTAGGTAAGTTTTCTAAGGTTCTTTTGGTACAAGATTATTAATTTTTTTACATTAACATAAATGAAAAAACATATCTTTAAACATATAAGAGAAAATTTTAGAAAGGACTTAATTTTAAATGAGCTCTTGCTATCTGACTAATTTTACCTATTCAGCACGACATTGACATTAATATATATATATATATATATATATATATATATATATATATATATATATATATATATATATACGCAATAAGATCACAGTAAACAGGTGATTTTAGAATATGCAAAGCAACCACTGTGAAAGAATAGAGAAATTCCAAGCGCTTTCATGACTACTCACATTATCAAGGAACAAATGAAAGTAATGCATCAAATGAAGGCATATAAAGGGTTTAGACCACACCTCACTATCACATCCCACAACAAAGCAACACCTGACGCGCGACTCATAAGAAAGAGAACACTGCAGCAGGCCCGCTGGCCCAACTAGACAGGTCCTTCACACAACCCACCAACAAACTATTCTACCCAAGAATTAAAAATTTAAAAAATTATTATTTGTCCAATGTATTATTAAATTCTTCCCAAATTCTATTAATTATAAATGGATCTAATTTATATAAACTAAAGGAAATATTCATATTATTGTTAAAACTGCTTTTTATGAAACAAGATTCAATTATATTCCTGTCGACCATGGACTTGCTTGATACAACTTTCTCAACTTTTTGAAAATCAATTGGATGGTTAAAATCTCTCACATGAATAAATAGAACATTGGAATCTTGTCCAGTTCTAATGCTACATTTATGTTGTTCTAATTTTAGTTCGAGATTTTTATCAGTTTGACCGTAATAAACTTTATCGCAAATTTTACAAGGAATTTTATAGACACATCCATCAGCATTTTGGGGGGAATTCTTTATCAAAAGTTTTTTTTACTGTATCAAGGTTTTTAAATACAACTTTAATGTTAAAAGTCTTAAGAAGAGAAGGCATATCAACCAAGTTTTCATGGTAAGGAAGAACCAACATATTTTTAGTTGAATAAGGCTGGTTGTCTCTTTTTGGATTGTAAAAAGTATTTCTAGCAACTTTAAAAGATTTATCAATTACGTTTCTCGGGTATTTTAAATCATTACCTATTTCATAAATTTTGGATATTTCCTCATCTATGAACTCAGGACTACAAATACGTAAAGCTCTCAAAAACATTGATGAGAAAACAGACAGTTTGACTCTATCTTGATGCGAGGAATAATAGTGGACATAGGAACAGTTATTTTTAGGTTTTCTGTAAATTTTAAATTTGAATTCATTATTGCCCTTAATAATTAAAACATCAGCAGAGCCTTCAACACAGGAGCCTTGTTATGTACAAGGCCAACATTGTCAAAGTACCCACTTGGCTCCACTTCGAGGACAACGAGAGACAAGCTACTATACCACAAGACGGGCAGAAAGCAGCATCTTCACTCTGGCTGTACCCTTCTCCAGAACATCACTCCATCTGAGATCATTTATCCACAGGATGACTCGAGTATGGAACACATTCGTACAGCATTATGATGTCAACGAGATACAGTCAGTTGATCAAATGAAAATGCTGACCCACAGATGACTCCAACTTCATCCTGTTCCCTACTTGTATGTCTCATAACAATAAAAATACTTTCAAATAAGCTGATGTAGGTAACAGCTCTTAGCTTGTCAATAAAGTTAGGAATCCTTAACCTGCAAATAACTTGTCAATTAAGCTAGGAATCCTTACTAAACTTGTAAAAACCTGTTTAAAGAGAGAGAGAGAGAGAGAGAGAGAGAGAGAGAGAGAGAGAGAGAGAGAGAGAGAGAGAGAGAGAGAGAGAGAGAGAGAGAGAGAGAGAGAGAGAGAGAGAGAGTGAGAGAGAGAGAGAAAGAGAGAGACAGAAGTAAGTTAATTATTGTTTGACTGATTAGTCCCTTCAATAAATATGCCTTGATACTGGTTAAGAGCTCTTGATCCAAGAAGTTGGTGCCACCTTTTCCTTCCGGAGATCAAACTGGAGTATCTCCAGTTTTCAGGAGTGCGTGTGAAAATTACGGGTTTGCCGTTTTCAATTAATTTTATTATAATAAAAATAATTAAAACAATAATAATAATCTCTCTCTCTCTCTCTCTCTCTCTCTCTCTCTCTCTCTCTAGGAGGTAATGCAGTTCCTTCCTGACTTCCGCAGTTAGGATGATAAGCAGCAAAACTCTATTTCTGAGAGAGAGAGAGAGAGAGAGAGAGAGAGAGAGAGAGAGAGAGAGAGAGAGAGAGAGAGAGAGAGAGAGAGTGAAAGATAGAGCAAGAGAGAAAGAAAGAAAAAGAATAAAGGAAGTAAATAAACAAATAATGAAAGTGAAGTAAGAAAGAAGGAAAGAAAGAAAAGCAATAAAGAAATAAATAAAGTGAAGTAACAAAGAAAAAAGAAAGAAAAAGAAAGAAAGAAAGAAAGAAAGAAATGAGAGAAAGCAAAACGAGTAACGAAGAAGTAAAAAAAAATTCAAAATATATTCAATACATTTCGAAAATGAAAATCCAGTTTTACGAAAAAAATTTTGAGTCACGTAAAAAAAGACAAAATATATAAAGGGAATATATAACAAAATAAGAGTTAGAGAGAGAGAGAGAGAGGAGAGAGAGAGAGAGAGAGAGAGTAGAAGAAGAGGGGAAAGGAAGAAAGGGGAAGCAGAGATTTACAGGGATGCTACCAGGGTTTTTTCCCCTCGTCTCTGGGAACGAGAGAAGAGAATAGGATCCTCTGTTGTACCCTCTGGGATTATGGTTATGTGTGAAAGTTAGCTCTCTCTCTCTCTCTCTCTCTCTCTCCTCTCTCTCTCTCTCTCTCTTCTCTCTCTCTCTCTCTCTCTCTCTCTCTCCTCTCTCTCTCTCTCTCTCTCTCTCTCTCTCTCTCGTCCTGTCTATCTCTCACTTTTTTATTACACAGTGTTAGGCAATGTTAGGTTAAGGATCCCTAGTTTTATTGACAAGCTATTTACAGGTTAAGGATTCCTAACTTTATTGGCAAGCTAAGAGCTGTTACCTACATCAGCTCATTTGAAAGCATTTTTATTGTTATGAGACATACAAGTAGGGAACAGGTTGAAGTTGGAGCCATCTGTGGGCCAGCATTTTCATTTGCTCTCCACTACGTATCTCGTCAGTGAACTATCTCTTATTCTCAGGTGGTTGAGGCCAATAACGATGCAGAAGGCTCTCTCCCTACCCTCCACTCGCCTCCCTAGCCACTGCAGGCACAAGGAGGAGAGAGAAAAAAAGATTCATTGAATAGTTTTTTGGACAAATGACCAGGGAGATCCAGTCACTGTTCCGAGGACTTGATGCTAATGAGAGGCATCCGGGAAGCGAACAACTGTTGACTGCCCGTCTTGTGGTGTAAGGGCCGAAATTAGTCCAACTTTTCCACCCCCTCCCTCTAAATCTCCCTGGTTTCGTGTACCTTTGCTTCATCCATACCTTCCATTTCTCCTCTTGCTTCTCGTCATCTCCTATACACCAAATTCGTAAATGGAATTTAAAAAAAATAGCTCGTTTAAAGACCTTCATAATTAATAATATTCAATTTTAGACGAATTTTTTTCAATGGTTTTTGTAAAAAGAAAATCTCATTATAGAGTGGAGCCTCACAAGAGAGGTCAATGTATATACTACGAGGTGGAAAAGAGGGACTAATGACGTGTAAGGAGACGTTTACTGACAACGTTTCGCTCACTCAGTGGGCGCTTTATCGCGTCACAGAGTTAGATATTGCCTTTCGAAAATAATAACTCCGAGATATATATGCACAATATTGGAATCAAAACGGAAAATTTCAGATTCAGAAAAGCACAGAAAGCCATAAAAAAACCTTACTTTTTTTTTATAGAAGTGAGAGGAACGGAACCTTTTTTTCCCGTTTGTCCTTCAATTCTTTTAACACGTTTTCGTTTAACACGATTTTATCAGGAACGTAACTGCAGTGACCTCCCTTCCAAAACTCTTAGGTATAGTGTGATTTATGTGTAAATCTGACTGAACAAGTATGTCCAAAATTGAATATTGGATGGAAAGGCATTTATGTTGTGTGTTATTTCAGTTGCGAAATATCTTTTTTTTTTTAATTTTTGTATTTAAAGAGACGACATATTCTGTGGATGTAGTAGTAGTGAGAGTAGTTGTTGAAGTATGAGTAGTACTGGTATTGGTAGTAGTAGTAGTAGTAGTATTAATAATAATAGTAGTAGTGCTGGTAGTCGTAGTAGTAGCAGTAGTAGTAATAGTAATTGCATTGCTCGTAATAGTAGTAGTAGTAGTAACAGTAAAAGTATGGGTAATAGCAATAGTAATAGAAACAGCAGTAGTAACAACAGCAGTAGTTGTAGCACTGGTTGTAGTAATTATCACTGTGTAAAGTATACTTACATGGTTGTACTGTTCTTGGTTGTGGTTGTAGATGGGTGACTCACTGCCAAGTAGTGATACTGAAGGTAAAGTTTTAGGTAGAGAATGTTATAGGCCTAGAGGCCTATAACATTCTCTTTTAATGCCGTGTTATTAAGTTTTCGGAGATTTATCGTATATTACTTCTGCTGGTTTGTCTTCTCTCCTTCGCATTCTCCTTTACCTCCATTTCCCCACTTCCTCTCCCACTTCTCATTCTTCCACCCACTCCTCCTCCTCCCCTTTCTCTTCTTTCCCTTCTCTTCATCATGTTTCTATAAAGTGCCGAAGTCTTTATAATATTAAACTTGTACCACCACTACCACCACCGCTACTACCACAACTACCACTACTACCACTACTACCACTACTACCACTACTACCACTACTACCACTACTACCACTACTGCCACTACTACCACTACTACCATCACTACCACTACTACCACTACTACCACTACTACCACTACTGCCACTACTACCACTACTACCACTACTACCACTACTACCACTAACTACCATTACTACCACTACTACCACTACTACCACTACTACCACTACTACCACTACTACCATTACTACCACTACTACCATCACTACCACTACTACCACTACTACCACTACTACCACTACTACCACTACTACCACTATTGCCACTACTACCACTACTGCCACTACTACCACTACTACCACTACTACCACTACTACCGTCACTACCACTACTACCACTACTGCCACTACTACCACTACTACCACTACTACCACTACTACCGTCACTACCACTACTACCACTACTGCCACTACTACCACTACTACCACTACTACCACTACTACCGTTACTACCACTACTACCACTACTACCACTACTACCACTACTACCACTACTACCAATACTACCACCACTACCACTACTACCACTACTGCCACTACTACCACTACTACCACTACTACCACTACTACCACTACTACCACTACTACCACTACTACCATCACTACCACTACTACCACTACTACCACTACTACCACCACTACCACTACTACCACTACTGCCACTACTACCACTACTGCCACTACTACCACTACTACCACTACTACCACTACTACCACTACTACCATCACTACCACTACTACCACTACTACCACTACTACCACCACTACCACTACTACCACTACTGCCACTACTACCACTACTGCCACTACTACCACTACTACCACTACTACCACTACTACCACTACTACCACTACTACCATCACTACCACTACTACCACTACTACCACTACTACCACCACTACCACTATTACCACTAGTACCACGACTACCACTACTACCACTACTACCACTACTACCATCTACTACCATCACTACCAATACTACCAATACTACCACCACTACCACTA
>NC_069414.1:24463949-24468949 GCF_026875155.1 Cherax quadricarinatus
ACTTTTTAACGTATAAGAGAAAATTTTAGAAAGGACTTAATTTTAAATGAATTCTTGCTAAATGACAAGTTTTACCTATTCGGCACGACATTATATATTCCAATGGAAATCAGATGATCTGTTCAACTGTTCACTTTGCCCAATTATAGAGGATCCTTGCTTCAATTATAGAGGATTGCCGCTTCAGTTACGGAGAATTATTGCATCAATTATAGAAGATTCCTGCTTCAGTTATAGAGGATTTTTGCAATATTTATAGAGGATTATTCTTCCAATTATAGAGGATTATTGTATAAATTATAGAAGAGTCTTGCTTCGATTATAGATAATTCTTACTTATATCAACACCAAATAAATTGAGAAATTGTCTGATAATTTTTTATCTCTCATATAATATAATTAAAGATTCTAATTAAACCAAATTTCGAAAAAAATGAAAATTGGAAGAAAGAGTTTTAGAAAAAGGCAGCTGGTGACTGGTCACCTTTGATCAGGACGTGGGAAATACTCTTGTATTTCGAAAGGAAGGAAGAAGGAGGGGAGGCGGGGAGAGAGATAGGGGTAAGGAAGCGCTAAATCTACAAGGGGGGTCATGCAGCGCCTAGGGGAATGACAGATAGGTCTGATCCGAGGACAGGGTCAGACTTATCTGCCGACTATCACTTGACTATCACTTGACTGTCACTTGACTATCACTTGACTATCACTTGACTATCACTTGACTGTCACTTGACTATCACTTGACTATCACTTGACTATCACTTGACTATCACGTGACTATCACTATCTCATTATAAATAACAGTATGTGAGGAAGGTCCACAGACAGACTCGGAAAAGACATGGATGGATTCTCTCTGTATTTCTCGACCTCCACCTGAGGCCCTCATCAGAAGATGAGGACCTCAAACCATCGTTCATTACAATTTAGAGTTAACGTGACGTCCATTGCCACGGGCAAAGAAAATAGTAATTAGAGGTAAAGGCGATGTGGTAGAGGCAGAGAAACAGATGAAGGGAGAGATGCAGGGAGAGATGCAGAGAGATGCAGAGAGAGATGCAGGGAGAGATGCAGAGAAAGATGCAGAGAGATGCAGAGAGAGATGCAGGGAGAGATGCAGAGAGAGATGCAGAGAGATGCAGGTAGAGATGCAGGGAGAGATGCAGGGAGAGATGCAGGGAGAGATGCAGGGAGAGATGCAGAGAGAGATGCAGGGAGAGATGCAGAGAGAGATGCAGTAAGAGATGCAGGGAGAGATACAGGGAGAGATGCAGGGAGAGATGCAGGGAGAGATGCAGGGTGAGAGAAAGAGAGAGGCAGGAGAGGATGCAGGGAGGGCGGGAAGAAGGCAGGGGAAGAGGATGCTACATAATTTAAAGTTATCATGCTGTGAGAAAAGCAATTTGAGTGGGTTGACAGGGGGGAAGCGATCAATTTTCTAAGTTGAGAGGAATGAACAGTGGCAATTTTCAGTTCTGACAAGAAGATAGAGTTAATACCGTGAACTGAGAGAGAGAGAGAGAGAGAGAGAGAGAGAGAGGAGAGAGAGAGAGAGAGAGAGAGAGAGAGAGAGAGAGAGAGAGAGAGAGAGAGAGAGAGAGAGAGAGAGAGAGAGAGAGAGATGCTACCTTGGGTAGCATTAAAAATGGGTTGCGTAAATATTTTTCTTAGTAGGTTTGAGTTTGAGATGGACTTGCCTAGTATGGGCCAGTAGGCCTTCTGCAGTGTTCCTCTCTTGTTCTTATTTGAAAAGCAGAATTATTGTTAGACAGCTCTGTGAGTAACAGTAGAGTACAGCAGAGGTAGTTGTAGCAATCGTCTACCATATACTTCCGTCCCTCTAGATGGTAGATAGCCTTTGTGTGCTATCTTCTGTCTGTCTTTCCTGTGTACCACTGTGTATATTACTAACACTAATGTAGAACCCAATTAGCGCTTTTGTAATAGCGATAATAGCTAAATCGTGAATATATTGCTTTATATTATTTGACTTTGTTACTTTTGTTAGGTAGGATGTAACACATATATTATGTGCTCATAGTTCAAGTCTTGATTGTCTAACTACTGTAATTATCGCTTGTGGCTCGTTTCCCTGCCGACTTCTGTTGCTGAGCTGCAACTGTCCACGGAGCTATCACATGATAGAGGGGGGGGGGTGTTCTCACCTCGCCTGAAGCATTCAGTCTGGTCTAGACTCTCTTGGTGGTTGGACGTATTCTTGACAAGAAGTGCCTAAATCTCCCTTATTGGCCCTTGTTGGAAGATCGTCTCTATAGCTTTCTTGTAGGTTCTGTGGAACTCTGTTCACAGAACATTGTATAGACTTGGTGATTTTTCGACGTCGTACTGAGGTTGTGTGTCTCTTAGATACACTGAGCAACTCAGGTCCTGAGCTGTAGCTTCTGACCTAACTTGTACTGGTTTCTGTGTAATGTCACAGTCGGGGATTTTCTTATGCTGAACTTAGATTCAGTAGTATGGGAGTTTTGTGACTTTTGTGGAGGATCTGCAGATGGTCCCTACTTAGTGTCGTTATATTATCTCCTTGTTCCTGATTCTGTGTCGCAGTTGCTTGTTATATTGCTATTGGGCTTAGCATTCTTTTTATTGTTCAAGCAGACTATTCTGATTGCCAGTTGCTCAAAAAGTTAGTTTATTTGAGGACTTTGTCAGTCACTTGTTTAAGTCAAGTCAGGTCGTGAGACATAGTGAACTACTTAGAGCACTTACACACATACATACACTTATTTGTATTTTGTATTATTAAATGTTAATGTACCAGACGGTACTTAAGAATTATAAATGTGATATGTGCTTTCAGCACAATAATACTGTACACGAGAGAAGAGATTATTATTAATTTGTTTGAATTGATTAATTTAATTTAATTTGATATACGCCTAGACAACTTAATAAATTAATTAAATTTTAATTTCTCTAGTTAGTAGCCTACCAGTTGTAATCCTGAAGCACTATTGAATCATACTGAATTCTAATGGATAATTGGACAAGGATACTGACTACTTGTTACGAAAACCCAGTAACAGGCTGGATGCTAGAAGGGCAGTCCTTTCTAGTATTACCTGGAGATCTCTAAGCTTTCAGAATCGCGTTTTTTGTTATACACCACCACCACCACCACCATCACCACCATTACAATCACCACCACCACCATTACAATCACCACCACCACCATTACAATCACCACCACCACCATTACAATCACCACCATCACCACCATTACAATCACCACCATCACCACCATTACAATCACAACCATCACCACCATTACAATCACCACCATCACCACCATTACAATCACCACCATCACCACCATTACAATCACCACCATCACTACCATTACAATCGCCACCATCACCACCATTACAATCACCACCACCACCATTACAATCACCACCACCACCATTACAATCACCACCACCATTATTACAATCACCACCACCACCACCATTATAATCACCACCACCACCATTACAATCACCACCACCACCATTACAATCACCACCACCACCATTACAATCATCACCACCACCATTACAATCGCCACCATCACCACCATTACTATCACCACCACCACCATTACAATCACCACCACCACCATTACAATCACCACCACCACCATTACTATCACCACCACCACCATTACAATAACCACCACAACCATTCCTATCACCACCACCACCATTACAATCACCACCACCACCATTACAATCACCACTACCACCATTACAATCACCACCACCACCACCATTACAATCACCACCACCACCACCATTACAATCACCACCACCACCACCATTACAATCACCACCACCACCATTACAATCACCACTACCACCATTACAATCACCACCACCACCACCATTACAATCACCACCACCACCACCATTACAATCACCACCACCACCACCCAATTTACAAATATCAATCAACACTGAACTTTATATCAAAAACATTTTTTTAGTGTAGAGAACTGAACCTTTTTCACGAAGTTGAAGTAAAGAGAGAAACAAAGAGAGAGACAGAGTGAGATAGAGAGACAGCCACGTACATACCCTCCTCGCTATCTCTCGTAACTTCACAAATTTAGCGCTGCATTGCTATCTGGAGCGGGGTGAAGGGGTCGCTAACTTTAGCACACCCTCCTGAGGCACGCCGCTCAAGTTAGCGGTGGACGTGGCAGTGTAGCCAAGTCAGCAGTCAGATATGCTAATGTTGTTGGTAATACTTTGAGTCCTCGTGTGTATGCATGTACACGTCTGTACACACACACACACACACACACACACACACACACACACACACACACACACACACACACACACACACAGGCACACATAACAGGAAAGGCACTGCAATGGATAAGAGAATACCTTACAGGGAGGCAACAACGAGTCATGGTACGTGACGAGGTGTCAAAGTGGGCGTCTGTGACAAGCGGGGTTCCACAGGGGTCAGTCCTTGGACCTGTGCTGTTCTTGGTATATGTGAATGACATAACGGAAGGGATAGACTCAGAAGTGTCCTTGTTTGCGGACGATGTGAAGTTAATGAGAAGAATCAAATCGGACGAGGATTAGGCAGGACTACAAAGAGACCTGGACAGGCTACAAGCCTGGTCCAGCAACTGGCTCCTTGAGTTTAACCCCGCCAAATGCAAAGTCATGAAGATTGGGGAAGGGCAAAGAAGACCGCAGACACAATATAGTTTAGATGGCCAAAGTCTGCAAACCTCACTCAAGGAAAAAGATCTGGGGGTGAGTATAACACCGAGCATATCTCCTGGGGCGCACATCAATCAGATAACTGCTGCAGCATACGGGCGCCTGGCAAACCTACGGATAGCGTTCCGATATCTCAGTAAGGAGTCGTTCAAGACCCTGTATACCATTTACGTCAGGCCCATACTGGAGTATGCAGCACCAGTTTGGAATCCACACCTAGTCAAGCACGTCAAGAAGTTAGAGAAAGTGCAAAGG
>NC_069414.1:24483949-24491449 GCF_026875155.1 Cherax quadricarinatus
AAGAGGATTCGAAGTAATCCTCCTGTTGTGAGTCCCCAGGTTAAGAGGGGAACTTGGTCAGTGGCCGGGCAACATGGAACCAAGCTGAGGCTCAAAAAGACTGTTGGAGAGGCAGAAACAACGAGGACCCAGAAGACTACTGTGGAAACTTCCAACCCATTTTCTGTGCTACCTGACGAATGTGGGTGTTCTACTGGGAATGTCACAACGAGCACCAAGGAAGCATTGGCTGACGTGAGTGAGACATCCCTAGAAACCCCAACGAAAATCATCGAGAACATCTTGACGAATTCCACAAGTGAAGGTGTAATGCTACCTGACGAATGTGAGCGACTACTGGGAGCATCACGACGGACGACGCCAAGGAAGGTAAAAACATTGTTGTTGTTGGGGATAGCCAATTGAAGGATATTGTTAGCCGTCTGGATGACAGCATGAGAGGTAATGGGAGCAATCCTATTATCTGTCTCAGTGCTGGAGGCAACGATGTTGGCAGACGTAGGAGTGAGGACAGGATTAGCAGGTATAGGTCAGCAATAGAGATAATTAGGAGGAAGGGTGGGAAACCTGTCATATGTGGCATTTTGCCAAGGAGAGGAGTTGGAAATGAATGGTTGTCCAGGGCAATTGGTGTCAATTGTTGGCTGGACAAATACTGTAAGGAAAATGCAGTAACATTCATTGACAACTGGGACCTCTTCTATGGCAGAAATGACATGTATGCCAGGGATGGGGTTCACTTATCTAGGTTTGGGGTGGGAGCACTGGCAAACACAGTTGAGGGAGGAGTTAGGTCTTTAAGCAAGAAATAGATAGTGGTATGGGTTTTCGTGGAAAATCAATTAATTTTGAGTGTAGCGATAGTGTGAGTTTTAAGGAAACCAGTTATAGGCAGAATGAGGAAGAGTTATTGATGAACATAGGAAAGCCAATGGCATTAGGTGATAAGGAGAGTAACAGGTATAGTGGAGGAACAGAAATCAGGAAGAAAAAAGAGAAGGGAGGGTCCGTGAATATATATTACACAAATAGTCGTAGTGCTAGGAATAAGATGGACGAGTTGAGACTAGTTGCTAGTGCAGGTAACATTGATGTATTTCCCTTAACTGAGACGTGGTTCAATACGAAAAATCGGGACATGCCTGCTGAATGTCACATACAGGGTTTTAAACTGTTCCAAGTAGACAGAAGTATCGAGAAGGGGGGTGGGGTGGCATTGTATGTCCGAGATCGCTTGAACTGTTGCATAAAAACGGGTATTAAGTCTGAAGAAACACATACAGAATCTGTTTGGATAGAATTTTCAGAGGGACATGAAAAATTGATTTTAGGTGTAATATACCGTCCCCCAAACTTAGATAGGGACCAAGGGAGACTACAATGGGAGGAAATTGTTAAGGCCACAAGGCACGATAACGTAGTAATTCTAGGAGACTTTAACTTTAGTCATATTGATTGGAATTTCTTGACTGAGAATTTAGAATCAAACGACTTCTTAGAAGTAGTTCAGGATTGTTTTTTGAAGCAGTTTGTGACAGAACCTACAAGGGGAAATAACCTGCTTGACTTAGTTCTGGCAAATAATGAATCCTTTGTTAATAATTTAGAAATTTCAGAGGAACTTGGTGCTAGCGACCACAAATCAATTACATTTAGCATTGAATGGAAGTATGATAGTAGGAATAATTCAGTACTGGTCCCAGATTTTCGCCTAACAGATTACGATGGGCTTAGAGAACACTTATCATCTGTGGACTGGGGTAACGAAGAGAGCTATCAGTAAGACAGCTTTCTTAACGCAATACATGCTGCCCAAAGGACATTTATCCCATATAAGGAAATTAGATCGAATAGAAATGACCCCAAATGGATGAATAATAGGCTCAAATATCTTTTAGGACAGAAGAAAGGAATTTATAGGCGTATCAAAAGAGGTGAGGGTCACCTTATGAATCAGTATATTGGCATTAAGAGGGACGTTAAAAAGGGGATAAGAAAAGCTAAACGGGACTATGAAATTAAAGTTGCTAGGGATTCGAAAACTAACCCAAAAAGTTTTCCCCAGGTTTATAGAGATAAGATAGGTCCCCTTGAAACTAACTCTGGGCATCTCACTGACAAGGAGAATGAAATGTGCTCTATTCTTAAAAATTATTTTCTCTCGGTTTTCACTCAGGAAGACACTGACAATATCCCAGTAATTAATTTTTATAGTGGGCCTGAAGATGATAAATTATGCAATATCACAGTTACTACCGAATTGGTTATCAAACAGACAGACCGGTTAAAGCAAAATAAATCCCCGGGCCATGAGGAACTTTTTTCAAGGGTTCTTAAAGAGTGTAAAATGGAACTTTGTGAACCATTGACTAATATTTTTAATGTTTCTCTTCAAACAGGTGTAGTGTCTGATATGTGGAAGATGGCTAATGTAATTCCTATTTTTAAAACAGGGGACAAGTCGTTACCGTCAAATTACCGCCCAATAAGCCTGACCTCAATTGTTGGCAAATTACTAGAGTCAATTATAGCTGAGATTATAAGAAGCCATCTGGATAAGCACAGCTTGATTAATGATACTCAGCATGGATTCACGAGGGGCCGTTCCTGCCTAACTAATTTATTAACCTTCTTCAGCAAAGCTTTTGAGGCTGTTGATCAGGATAAAGAATTTGATATTGTTTATTTAGATTTTAGTAAGGCTTTTGATAGAGTACCGCATCAGAGACTTTTGAAGAAAGTGGCAGCTCATGGCATTGGGGGAAAAGTGCTGTCATGGATCGAGTCATGGCTCACTAATAGGAAGCAGAGAGTGTGCATAAATGGGGTTAAATCTGAGTGGGAATGTGTAACAAGTGGCGTTCCGCAGGGATCAGTTTTAGGCCCAGTGTTGTTTATTATATATATAAACGACCTTGACGAGGGAATTACTAGTGACATAAGCAAATTTGCTGATGACACGAAGATAGGTAGGATAATCGATTCAGACGTTGATGTCTCACAACTTCAGAAGGATTTAGAAAAACTCAATTTGTGGTCAGAAAAGTGGCAGATGCAGTTCAATGTAGATAAATGTAAAATTCTAAAGCTCGGAAATAACCATAACCCTAGCACCTACCAGCTTAATAATGTTGAACTTAGCCGTATAGAATGCGAGGAGGATTTGGGGGTTATAGTAAGCAGCAACCTTAAACCAAGACAGCAGTTGAAGAATTGAGACACTTACGCAACACATGGGAATCTTTATTGAAGAAACGTTTCGCCACACAGTGGCTTCATCAGTCCAATACAAAGCAGAAGTGGGTAAGGAGAGGAGAAGTTTGAGGTAATCAGTCCCTCAACCTGGAATCGATGTGTTCAGTCCATCACTCTTGTCTAATTTGAATCCATTATTGCAGGTTCTTTCTCGGAGGGAGATCCTCAAAACCTTATTTATATCCCTTTTGTTAACACCCATCTTCTACTTACACACTTCAATTGTGTCTCCCCTTATTTTTCATCTTACAAGTGAATGTAGTTTAGGGTCTTCAATCTTTCTTCACACGGAAGATTTCTAATGCTATGTATTAATTTAGTCATTCTACGCTGAATGTTTTCTATTGAATTTATGTCCATTCTGTAATATGGAGACCAGAACTGAGCTGCATAATCTAGGTGAGGCCTTACTAATGATGTATAAAGCCGTAATATAACCTCTGGACTTCTGTTGCTTACAGTTTTTTATATAAATCCCATTATATATATATATATATATATATATATATATATATATATATATATATATATATATATATATATATATATATATATATATATATATATATATATATATATATATTTATATGGGATTCATATAATAAACTGTAAGCAACAGAAGTCCAGCAGTGATCCTAAGACTGATGCTTGTGGGACTCCGCTCGTTAGAATCTCCCAAGTTGATGCTTTATACTTCACTATTCCACGGTTGGAAACTTTGCCGATAATTACTAACAGGCTGTCAGTCAGTGGCCTAACACAATTAGTGGTCGGAGGCTCGAGACTCCAGTTAATGGGTTGTTTCCTGATGGTGTTCCTTGTCGAGTGTATTCCTCCAGTCCAGGAATGTGCAGCTCAACCAGCCCTGTTTGTCTTTGTAATTCTATTTTAACGGAACTGTGTGCGTGTGTGTGTGTGTGTGTGTGTGTGTGTGTGTGTGTGTGTGTGTGTGTGTGTGTGTGTGTGTGTGTGTGTGTGTGTGTGTGTGTGTGTGTGTGTGTGTGTGTGTGTGTGTCTGTGCGTGTGTGTGTGTATGTGTATGTGTGTACGTGTGTGTGTGTGTGTGTGTGTGTGTGTGTGTGTGTGTGTGTGTGTGTGTGTGTGTGTGTGTGTGTGTGTGTGTGTGTGTGTGTGTGTGTATGTTAGTTACCATTTTGTCCTAGGCACATGTGTCGATTAGACACTAGGCCTGTTGTATATGTGTGTGTGTGTGTGTGTGTGTGTGTGTGTGTGTGTGTGTGTTGTATGTGTGTGTGTGAGTGTGTGTGTGTGTGGTGTGTGTGTGTGTGTGTGTGTGTGTGTGTGTGTGTGTGTGTGTGTGTGTGTGTGTGTGTGTGTGTGTGTGTGTGTGTGTGTGTGTGAGTGTGTGTGTTCACATATAAATTTAATTCTCGTGATCCCTAGAAGGCACAAAATATATAAATAAATATAAATATAAATGAAAGTTGAGGGAATTAAATCCTAGATGAGTGGAAGCCAAATTCTTGGAGAAAGAACTCACTTAGTGTCCTAGAGCATCATTGACTTCCTCATGACCCTCTTGCCATGGCTAACTTTAGAGAGAGAGAGAGGGGGAAACTGTGAACCGGTGTGAGAAAGCTTGGGAGAAGCTGTGAGAGAGAGAGAGAGAGAGAGAGAGAGAGAGAGAGAGAGAGAGAGAGAGAGAAGAGAGAGAGAGAGAGAGAGAGAGAGAGAGAGAGAGAGAGAGAGAGAGAGAGAGAGAGAGAGAGAGAGAGGGAGACTGTGAACCGGTGTGAGAAAGCTTGGGAGAAGCTGAGAGAGAGAGAGAGAGAGAGAGATCAGGCTGCAGGTGGTTGCCATGGTAACTGAGAGTGACACTGTTGAGATGATGGGTGTGATGGGAGGGGAAGGTGCGGGAGGGGAGACGGGGGGATAAGGCGGGATGTAGGGAGGGAGGGAGAGTAGGACGGAGAGAGGGAGAGAGGGAGGGAGGGACGGAGAGAAGGAGGGAGGGGGGAATGAGAGGTAAGGAGTGAGGAGTGAGGGTGAAAAACACGTGAGCATCAATAAAAATTTACACACGCTCATTCCTCTGTCGTTAGAAATATTTCTTCCTTTGTAAGACAATTTTCTACTTTTGTTTCGAGAAATGATTGTACTTGTTAAACAAGTGATTGTATTTGTTAAAGAAACGTCTATATTGGCCGGATTTATGCAATGAATAACAGCCAATAAGGGTGAGCATACCAAAAATATACGCATGATATGTATATATATATATATATATATATATATATATATATATATATATATATATATATATATATATATATATATATATATATATATATATACAGAGAGAGAGAGAGAGAGAGAGAGAAACAGAGAGAGAGAGAGAGCAGTGTGATGGAAGCCACAATAAAGGGCATAGCCTCAAGTGTTGGACTGTGGGGACACTGGAAGACTCTGGGGACTGTGGGGACTGTGGGGACTGTGGGACTGTGTGTACAGTGCGACTGTGCGTATTGTGGGGACAATATGGACTGTGTGTACTATATGTGCTGCGGGGACTGTCGAGACACTTGGGACTGTGGGGACTGTGGGGACCGTATGGACTGTAAGGACCGTGGGTACTTTGTGAACTGTGGGGACTGTGTCGACTCTGGTTACTGTGGGGACTGTGTCGACTCTGGTTACTGTGGGGACTGTGTCGACTCTGGTTACTGTGGGGACTGTGTGGGCTGTGGAGACTGCATTATTATTATTATTATTATTATTATTATTATTATTATTATTATTATTATTATTATTATTATTATTATTATTATAATGATTATTGTGAACAACTTAAAATATTTATAATTATTAAAATGAATAAACCCTCATTTTCAGTTCCTTAAAGTTAATGATTATATTGCCAAAATTTGTTCAGATTTTAGTACTACTCTTTTTCAATTTTCAGATCAACGCTTTAGTTATGGAAGGAAAAAAGAACAGTGCAGAGTGCCGCCAGTTTAATGAAGAATGAGGCTTAAAATACTTCTCTGTACATTCAGGTGATAAAGCCTGGCGTGTCGTGCGCCACGAAGCTGTTGTAGTTTTGAAGGGTATTCCAAATTCACAGGAACACAGCAATCGGTAGAATTCGATTCACCGCAACGCAGGTTGCTTTCCCAACAAGTTTTTGTTGTACGCAAAAGAGAGCTATAATTGAATATTTAACCAGAGCCAGTTACAAAGTAGCTTATGTGTTAGCTAGGAGAGAAAAGCCATTCACTGACGGAGATCTGATCAAAGAGTGTATGATGGAAGCAGTGGGAGAGTTATGCCCAGAAAAAGCAAATCCGTTCAAAATCCTCAGTCCTGCGCCAATATTCTTGCTCGTAGAACTGAGGATATAGGAAGCAATATATTTCATGAAATTTCAGAAAAAGTACGAAATTTTTAGTTTTAATCTCTCGCACTTGATGAACCAAATAACATGAGTGATATATTACAGCTCCTGGTATTTATCCGTGGCCCTGACAATGAATTTAAAGTCACACAAGAACTACAACATCGCACAGCACAGGAACCGGAGAGGACACCTTCAAAGAAGTGCAGAAAACTACATTAGAATGTAACCTGGAGTGGAATAAACTGCAATGCATAACAACTGATGGAGGAAAGAAAACGTCTGGGGTGAAAAAAGGTTTGGTTGGACAAATCAGAAAACCTTGTGAGGATGGTGGATTCTCCAGGCCCGTGTTTCTGTTTTGCGGTATCCAACAGCAATCATCGTGCGGGAAATATGTGGATATGTCTTGCATTCTGAAAGCTGTTCTTTCAGCAGTGTGTTCATTTGATCTCATGGGCTTAATCATCGTCAATTTCGTAATTTTCTGAAAGCAATTGATTCTGAGTTTGTTGACTTGATTATTATACAGCAGTTGGATGGCTTAGCTGTGGAAAGGTTCTATCACGGTTCTTTCAGTTCAGGTTGAACCCTCAAGCTTGAAACCTCAAGCTTAAATCCTCAAGCTTGAATCCTCAAAGCTCAAGCTTAAATCCTCAAGCTTGAATCCTCAAGCTAAAGTTTGAAAGTTCAAGCTTGAAAGCTCAAGCTTGAAACCTCAAGCTTGAAACCTCAAGCTTGAATTAAAAAAAACCAGCCCATTCATTCCCATTAATCTTGTACAGCTTAATCTTGTATCAGCTTTTTCTTATCTGCAGTTCAGTAATTCATTATACTGTCAGAATATTAACTTATATTTGACATTTCTACTCATTGTATATCATTATATA
>NC_069414.1:24496449-24498949 GCF_026875155.1 Cherax quadricarinatus
GTTGTTGTTGTTGTTGTTGTTGTTTTTTATTATTGTTACAAAGTCTGATTGAGAGACTAGCCAAGAAGCAGTGTTGCTCGCTGCTCCCTGTTGCTGGGTGTGTCCTGAGGCAACAATTAAAATTGTCTCAGCAGAAGCTGGTTGACTCCTGGCCAGGAAGTTAAATAAAAGTATTGTGTGTGGGAGTTTGTGTGTGTGTGTGTGTGTGTGTGTGTGTGTGTGTGTGTGTGTGTGTGTGTACTGTCATTCTTCAACAATTTCAACAACTTCCGTTTAGTGTGTAACTACGTGACGGAGGGCGATGATCTGTCCAGGCTGCTAGAAGGCCCCGCCCACACTTGCACCAACTACCAATCACCACCCAGACTACTTATTAAGTCCCGCCCTCACCCGCACCAATTATTAGTCATGATCCAGGCTACTTCGTAGGCCCCGCCCACAGCCACATCAACTACCAATCACCACCCAGGCTACTTATTAAGTCCCGCCCTCACCCGCACCAACTATCAGTCATGATCCAGGCTACTTCGTGGGCCCCGCCCACAGCCACATCAACTACCAATCACCACCCAGGCTACTTATTAAGTCCCGCCCACAACCGCACCAACTACCAGTCACCACCCAGGTTGTTGATTTAGACCTGCCCACTTCCACACCAACGACCAGTCACTAACCAGGTTGCTGGTAGGCCCCGCCCACACACGCAGCAACTACCAATCACCACATAGGCAGCTTATTAGACCCCGCCCATCCCCACAAAATAACTGCCAATCACGGTGCAGGCTGCACCAACCAATGAGAGGATCTAGACACAAACAAATGCTCAGGAAGGAGTTGAGCAGCAATAAATTCCATCAGTAAGAGTGTTTAATTACCTTTAGTTCACCGATTCTCTTTCCCGATTACCCATTAGTCGTACCCGATTTCCAATTCTCGATTTCGCGTTCCCTATTTTACTTTCCCTATTGCACGTTCCCTATTCGATGTTTCCCATTCGACGATACCTTTTCCACTCACTGTTCCACGTTCCTCATTCCACGTTCCCTATTCCACGAACCCTTTTCTATGTTACTCGTTTCGCCCTTCCCATTCCATATTCCCCATTCCACCTTCCCCATTTTACGTTCCTATTCCACCTTATCCATTCTACGTTTCCCATTTCACCTTCCCTGTGGCATGCAAAGAGTACGTAACCTTTATTCGGCGCATGTACACACCCTCATTTACAGGCTATCTCCCCCAACCAGCGAACCAGGTTGCTAAGAGTTGATGATGGGGCCCCGTCGTTCAACTAGTGACCAGGTTCTAGCCAATAAGAAGATGGTTTTGGCAATCGCAGAGGTTATGTGGGTACCGCTCTCCTGTCTGCCCTTGTCATTCCCATTCTAGAGCTGGTTGAAGCACGGTCTGCTATCTTGTGGCTTCTATTTCTGCTTTGCTTACCGTGGAGTGCACTATACTTATCACTGTACATAGTGTACATATTGCTGTTATAAATTGGTGAAGGATAATATAAGTCTAAACTTTTTCTACTGTGTTTATTTGCTCCCATTACACCCGAGGTAACAGGCCATTTGGAATCCTGGGTTGTAATATTCCCCAATTTACGTCCCCCATTCCACCAAGCTCATTTTACTTTCCCTATTCTACATTCTCCATTCCACTTTTCCTATTCCACTTTCCTGAACCTCTCTATCCCCGATCCTCCGATCCTTACACATCATCCATTATTATTTTTTCCTTCCAATCACGGTACATGAGGGACTCGAACCCTCGGCAAGTGAGTCGTAAAATTTCAGGTCAATGCGTAAGCCACTGGGCCAGTTGGCTACACTAAGATTCATCCAACTTGGTATATTTATACACTATAAGGCGGTTAGCCTGGGCCACCACTGTAACCACAAGTGCGTAAGCTAGCTGGCCTGGTGGGCTCACTCGCCTGGAGTTTGACGACTCACTTGCCGCGAGTTTGATCCCCATCCGTTCGGTGGTTTGATTGCAGTTGTGATTTCGTGAGTCATTGTTTCCTTCAAACAAATGCTTTACCAATTACTTACAAAAAGAAGACAAAGCAACAAAACCACAGGAAAAACACAGGAAAACACAGGAAAACCACAGGAAAACACAGGAAAAACACAGGAAAACACAGGAAAAACACAGGAAAACACAGGAAAAATACATGAAACACAGAAGAAACGTATGAAAAACAGGAAAAAACAAAGAAAAACAGGAAAAACGAGAAAGAAAAACAGGTAAAAAGCAGAAAGAAAACAGAAAAAAACAAATAAAACAGGAAAAACAGGAAGAAAACAGGAAAAACACAGGAACAACAAAATTTGAATATAATCAAAGTCTGAAATAAAATTTTCCAGTCACATTTGGGGTCAAATTATTTTCTTTTTGGCCACATTATTTTTTTTTTTTTTTGGGGGGGGGGGGTAATGTTTAGTCAAATTTTAAATGAAGGTGTTTAGATGTTTTAAAATATGTATGTCGTAAC
>NC_069414.1:24503949-24548949 GCF_026875155.1 Cherax quadricarinatus
AGAAACACAAAGACAGTAACGTAGTGACCACAACAAGGACAGTAACGTAGTGACCACAACAAGGACAGTAATGTAGTGACCACAACAAGGACAATAACATAATGACCACAACAAGGATAGTAACGTAGTGACCATAACAAGGACAGTAACGTAGTGACCACAACTAGGACTGTAACGTAGTGACCACAACAAGGACAGTAACGTAGTGACCACAACAAGGACAGTAACGTAGTGACCACAACAAGAACAATAACATAATGACCACAAAAAGGACAGTAACATAATGACCACAACAAGGACAGTAACATAATGACCACAAACGAGGACAGTAACATAGCGACCACAACAAGGCCAGTAACATACTGACCACAACAACTACAGTAACATAGTGACCACAACAAAGACAGTAACATACTGACCACAACAAGGACTAACATACTGACCACAACAAAGACAGTAACATAATGACCACAACAAGGACATTAACGTAGTGACCACAATAAAGACAGTAACATACTGAACACAACAAGGACAGTAACATACTGACCACAACAAGGACAGTAACATAGTGACCACAACAAAGACAGTAACATAGTGACCACAACAAGGACAGTAACATATTGTTCAAAACAAAGACAGTAACATACTGACCATAACAAGGACAGTAACATACTGACCACAACAAATACAGTAACATAGTGACCACGTCAAAGACAGTAACATGGTGACCACAACATGGACAGTAACATAGTGACCACAACAAGGACAGTAACATAGTGACCACAACAAGGACAGTAACATACTGACCACAACAAAGACAGTAACATAGTGACCATAACAAGGACAGTAACATACTGACCACAACAAAGACAGTAACATAGTGACCACAACAAGGACAGTAACATAGTGACCACAACAAGGACAGTAACATAGTGACCACAACAAGGACAGTAACATACTGACCACAACAAAGACAGTAACATAGTGACCATAACAAGGACAGTAACATACTGACCACAACAAAGACAGTAACATAGTGACCACAACAAGGGACGTAACATAGTGACACAACAAGGCAGTAACATATGACCACAACAAAGCAGTAACATAGTGACACAACAAGGACAATAACATACTGACCACAACAAGGACAGTAACATAGTGACCACAACAAGGACAGTAACAGTAACCACAACAAACACAATAACATATTAAGCACAACAAACACAGTAACGTAGTAACAGTGACCAAAACAAAGACAGTAACAGTGACCACAACAAAAGCAGTAAGTAACCACAACAAAAACAGTAACAGTGACCACAACAAAAGCAGTAACAGTGACCACAACAAAAACAGTAACAGTGACCACAACAAAGACAGTAAGTGACCACATCAAAAACAATAACAGTGACCACAAGAAAAACAGTAACAGTGACAACCAAAACAGCAACAGTAACCACACCAAAGACAGTAACAGTGACCAAAGCAGAGATAGTAACAGTGACCACAACAAGGACAGTAACAGTGACCACAACAAGGACAGTAACAGTGATCATAACAAAGACAGTAACAGTGACCACAACAAAGACAGTAACAGTGACCACAACAAAGACAGTAACTGTGACCACAACAAAGACAGTAACAGTGACCACAGCAAGGACAGTAACAGTGACCACAACAAGGACAGTAAACAGTGACACAACAAGGACAGTAACAGTGACCACAACAAAGACAGTAAACAGTGGCCACAACAAAGACAGTAACAGTGACCACAACAAGGAGAGTAACAGTGACCCACAACAAGGACAGAACAGTGACCACAACAAAGACAGTAACAGTGACCACAAACAAAGGACAGTAACAGTGACCACAACAAAGACAGTAACAGTGACCACAACAAGGACAGTAACAGTGACCACAACAAAGACAGTAACAGTGACCACAACAAGGACAGTAACAGTGACCACAACAAAGACAGTAACAGTGACCACAACAAGGACAGTAACAGTGACCACAACAAGGACAGTAACAGTGACCACAACAAAGACAGTAACAGTGACCACAACAAGGACGGTAACAGTGACCACAACAAAGACAGTAACAGTGACCACAACAAAGACAGACAATTACCAACCAGTGACGTGAGAAAATTTAGAAATTAGAACATAGATTTAGATAATATTTCGTCTTTTTTACCAGACTGTCGTTTGTCAACAGTATTCATCAAAGGAAAAAAGAGAAAATTTAGAATAGATTTTAATTTAAATGTGTCTATTAAAATAGATAGAAATTGCGAAATAGAAAAAAATAGATTTTTTATTAAACCAGTCCAATTTACATGTAAAAATATGGTGTTATAATTGGGGAGTGCTGTTAGAATTAGAAGGGTTAGAAATAGATTGAAGTGTTAGATTTAGAAGGCAATGGGACAGCAATATGTGTTGAGATTTCAGAGAATTGTTAGAATTAGAAGTGTTAGAATTAGAAGTGTGAGAATTAGAATTGTTATAAATAGAGGTTCTAGAATTGGGAGTGTTAGAATGAGAAGAGTTAGAATTAGAAATGTTAGAATAAAGAATTAGAATTAGACGTGTTAGAATTAAGAGTTAGAATTAGAAGTCTTACGATTAGAGATTTAGATTTAGATTTAGATGCATGACTTCTTCCACACTCACACACACACACACACACACACACACACACACACACACAACACACACACACACACTCACACACACACACACCACACAACACACACACACACCACACCACACACACACACACACAACACACACACACACACACACACACACACACACACACACACACAACACACACACACACACACACAACACACACACACATTACGAAGTATTTCTTCAGTCACAGAGTTGTAAGGAAGTGGAATAGTCTGGGAAGTGATGGACTGGAGGCAGGATCCATACATAGCTTTAAGAAGAGGTATGATAAAGCTCATAAAGCAGGAAGAGTGACCCAGTAGCGGCCAGTGAAGAGGCGGGGCCAGGAGCTATGACTTGACCCCTGCAACCACAACTAGGTGAGTACACACACACACACAAGGTATCAATACCGTCTTAAACACCTCCTTGAGAGTCCTGAAAGATGTACTAGGAATTCGTGCACATTTTCAACAGTGCTGGTGAACCATTTACTTGTCTTAGAAAGCAAATTGGAGAGAGAGAAAGAGAGAGAAGAGAGAGAGAGAGAGAGAGAGAGAGAGAGAGAGAGAGAGAGAGAGTGAGAGAGAGAGAGAGAGAGTTTGCACAGCTGGATAGAGTTTTTTCTCTGTGTAGTGGAGTTCTTTCATTATATTTTTTTTTTTCAGTTCTCTCTTTCAGCCAGTCAGTCCATTAATGATGGATAGACTCAACTATCCACTTACTGGATCACTGATGCACTCTGGGCACCTCGTCAAGTGGATGAACTCAACTATCCACTTACTGGATAGCTGATACATTCTATAGGTACGTCCTGTTAAAGGTTCATCCAGCCGTCCCTCGCGCCTATCCTCGTCGTCACATGTGTCACTATCCTCCGTCACTGACGTGAAAAATCTCCGACACACGTTAAGTCATTCCCAGGAGTGAAAAACCGTACAGATCCTGGCACAGGGTAGTGAGATAGGTCTCACTGATTGCTCTCTCTCATCTCTCTCTCTCTCTCTCTCTCTCTCTCTCTCTCTCTCTCTCTCTCTCTCTCTCTCTCTCTCTCTCTCTCTCTCTCTCTCTCTCTCTCTCTCTCTCTCTCTCTCTCTCTCTCTTCTTCTCTCTCTCCTCTCTCTCTCTCTCTTCTCTCTCTCTCTCTCTACTTTCTCTCTCACTCACTCTCTCTCTCTCTCTCTCTCTCTCTCTCTCTCTTCTCTCTCTCTCTCTCTCTCTCTCTCTCTCTCTCTCTCTCTCTCTTCTCTGTCTCTCTCTCTCTCTCTCTCTCTCTCTCTCTCTCTCTCTCTCTCTCATCCTAAATCTCTATTACTCTTTTGTTTGGGGAAGTACCCAACCCTGTCAGTTCGGCTTTTGTTTTCGCAAGCAGTGTCCTGTCGGGCACTGCGTCCAGTCTTACATGGCCCCTTCATTGTCGTTTCTAAGTCACGATATCAAAATCTAAGTCAAAGTGAGCTTTATCTCTCTCTCGCAAGCTCACCTTCCTTCTATGTCCAGTTGCAGTGCTCCTTCCTGGTAGCATAGAGGGAGTTTGGTGCCTTCGTCTGGTTCTCTGGGTCCGTCTCCAACTATGCCTTCTTACTGGAGATCTTTTCTTGCTAAATAAATCATCTCTGTTTGGGAAGAAACGTGTGTTTATGTGTGTGCAAGACTGTGTTTGTGTAATTTTGAGGATGTTTGTTTGTGTATGTGTGTGTGTGTGTGTGTGTGTGTGTGTGTGTGTGTGTGTGTGTGTGTGTGTGTGTGTGTGTGTGTGTGTGTGTGTGTGTGTGTGTTGTGTGTGGTGTGTGTGTGTGTGTGTGTGTGTGTGTGTGTGTGTGTGTGTGTGTGTGTGTGTGTGTGTGTGTGTGTGTGTGTGTGTGTGTGTGTGTGTGTGTGTTGTGTGTGTGTGTGTACTCACCTAATTGTGATTGCAGGGGTCGAGACTCAGCTCCTGGCCCCGCCTTTTCACTGACCTCTACTGGGTCCTCCCTCTCCCTGCTCCATGAGCTTTATCATACCTCGTCTTAAAACTATGTATGGTTCCTGTGTGTGTGTGTGTGTGTGACTAGAGCAAAATCATTGCCGAAGCAACAGCTGAAACAGTACCATGGATGGAACGGTAATATGGCTGGAACAATAATGTGGTTGTAACAATAATGACGCTGGGACAACAGAGTGTCTCGGACAATACTGCCATTGGAACAGTAATGTGGCTGGAACGATAATATGGCGGGAACAATACCCTGGCTGGAACAACACCGTTGCTGGAACAATACCGTAGCTGGAATAGTGCCATGTCTTGAACAATACAGTACCTATAACAATACCGTGGATGGAACAATACCGTAGCTGGAATAGTGCCATAGCTTGAACAATGCCGTACCTATAACAATACCGTGGATGGAACAAAACAGTGGATTGAACAATACAGTGGCTGGAACAATACCGTGGCTGGAACAACGCCGTGGCTTGAACAGCACCATGACTGGAACAACATTATGACTGGAACAATACCATGACTGGAACAGTACCATGGCTGGAACAACACCATGACTAGAACAGTACGTGACTGGAGCAACACCATGACTGGAACAATACTATGGCTGGAACAATACCATAGCTTGAACAATACCATGAATGGAAGAATACTATGGCTGGAACAATACCATGGCTTGAACAACACCATGACTGGAACAACACCATGACTGGAACAATACCATGACTGGAACATTACCATGGCTGGAACAACACTATGACTAGAACACTACCGTGACTGGAACAACACCATGACTGGAACAATACCATGACTGGAACATTACCATGGCTGGAACAACACTATGACTAGAACAGTACCGTGACTGGAATATCACCATGACTGGAATAATACTATGGCTGGAACAATACCGTAGCTTGAACAATACCATTACTGGAACAATACCATGGCTGGAACAACTGACAAATTTCCCACACTTCTGAGAGACATAATGTGACATTTCGCGCGGTCTTGGACCATTATTTAGACGTTTCGCTTCACAGCTAACCCTTACTTAGGTACCTACTTACTGCTAGGTGAACAGTGACAGCAGGTGCTAGGAGACTAACACCCAGGTACCTGTTTACTGTTAGGTGAACAGTGGCAGCAGGTACTAGGAGACTAACGCCCAGGTACCTGTTTACTCTTAGGTGAACAGAGGCAGCAGGTGCTAGGAGACTAACACCCAGATACCTGTTTAATGCTAGGTGAACAGAGGCATCAGGTGCTAAAAGACTAGCATTCAGATACATATCTACTACTAGGTAAACATTGGCATATATAAATTCAGTAACGAGTAGAGTGCGTTTGTTGCGAGTAGAGTGCGTGAGTAACGCGTAGTGTCTTGCGTAGTGAGTAGAGTGCGCGTGTGACAATAGGGTGCGTATATAGCAAGCAGAGTGTGCGTGTAGCGAGTAGAGAGCATGTGTAGCGAGTAGTGTATAGCAAGTAGAGTGCTTGTGTAGCAAGTATAGTACGTGTGTAGCAAGTAGAGTGCGTGTGTAGCGAGTAGATTGTGTGTGTAGAGAGCCGAGTGCTTGTGTAGCGAGAAAAGTGCGTGCGTGCGTAGTGAATAGAGTATGTGTGTAGGGAGTTGAGTGCGTGCGTAGCGAGTATGTGTGTAGAGATTTGAGTGCGTGCGTAGCGAACATAATGTGTGTATGTAACAAGCAGAGTGCGTGTGTAGCGAGTAGAGTGTGTGAGAGACAGTGGCAGGTGAAAGAGAAACAGACAAACAGTGAGGATGTGTGTGTGTGTGTGTGGATGGCCTGTCTGTCGAGAGATGAGAGATGCCTCTCTATTTTACCCTCCTCCCCTGTCAGTTCCTTTCCTCCATCTCCCTTTCCCCTCCCTCTCATATATCCCTCCCTTCCTCCATTTCTGTCCTGCCTTCCTCCCCTCTCTCCTTCCCTCCACTCTCTCTTTCCCTCCCTCCCTGTCTCCCTGCCCAGGGAGTATGTCCGTGTTAAGGTTGTAATAGAGGGGAATCAATACCAGGTAGAGATGAGTGATGGTTACTCACCTGAGATGAGTGATGCTTACTCACCTGCGTAACAGGTAGGTGTTGCTGGTCACTCCGCAACGACGATCCTACAAGAAGGGGACGAAGAGGAGGAGGAGGAGGTAGAGGAGGAGGAGGAGAAGATGGAGGAGGAGGAGGAGGAAGAGTAGGAGGAAGAGGAGGAAGAGAAGTAGGAGGGGAAGTCACAAGCCGTCGTGGATGAAGGCTCCTCAGATGTCACCAGTTTTCATCAAGAATGAATGTAGTCCGTCTCTCCGTGTAGAGTCTGTCTCACTCTCTCCCTCTCTCTTTGTCTCTGTGTCACTCTCTACTCTCCCTCTGTTTATCTCCCTTTCTCTTTTTTTCTCTCTCTCTCACTTTCCCCCTGCGTGTGCCGCACTTTGTAACATACAGCACGCGACTCAAGGTGCGCTACACCGCTTCCTTCACCTGTAATTGTACCTTCAAGGTTAATATTTCACAGGTACGGTATCGTGATGTTCACTTTGTGCGTGTGTCAGCGTGCACCCACCCGCCTGCGGAAATCTGCGGTATATAGGAGGAATGTGCGTTTTGGCTTGCCGCGCTGCACTGATGTGGGCGTGTAGCGTGGGCGTGTGTGTGGGCGCGCGGGGAGATGAGGCGCTGGCAGGAGGCGCGCCAGGGATGCTTGTGCCTCCAGCTCTGAGCATCTACTGACGCTACCAGGGCCGCGGCATGCACACACACACGCACACACGCACACACACGCACACACGCACACACGCACACACACGCACACACGCACGCACACACACACACACACACACACATACACACGCACACACACACACACACACACACACACACACACACCACACACACACACACACACACACACACACCACCACACACCACACAACACACAACACACACACACACACACCACACACACAACACACACACACACACACAACACACACACCATACACACACACACACACATACACACACATACACAACACACACACACACACATACACACACACACACATCACACAACACACACACACACAACACACACACACACACACACACACACACACACACACACACACATACACACACACACACATACCACACACACACACACACACACACACACACAACACACCCCACACACACAACACACACACACACACACACACACACACACACCACCACAACACACACACACACACACACACACACACACACACACACACACACACACACACAGAAGGGAGGCCCAAAGACAATATGAAAACGACATAGCAGCAAAAGCCAAATCAGACCCGAAACTGTTGTACAGCCACATTAGGAGGAAAACAACAGTCAAGGACCAGGTAATCAGGCTAAGGAAGGAAGGAGGAGAGACAACAAGAAATGACCGTGAAGTATGTGAGGAACTCAACAATAGATTCACAATAGGTTCACAGAGGAGACAGAAGGGGCTCCAGAAAGACGGAGAGGTGGGGTACACCACCATGTGCTGGACACAGTGCACACAACCGAGGAAGAAGTGAAGAGGCTTCTGAGTGAGCTAGATACCTCAAAGGCAATGGGGCCAGATAACATCTCCCCATGGGTATTGAGAGAGGGAGCAGAGGCGCTATGTGTACCCCTAACAACAATATTCAATACATCTATCGAAACAGGGAGATTGCCTGAGGCATGGAAGACAGCAAATGTAGTCCCAATCTTTAAAAAAGGAGACAGACATGAAGCATTAAACTACAGACCAGTGTCACTGACATGTATAGTATGCAAAATCATGGAGAAGATTATCAGGAGAAGAGTGGTGGAACACCTAGAAAGGAACGATCTCATCAACAGCAGCCAACATGGTTTCAGGGACGGGAAATCCTGTGTCACAAACCTATTGGAGTTCTATGACATGGTGACAGCAGTAAGACAAGAGAGAGAGTGGTGGGTGGATTGCATTTTCTTGGACTGCAAGAAGGCGTTTGACACAGTTCCACACAAGAGATTGGTGCAAAAACTGGAGGACCAAGCAGGGATAACAGGGAAGGCACTACAATGGATCAGGGAATACTTGTCAGGAAGACAGCAGCGAGTCATGGTACGTGGCGAGGTGTCAGAGTGGGCACCTGTGATCAGCGGGGTCCCACAGGTGTCAGTCCTAGGACCAGTGCTGTTTCTGGTATTTGTGAACGACATGACGGAAGGAATAGACTCTGAGGTGTCCCTGTTTGCAGATGACGTGAAGTTGATGAGAAGAATACACTCGATCGAAGACCAGGCAGAACTACAAAGGGATCTGGACAGGCTGCAGACCTGGTCCAGCAATTGGCTCCTGGAGTGCAATCCCACCAAGTGCAAAGTCATGAAGATTGGGGAAGGGCAAAGAAGACCGCAGACGGAGTACAGTCTAGCTGGCCAGAGACTACAAACCTCACTCAAGGAAAAAGATCTTGGGGTGAGTATAACACCAGGCACATCTCCTGAAGCGCACATCAACCAAATAACTGCTGCAGCATATGGGCGCCTAGGAAACCTCAGAACAGCATTCCGACATCTTAATAAGGAATCATTCAGGACCTTGTACACCGTGTACGTTAGGCCCATATTGGAGTATGTGGCACCAGTTTGGAACCCACACTAGCCAAGCACGTAAAGAAACTAGAGAAAGTGCAAAGGTTTGCAACAAGACTAGTCCCAGAGCTAAGAGGTATGTCCTACGAGGAGAGGTTAAGGGAAATCAACCTGACGACACTGGAGGACAGGAGAGATAGGGGGGACATGATAACGACATACAAAATACTGAGAGGAATTGACAAGGTGGACAAAGACAGGATGTTCCAGAGATTGGACACAGTAACAAGGGGACACAGTTGGAAGTTGAAGACACAGATGAATCACAGGGATGTTAGGAAGTATTTCTTCAGCCACAGAGTAGTCAGTAAGTGGAATAGTTTGGGAAGCGATGTAGTGGAGGCAGGATCTATACATAGCTTTAAGCAGAAGTATGATAAAGCTCACGGCTCAGGGAGAGTGACCTAGTAGCGATCAGTGAAGAGGCGGGGCCAGGAGCTCGGACTCGACCCCCGCAACCTCAACTAGGTGAGTACACACACACACACACACACACACACACACACACACACACACACACACACACACACACACATACACACACACACACACACACACACACACACACACACACACACCACACACACACACAAACATACACACACACACACACACATATATATATATTTATATGTATATGTCGTGCCGAATATGTAAAACTGGTCAATTAGCAAGAACTCATTTAAAATTAAGTCGTTTCTGAAATTTTCTCTTATATGTTTAAAGATATATTTTTTTCATTAATGTTAATGTAAAATTTTTTAATTTTGCACCAAAAGAATCTTAGAAAACTTACCTAACCTTATTATAACAAGAGCAATTTATTTTAGCCTAACCCAGCTAAATATATTTTAGGTTTGTTTACAATAATTTAATACTAAACAAACACAGTGAAATATATTTTTTTCGTTAACTTCAGAATGATTTTGGCGAATATATTGCATACACAAATTTTCACTTGTCCTATATGGCAAGATGAGCGTTGCTATTTAAGCCAAGATGGCAAGTTCTGCCTATTCGGCACGACATATATATATATATATATATATATATATATATATATATATATATATATATATATATATTATATATATATATATATATATACATACATATATACATATCAGTAAGAGCAGCAGAAGGAACAGCAGCAACACAGGCATCAAAGTCATGCTGGGGTGATGAGGGGAGCCACTGACTTTCCCTCCCTCCCTCCCTCCCTCCCTCCCTCTCTCCTTCCCTCCCTCCCTCCCTCCCTCTCTCCTTCCCTCCCTCTCTCCCTCCTCCACCAACCGTGTTTACATGTGCCAACTGGCCTTCTCTCCCTCCCTCCTTCCCTCCCTACCTCCCTCACACCCTCTCTCCCTCCCACCCTTCCCTTTCTCCCTCCCTCCCTCTCCAACTTCCCCTCTTCTTGACAATATCATCTCTCTCCCCCCATCTCTCCCTCCCACCCTGACTATATATACACCCTTCAGGGTGACTCTTCTCCCTCCCAGGGGTAGCTGAAGCTCCCTTTCATGTAAATTGTCTGCCTGCTTTCAAAACATTTGTAAATCATTGAAACTCAGTTGTAAAACATGCACACACGTGTGTATTTTTACACACAGATTGTAAAATACACACACGTGTGTTTTACACACATTGTAAAATATACACACGTGTTTTTTTTACACACAGATTGTAAATTACACACTCACGTGCGTTTTAAACTCCCAGATTGTAAATTATGCACATATGTGTGTTTTTTACACAGACTGTAAAATATACATGTGTTCAGGTACTTTCTTAAAGATTATTATAATTATTATTATTATTATTATTATTATTATTATTATTATTATTATTATTATTATTATTATTAACTATTATTATTGTTGCTGTTATTGTTATTATTTATTATAATTATTATGATTATTATTATTATTTATTATTTTAAAGTGGTGGCCCGGCCTTGGCTCCCTCTCTAGGGAGTGTCTGAGACCTAAGTCTCCCATGGGAGGAGGCACAAGTACCCCCTCATCTTTGGGACCAAGTGTCCCCAGGCCTAGCCACAAGCTAGACCTCTCTGATCTGTCATCCCCGACCCAAGGGGGCTAATTGGAATGACAGTCTTGTGAGCTGCAAGCTCTGGCTCCTGGCACCTACCCTACCCTAGAAGGGCTGGGCATGGTGCCGATCTTATTATTATTTTTATTAATGTCATTGTTAAAATTATAATTATTAATATTATTATTGCTGTTATTAATGTTATTGTTTTTATTAATATTATTATTATTATTAATTACTTATTATTATTATTATTATTATTATTATTATTATTATTATTATTATTATTATTATTATTATTATTATTATTATTATTATTATTATTATTATTATTAATTCATTATTATTGTTATTGTTATTATTATTATTATTATTATTAATTATTATTATTATTATTATTATTATTATTATTATTATTATTATTATTATTTTAGTTTCTCTTCTCTCCATTCATTTAACTTCTCCTCTACGTCCTCTTACTCCTGTTCGTCCCCTTCTAATGTTTCTCTTCTTCTTCTTCCCCTCATCGTCTTTCTCTTCCCCTTCTCCTCCTACATTTCTTACTTGTTCCCCTCTTCCCCTCCTCTTCCCCTCATCTTCCCCTTCTCTTCCCCTCCTCTTCTCCTCATCTTCCCATTCTCTTCCCTTCATTTTCCCTTCCTCTTCCCCTCCCCTTCCCTTCCTCTTCCCCTCCCCTTCCCTTCCTCTTCCCCTCCCCTTCCCATATTTTTCCCTTCCTCTTCTCTTTCTCTTCCCTTCCTCTTAACTTCCTCTTCCCGTCCTCATCCCTCCTCTTCCTCCCTCTTCCCCTCCTCTTCACTTTTCTTCCCCTCCTCTTCCCCTCTTCTTCCTCTCCTCTTCCCCTCCTCTTCCCCTCTTCTTCCTCTCCTCTTCCCCTCTTCTTCCTCTCCTCTTCCCCTCCTCTTCCCCTCTTCTTCCTCTCCTCTTCCCCTCTTCTTCCTCTCCTCTTCCCCTCCTCTTCCCCTCTTCTTCCTCTCCTCTTCCCCTCCTCTTCCCCATTTCACTAGATGAGTTTTTCTAGTGATTTTTTAAAGTTGAACCTGGATTATGTCTGGTCGACTTCAGCATGTAAAACACTTGCAAGTCTTTATTTACATTTTTATTTACAGGTTAAGAGCTCATTTACAGGTAAAGAGCTCATTTACAAGTTAAGATCTCATTTACATGTTAAGAGCTCATTTACAGGTAAAGAGCTCATTTACAGGTTAATACCTCATTTACATGTTAAGGGCTCATTTACAGGTTAAGAGCTCATTTACAGGTTAAGAGTACATTTACAGGTTAAGAGATCATTTACAAGTTAAGAGCTCATTTGCAAGTTAAGAGTACATGTGCAGGTTAAGAGTACATTTGCAGGTTAAGAGTGCATTTACAGGTTAAGAGCTCATTTACAGGTTAAGAGTACATGTGCAGGTTAAGAGTACATTTACAGGTTAAGAGTACATTTACAGGTTAAGAGTACATACAGGTTAAGAGCTCATTTATAGGTTAAGAGTACATTTACAGGTTAAGAACTCATTTACAGGTTAAGATCTCATTTACAGGTTAAGAAATCATATACAGGTTTAAAAGCTTATTTACAGGTTAAGAGCTCATTTACAGGTTAAGAGATCATTTACAGGTTAAGAGATCATTTACAGGTTAAGAAATCATATACAGGTTTAAAAGCTTATTTACAGGTTAACAGATTATTTATAGGTTAAGATCTCATTTACAGGTTAAGAAATCATATACAGGTTAAGAGATCATTTACAGGTTAAGAGCTTATTTACATGTTAAGATCTCACTTACAGGTTAAGAGAACATTTACAGGCTAAGAGGTCATTTACAGTTTAAGAGATCATTTACAGGTTAAGAGCTCATTTACAAGTTAAGAGTTGGTATCCTACCTTAGCTCCTCTAAGAGCTCAAGCTCGATGTGAGTGAACAGTGGCAACAGGTGTCAGGAGACACACCCAGGTACCTATTTACTGGTAGGAGAGGAGGGATGACAGGTGGCTATTACTTGTTAGGAGAATAAACATTGCTGTTATTAGGACCTTCAAGAAGTTATTAATCGTTCTGAAGACGTCGTTAAGGAGAGGAGGGAGGGGATACGTTATTAGAGGCCTGAAGACGTTATTAGATGTCTTGAAGACGTTGTTAGATGCTTTGAAGACTTTGTTAGATGTATTGAAGACGTTGTTAGATTATTGAAGACGTTGTTAGATGTTTTGAAGACGTTGTTAGATGTTTTGAATACGTTGTTAGATGTTTTGAAGACGCTGTTAGATGTTTTGAATACGTTGTTAGATGTTTTGAAGACGTTGTTAGATGTTTTGAAGACGTTGTTAGATGTTTTGAAGACGTTGTTAGATGTTTTGAAGACGTTGTTAGATGTTTTGAAGACGTTGTTAGATGTTTTGAAGACGTTGTTAGATGTTTTGAAGACGTTGTTAGATTTTTGAAGACGTTGTTAGATGTCTTGAAGACGTCGTTAGATGTTTTGAAGACGTTGCTGGATGTTTTGAAGACGTTGTTAGATGTTTTGAAGACGTTGTTAGATGTTTCGAAGACGTTGTTAGATATCTTGAAGACGTTATTAGAGGTCTGAAGACAATATTATCTATTATTATCTAGCAACGTCTCGAAAACGTTGCTACATACTTGAAGATGTTTGGAAGAGATTAGGAAGGAGGAAGGAAGCACACACACACACACACACACACACACACACACACACACACACACACACACACACACACACACACAAGGCTCTTGCAGCCAGCAGAGTGGACTTGGTAGCGACCAACGAAGTGGCTGTGCCAGGAGCCGTGACTCGACCCCCACAACCACACAGGGAGACACACACACAAAAATTCGAGTAAAAAATGATGATATAGACAAGAATGTGAAATTTTTATAAGGTAAACTCTCGTCTCAGAGCCACATTAACATGAAAAATTGCCCAAAATCTCAATAGATCATTTTAACGAGGACCGGCAAGAACCCAAAATAAAAATAAACTGGAAAATAAGCATTTTATTTCCGGGAATAAATTTTAATTTTTTGAGAGAGAGATTTGTGTTTGTTTAACGTTGTGTTTAATATTCAACATTATACACATATATGTGTATGTGTGTGTATATATACACACTCACACTATACATATATATATATATATATATATATATATTATAATATATATATATATATATATATATATATATATATTATATATATATATATATATATATATATATGTATATATATATATATATGTGTGTGTGTGTGTGTGTGTGTGTTGTGGTGTGTGTGTGTGTGTGTGTGTGTGTGTGTGTGTGTGTGTGTGTGTGTGTGTGTGTGTGTGTGTATGTGTGTGTGTGTGTAGATGAATGGTTCAGAGAACCGACAAGTTGATAAATTACACACATGTGCAACACTTGGGTATCTTTACTGACGAAACGTTTCCCCACACAGTGGCTTCATCAGTCCATACAAAGGAGAATGGTGAAGAACAGGAGGAGAATGAGGTAATCAGTCCGTCAACCTTGAGTCGATGTGGTCAGTCCATCAATCTTGAATAGAATACAGCATATGTGCGGAGAAGTGGCTTATAAACCGTAGGCAGGAGAGGTGCAGCAGTCGTAGGTGGTGTCACGTTGGTCCAGTGTGGAAGTAGGTCGTGCCCAAGGGTTAGACAAGTGATGAATTCATCACTTGCCTAACCCTTGGGCACGACCTACTTCCACACTGGACCAACGTGACACCACCTACGACTGCTGCACCTCTCCTGCCTACGGTTTATAAGCCACTTCTCCGCACATATGCTGTATTCTATTCAAGATTGATGGACTGACCACATCGACTCAAGGTTGACGGACTGATTACCTCATTCTCCTCCTGTTCTTCACCATTCTCCTTTGTATGGACTGATGAAGCCACTGTGTGGGGAAACGTTTCCTCAGTAAAGATACCCAAGAGCTGCACATGTGTCTAATTTATCAATATATATGTATATATGTTTATCTGAATATGTGAACAACATCGAAGACAAATCTCAGCAATTTTCCTGTAAAGCGTTGTAATAACATCACCGAGATTGTGGGTCCCCACACTGAGCCTAGAGACGGACACTTCTACGTATGAAAGCAGTGTTCCGTTTCTTCGTAAACTCCCCCTCTTCTGTGCGTGAGTTACTTATAACAGGCCTCAAACCCCCTTCTAGGGGTTCTAGAACCCCTTCCAGAGGTTCCAGAAGGAGTTCTAAGCCCTTTCCTTTGTTTAACATATCTGAATAGCAGTTTGTGGTCACCTAGAAACATATCACTGTTAACTTTACTGTGTTTATTCATAAATATGTTAGAAGTTAGCTAGTTATATATCTTTGCTTTAAGCCCAACCTTCGAGAGGTAGTCAAGAGAGTCTTGAGGTACATAATGAGTCCAGGAACTATAACCCAACATTTTCTTTTTAGGAGCTAAGTAATTTACAGTGGCACTGAACTTCTTATAAATTCATGAAATGCTTACAACCCGTGGCTAGGTTGGTAGTGTACTCTGCCTGCAACACTAAGGGTCCGTGGTTCGATCCCCGGAATTCATGAAATGCTTATAACCCGTGGCTGGGTTGGTAGTGCACTCATCCCGCAACACTGAAGGTCAGTGGTTCCATCCCGGCATGGGTGATAATGTTGCTCGTGTACCCTGACACCTGTTGTTCCTGTTACAGCAAATGTATTGTGATTTATTCTCTCTATAAAGAGGGCGATATACTCGTACACGGAGAAATGTAGATGCTAACGTAGGGAGAGATACAAAGACAGACAAGAAAATACGGGCAAATACAAACACACCAACAGAAAGACTGAAGGCGAGAAGAGACACAGACAAAGACACAGGCAGGCAGACAAAAAGCAGACAGGTAAACAAAGACAGGCAGGCAGACAAGCAAACAGTCGGGCAAACAGAGGCCAGGACAGAGACGAGGACAGAGGCCAAGACAATTCAGGGGCCGAGACAAACAGAGGCCAGGACAAACGGAGGCTAAGACAAACAGAGGTCAGGACAAACGGAGACCAGGATAAACAGAGGTCAGAGCAAACGGAGGCCAGGACAAGCAGAGGCCAGGACAAGTCACAGGCCAGGACAAGCAGAAGCCAGGACAAACAGAGGCCAGGAGCCGTGACTAGACCCTTACAACCACAAACAGGTGAGTACAGAAAGCTATTGCAACACCTGCATACCCGTTCTAAGTCTAATGAAGTAACGGCCAACATGGGAAAGGCCGAGACAGCCAAGCACGCACACAGACAAACACAGAGTTCAAGACACTGTACACTGTGTACGTCAGGGCCATACTAGAGTATGCAGCACCAGTTTGGAACCCACACCTGGTCAAGCATGTCAAGAAATTAGAGAAAGTGCAAAGGTTTGCAACAAGGCTAGTTCCGGAGCTCAGGGAAATGTCTTACGAAGAAACGTTGAGGGAAATCGGCCTGGCGACACTGGTGGACAGGAGGGTCATGGAAGACATGATAATGACATACAAAATACTGCGTGGAATAGCTAAGGTGGACAGAGACAGGAAGTTCCAGAGAGGGGACACAGAAACAAGGGGTCACAATTGGAAGCTGAAGACTCAGACGAGTCACAGGGATGTTAGGAAGTATTTATTCAGTCATAAAGTTGTCAGGAAGTGGAATAGTCTAGCAAGTGATGTAGTGGAGGCAGGAACCACACATAGCTTTAAGACGAGGTACGACGAAGCTCAGGGAGCAAAGAGCGAGAGGACCTAGTAGCGATCAGTGAAGAGGCGGGGCCAGGAGCTGAGTCTTGACCTCTGCAACCACAATTAGGTGAGAGTCTGTGGGAGTGAGAAGCGGAAGTGACAGCCACAGGAGATGGGATGCTGAGGGATTGAGACGAAGGAGAGGAAGAGCTTTTAAGAGGATAAGACTAAGAGAGGGAAGTGATAGATGACTGGCAATGGGAAGACCACTCCACGTCCCCTTGAACTGTCTGAAGGTGCGGGAAGACGCGAGGAGAGGACAAGAGAAACAGGAAAGAATGAGGTAGGGAGAGAGAGGTAGAGAGGAGAGAGCAAAATAAGGAAACACAGAGATCAGTAGAGATAGGAAAAATAGAAAAACATAGGCAAAGAGGAAACCCTTCTTCATTTGCATTTATGATTATTATTATTATTATTATATTATTATTATTATTTTTATTATTATTATTATTATTATTATTATTATTATTATTATTATTATTATTATTATTATCATTATTATATTATTTATTATTATCTATTCTTATTATTATCAATTATTATTATTATTATTATTATTATTATTATTATTAATTATATATATATATATATATATATATATATATATATATAAATATATATATATATATATATATATATTATATATATATATATATATATATATATATATATATATATAAATATATATATATATAAATATATATATATATATTATGCAATAAGATCACAGTAAACAGGTGATTTCAAAATATGCAAAACAACCACTCTGAAAGAATAGAGAAATTCCAAGCGCTTTCGGGGACTACTCACATTATCAAGGAACTATGATAATGTGAGTAGTCACGAAAGCGCTTGGAATTTCTCTATTCTTTCAGAGTGGTTGTTTTGCATGTATATATATATATAATTGATTTTCATCAGAAATTCCATATTAACCAGGGAAGTTTGGTGTGAAGTCTGCCTGTTTCACCTAGTTTCCACAGTCTTGGTGCTGTGGCATTCTGACCTTTCATGGGAAGGTTGGCTGGATGGTTTGTCACGTTTGTGCAATAGTTTTGACAAGGCAGATTCTCTCGGACCAAGAGCTGGGTCACCTAGTTTGGTTAACTTATGACAATGTATTCACTGATATTAGTTGAGAATGATTCTCTCTCTCTCTCTCTCTCTCTCTCTCTCTCTCTCTCTCTCTCTCTCTCTCTCTCTCTCTCTCTCTCTCTCTCCTCTCTCTCTCTCTCTCTCTGCAGCAACAGCAGCATCAGCTCCTAGAACAACAACAGCAGCAGCAGGAACAGCAATACTAGCTGCAACAACAACATCAGCAGCTGCAGCAGCAATAGCAGTAAGACCAACATCAACAGAAGCAGCAACAATAGCAGCAGCAGCAGCTGCTGAGGGCTCCCTGGGGACCTCTTTCTCTTGCCTTCTAGCAATGTTGTGTGGCTAATACTCTTGCTCCCTCCCTCCCTCCCTCTCTCTCTCTCTCTCTCTCTCTCCTCTCTCTCTCTCTCTCTCTCTCTCTCTCTCTCTCTCTCTCTCTCTCCTCTCTCTCTCTCTCTCTCTCTCTCTCTGTCTCCCTACCACGTCTTTATCAGTGTGTTATCTTTACCTTCTTTGCCCTGTTCTTCGATTTTCCTCGATTACTTCTGCGTTTTGTTGATTTCCCTCTGTACCCACCAAGTTGTGATTGCAGGGGTCGATTCACAGCACCTGGCCCCGCCTCTTCGTCGCTACTGGGCTGATTTCCCTCTGTGTGTGTGTGTGTGTGTGTGTGTGTGTGTGTGTGTGTGTGTGTGTGTGTGTGTGTGTGTGTGTGTGTGTGTGTTGTATGTATGTGTGTGTGTGTGTTTGTGTGTGTGTGTGTGTATGTATGTGTGTGTGTGTGAGAAAGTGATTACCTTCATGGTAGATCTGTAAGTGTAGTTCTCAATGGAACGGAATCAGCAAGACATCCTATTGGGGCAAGTGTTCCACAAGGAACCGTGCTGGGACCATTGTTATGGAATGTCTACTTCAATGACCTTCATCTCATCCCAGAATCACATGCATATGCAGACGACTGTACACTGACATTCACTTATCCAAGAGAAGAAATGCCAGCTGCTCTAAGCTACACCAATCACCAACTAAGAGCTATATCAGCATGGAGACATAGATGGCAAGTAACATTTGCACCTGAAAAAACACAAGTGATGATGGTCTATAGGCACCATGATGGTAATGCTGGTGCAGTAGTATTGGTACCTGGGGAAGAAATTGATATCCTTGGGGTGAAATTTGACTCCAAACTGTCTATGAAGAACCACGTTGTAAATCTTGCAAACAAGGCAGCCAGAAAGCTTACAGCACTTCACCGTATTTCGCATCTCCTTGACAGCGGGGGTTGCAAGATTCTGTACAAGGCACAAATACGCTCACACCTTGAGTATGCTCCACTTTCTTGGTTCGCCTGCCCCCTCCCCCTCATCTGCGACTGCTTGACAGAGTAGAGAACAGAGCAAGACGTCTCATCTCTCGCCTGGACCAGTCCTGGATAGATCTGTCATTTCAGCAGAGCTTTCAACACAGGAGTGATGTGGGTGGCGTTACTGTTATGTACAAGGCTAATATTGTCAAAGTACCACACTTGGATCCACTTCGAGGACAGCGTGAAGCAAGCTACTATACCACAAGACGGGCAGAAAGCAGCAACTTCACTATGGCTGTACCCTCCTCCAGAACATCACTTCATCTGAGATCATTTATCCCCAGGATGTCTCGAGTATGGAACACATTCGTACAGCATAATGATGTCAACGAGATAAAGTCAGTTGATCAAATGAAAATGCTGGCCCACAGATAGCTCCAACTTCTTCCTGTTTCCTACTTGTATGTCTCATAACAATAAAAATGCTTTCAAATGAGCTGATGTAGGTAACAGCTCTTAGCTTGCCAATAAAGTTAGGAATCCTTAACCTCTAAACAGCTTATCAAAAGAGAGAAAGAGAGAGAGAGAAAGAGAGACAGACAGACAGAGAGGAAGGTGGTAAACAGTGTGGCATTACGGAAGTGGCACTCCAGTCTTGTGAAGGATCTGGTGGCAGTGTGTCAGGCACTGGGGGGAGGGGTGTAGTGGAGGAGGGGAAAGACACAGGAGGGAGGGGGGAAGGAGGAGGAAGAGGAGGTAGGGGTAAGGAACAAGGGAAGGGAAAGAGAAGTGGAAAAGAGCTGTATGGAAAAATGCCTTAAAGACTTGAGAGCGAGAGAGAGAGAGAGAGAGAGAGAGAGAGAGAGAGAGAGAGAGAGAGAGAGAGAGAGAGAGAGAGAGAAGAGAGAGAGAGAGGAGAGAGAGAGAGAGAGAGAGAGAGAGAGAGAGAGAGAGAGAGAGAGAGAGAGAGAGAGAGAGAGAGAGAGAGAGAGAGAGAGAGAGAGAGAGAGGAAATAAGTTGGACGAAAGAGGAGGAAGAAGAGGAGAAGGAGGAAGAGGAGGACAAGAAAAGAAGGAGGGAGAGGAGGAAGAAGAGGAAGAATAAGAAACAGAGGAATAGTAAGAAGAGAAAGAGTAGGAAGAAGAGGAAGAAGATGAGGAAGAAGAGAAAGAAGAGAAAGAAGAGGAAAAAGAAGACATACGATCTACACAGATGCTGGTGAAGACAAATATATTTTAATTAAAGACTAGAGTGTCTGATATAGACTATTATTTGCATCATAAATAAAGCAACTTAACACTTTCTCTCGATTATCTCTAATTCCTCCATAATGATGATGATGATGATGATGATGACGGTGAGATAAGGAATGATAATGATGATAAGGGATGATGATGTTTTAAATTTTGCAATTACGACAAAGCTCTTCACGAACGAGTCAAGCGGATTTTGGAGGCGTGGAAGAAGGTGAATCCGGATTCATGGCTCAAGAACGGCTTTAGTCACGACAAAAAAAAAAAAAAAACTTTAGAAATATGGAAAACTCGCGCGTTTTAATACAAAAAAAAAAATAGTTCACGAGTTTTATGAGCCCTTAAATACCACACTTTGATACGGCTTTATGCCAGAGCCGGTCACACTGCAAGCTTTATGGTAGAGCCGGTTATACTTCAAGCTTTATGCCAGAGCCGGTCACACTGCAAGCTTTATGGTAGAGCCGGTTACACTGCAAGCTTTATGGTAGAGCCGGTCACACTTCAAGCTTTATGGTAGAGCCGGTTACACTGCAAGCTTTATGCCAGAGTCGGTCACACTGCAAGCTTTATGCCAGAGCCGGTCACACTGCAAGCTTTATGCCAGAGCCGGTCACACTGCAAGCTTTATGCCAGAGTCGGTCACACTGCAAGCTTTATGCCAGAGCCGGTCACACTGCAAGCTTTATGGTAGAGCCGGTCACACTTCAAGCTTTATGCCAGAGTCGGTCACACTGCAAGCTTTATGCCAGAGCCGGTCACACTGCAAGCTTTATGCCAGAGCCGGTCACACTGCAAGCTTTATGGTAGAGCCGGTCACACTTCAAGCTTTATGCCAGAGCCGGTCACACTGCAAGCTTTATGCCAGAGCCGGTCACACTGCAAGCTTTATGGTAGAGCCGGTCACACTTCAAGCTTTATGCCAGAGTCGGTCACACTGCAAGCTTTATGGTAGAGCCGGTTACACTGCAAGCTTTATGTCAGAGTCGGCCACACTTCAAGCTTTATGTCAGAGTCGGTCACACTGCAAGCTTTATGGTAGAGCCGGTTACACTTCAAGCTTTATGCCAGAGCCGGTCACACTGCAAGCTTTATGGTAGAGCCGGTTACACTGCAAGCTTTATGGTAGAGCCGGTTACACTGCAAGCTTTATGGTAGAGCCGGTCACACTTCAAGCTTTATGGTAGAGCCGGTTACACTGCAAGCTTTATGGTAGAGCCGGTCACACTTCAAGCTTTATGGTAGAGCCGGTTACACTGCAAGCTTTATGGTAGAGCCGATCACACTTCAAGCTTTATGCCAGAGCCGGTCACACTGCAAGCTTTATGGTAGAGCCGGTTACACTGCAAGCTTTATGGTAGAGCCGGTAACACTTCAAGCTTTATGGTAGAGCCGGTTACACTGCAAGCTTTATGGTAGAGCCGGTCACACTTCAAGCTTTATGGTAGAGCCGGTTACACTGCAAGCTTTATGGTAGAGCCGGTCACACTTCAAGCTTTATGCCAGAGCCGGTCACACTGCAAGCTTTATGGTAGAGCCGGTCACACTGCAAGCTTTATGGTAGAGCCGGTCACACTGCAAGCTTTATGGTAGAGCCGGTCACACTTCAAGCTTTATGTAAGAGCCGGTCACACTGCAAGCTTTATGGTAGAGCCGGTTACACTGCAAGCTTTATGGTAGAGCCGGTCACACTGCAAGCTTTATGGTAGAGCCGGTTACACTGCAAGCTTTATGGTAGAGTCGGTCACACTTCAAGCTTTATGCCAGAGCCGGTCACACTGCAAGCTTTATGTCAGAGTCGGTCACACTTCAAGCTTTATGTCAGAGTCGGCCACACTTCAAGCTTTATGTCAGAGTCGGTCACACTGCAAGCTTTATGTCAGAGTCGGTCACACTTCAAGCTTTATTCCAGAGTCGGTCACACTTCAAGCTTTATGTCAGAGTCGGTCACACTTCAAGCTTTATGTCAGAGTCGGTCACACTTCAAGCTTTATGCCAGAGCCGGTCACATTGCAAGCTTTATGTCAGAGTCGGTCACACTTCAAGCTTTATGTCAGAGTCGGCCACACTTCAAGCTTTATGTCAGAGTCGGTCACACTGCAAGCTTTATGGTAGAGTCGGTCACACTTCAAGCTTTATGTCAGAGTCGGTCACACTTCAAGCTTTATGTCAGAGTCGGTCACACTTCAAGCTTTATGCCAGAGTCGGCCACACTTCAAGCTTTATGTCAGAGTCGGTCACACTTCAAGCTATATGTCAGAGTCGGCCACACTTCAAGCTTTATGCTAGAGCCGGCAACACTCCAAGCTTTATGTCAGAGCCGACCACACTCCAAGCTTTATGCCAGGGCCGGCCACTCTCCAAGCTTTATACCAGAACCGGCCACTCTGCAAACTTTATGCCAGAGCCGGTCACACTCCAAGCTTTATGTTAGAGCCGGTCACACTCCAAGCTTTATGTTAGGGCCAGTCACACTCCAAGCTTTATGCCAGAGCCGGCAACACTGCAAGCTTTATTTTAGAGCCGGTCACACTCCAAGCTTTATGTTAGAGCCGGTCACACTCCAAACTTTATGCCACAGCCGGTCACACTCCAAGCTTTATGCCACAGCCGGTCACACTCCAAGCTTTATGCCACAGCCGGTCACACTTCAAGCTTTATGCAACAGCCGGTCGCACTCCAAGCTTTATGCCACAGCCGGTCACACTCCAAGCTTTATGCCACAGCCGGTCACACTTCAAGCTTTATGCAACAGCCGGTCACACTCCAAGCTTTATGCCACAGCCGGTCCCACTCCAAGCTTTATGCCACAGCCGGTCCCACTCCAAGCTTTATGCCACAGCCGGTCACACTCCAAGCTTTATGCCACAGCCGGTCACACTCCAAGCTTTATGCCACAGCCGGTCGCACTCCAAGCTTTATGCCACAGCCGGTCACACTCCAAACTTTATGCCACAGCCGGTCCCACTCCAAGCTTTATGCCACAGCCGGTCACACTCCAAGCTTCGGTATTCTCCTCTACCTCTGACTTCCTCCAAGGCTTTCGCTTATTGCTAGAGAATGTCTTATCCGATAGGCTTCAAATTTTACATCCTGGTGACCTATTACCAGGCGATAGTGTGTAAAACAATAGAGAGTTGTAGATGCTTTCTCCTCTGATTTATATAAGATATTCCTGAAACTGATTGTCAGACGATAATATTAGAAAGCCTCTTCGGATCGGCTGGCGTAACCCGCTTAGAAAAAGGTTTGGCAGTGGATATTAATGAATCAAAATGGACTGAACACATCGACTGCAGTCTCGGGGACCGATTAGCTCAAACTTCTTCTCATCCTTCACCGCTCGTCTCTGTACTGGACTGATGAAGTCACTGGTCGGCGAAACGTTTCAACAATAAAGATGCAGTAACAGCCTGGTTGCTCAGATCCTGATTTATCACTGGTCTCAGACAGGGCCGGGGGGGCGTTGACCTTTGAAATCCTCTCCAGGTATACTCCAGGTATACCCAAGTGTTGTATATGTGTTAATGTTGGGTGTGTAGATGTCATTATGTCACTTTTAACCTTAAAATATACTTTTAATCTTACATATATATATATATATAATATATATATATATATATATATATATATATAATATATAAATATATATATATATATATATATATAATATATATATATATATATATATATATGTGTACACACACACACTCCTCGCCCTTACTATCACTCTCCTCTCACTTCTCACTTTTAATCTTTGTACCTCCGCTTCCCCTCATAAAGATGGACTCAGCTCTTGGCCCTATGCTCACCTCGGCTGTCTGGCTGCAAGACCTGAAGCTGTGACAGCAATTTCTGAGGCTGCCGTTGCTGCTGCTACTGTTGCTGCTGCTGATGATGATGATGATGCTGTTCTCAGACTGCTGCTGTCAGCATTTTAAACGCAATGCAGGTAGCATCGTGCCTCTGTGGCACTGACGTCTGTGGCACTGATGTCTGTGATGTTGACGGCCCGACAGACCGGACCGGTCTGAGACCGGGCTGCGGAGGTGATTATCCCGGTTATCAAAATCCAGAATATCAAAGTCTGTGAATTTTCAGTAGTCACTTATCCCTGGATAATAATAATAATAATAATAATAATAATTATAATAATAATAATAATAATTGTAATAATAAAGGGGCACTTCAAGACACATAAGACACGTCATAACTCGCTAAGGCACTTCAGAACATGTCAGACCACGATAAAACACGCCTGCACACGTCAAAACACGTCTACACTAGCCAAAACTCGTTAGAACGTTTCAAAACACGTCCAGACACGTCAAACCTTATCACTGCACACCAAAATCACGTAATAATACGTCAGCGCCCCTCAGAGCACGCCACGACACGTCACGGCGCGTCACTGCACGCCACAGGACATCAGATCACGTCAAAGCACGTCAGGTAGGGATAAGAGTCAAGATGGAATCGTTTGTGTCAGAGACGAGACACGTTCCGTCATCTCTGGCTTTCTTAAAGCCGTCAAGGTATTTTTCTTAGCCTCTCCTTAAGATCTTCAGGGCTTCCTGGAGGGTTCACCTTGTCGCTTATCTCCGAAGAGGAGCTGCAGAGGCAGCAGTTCGTCCTGTCGTGCGTGTGTGTGTGTCCTCTTGAGGATGTGAGTCGTTAGTCAAGGACTAACGTCCTCTTGTGTGTGTGTCGTTTGTCAAGGACGTGTGTCGTTAGTCAAGGTTCGCCTCGACACTGAAGGATGAGTCTACTGGCTGAGGTCCTACGGTCCTATACACACACACACACACACACACACACACACACACACACACACACACACACACACACACACACACACACACACACACACATACACACACACACACACACACATACACACACACACACACTTACACAAAGACACACACACACACACACACACACACACACACACACACACACACACACACACACAACCAGACCTCTAAACATTCCTCTGAACTCTAGTTTCAATCTCCCTCTCCATACACAATAACATCTTCACTTCATTCTCCTTATCCACCTCCAAGTCATCTCAACCCTCTTAGCCAGCGCCCAGGCTGACAGCCAACGTCTGACAAGTCTCCTGCTTCTGACATATTCTGACGTCTTCTCAGGAAAGCTGACAAGAATTAAACCCATTCCTCCCAGCTCCTACACACAACCACACACACACACACACACACACACACACACACACACACACACACACACACACACACACACACACACACACACACACACACATACACACACACATACACACATACATACACACACACACATACACACACAATGCACTTCAACCAGCAGTGTTTAGTTATTTAGTGAGACTGCTTTGAATATTACTGAAGCATCTGTCAGTTGAGTGAATCCCGTCAGGCCGGCCTGGTACAGTGGATAGCGCACTGGCCTGCTAAGTTTGAGGACAGGTTCGAATTCCCCCCCTTTCAGAGAGGCGAAGCAGCGGGTAAGGAAACATAGAGTCGACCGTAATAAAGGAATAGACAGAGATGAATATCTAGAACTCAGGGTGGTTGAACTACATCCCGTGGGCCACAAGTGGCCAGCGAACATACATATTAATATACTGATCTATTGAATATTCACACGTACTGTAGATGAGAATTTTATGGTATACGAAGAACTAGTCAAAATAAAATCATTGAGTGGTGGTTCAAGAGGTTCAGATATTTATATATGCTCTCGAGTCAATTATCAATTAATGTGGAGGATATGAAAAGTGTTCCTGTATTGTAACAGATGGCATATGATCTATGATCGGCAGTAATGTGGGACTGATTGGCTTGCTGAAGGAAAATAGAGTTGACTGTATCATATTACACTGCATTATCCACCGAGAAGCATTATGTGACAAGGCATTACAGACGAGTGATGTTATGCAGTGTTGGCAGCATAGTGAAGTTAAGTAGAGACGGTAATAACTCAGAGACAGAACATTCATATCTCTCCTGGAAGAACTGAATGGTGAGTTCCATGACCTTCCACTGTACCCAAGTATTCAGGTGTCTGAGTGCTGGAAAAAATGCTCCAGCAGTTCTTTACCCTTCGCAAAGACATCCTCTCATTTGTTCAAAATGAACAGCTGAGCAATACACAGGTGTACCAAAGATAAAGATAAGATAAAGACATTCTTTGCACCCTAACAGATATGACAGCCCACTTGAATGTGCTGAATCTGAGCTTACAAGGCAAACAACAAAATCTTTCTCAACTAGTTGGACACACTGAAGCTTTCCACAAGACACTGTAGCTACTCAGTGTGTTTTTAAGAAAGAATGATCTTGTGCACGTTAATTCTTGTCGTAAACTCGTGGCAGATGACATCGAGTCAGACTTCATGTTTTGTCAGAAAAACTGAATTTTATCTATTGAGTTTGAAAAAAGATTTAGAGATTTTGAAAACAGAAACAGAGTTCACTTTTATTTAACAACCCCATGGAAGTTAATGTGGAGACAGTTACCAGTCTGATCTATTGTTGCCGGCAAAGAAAAATGAAAATCGTTAGTTTCTGGAAATTGGTCTGCAAGGATAAATTCCCCAACCTGGAGACTTTGCACTAAACTACACTTATTGTTCAGTATTACATATACATGTGAATGTATGTTTTCTACCATGAAGAAAGTAAAATCTAAAACCAGAAATAGGATGGGATGGGTGTCGTCGACTTGCCACTACCAACCTCAGAATCAATATGGAGACTCTATTTCTGTATAAATTCAGAGACTTTCAATGATTTCTTAGTATATATATATATTATATATATATATATAATATATATATATATATATATTATATATATAATATATATAAAATATATATATATATATATATATATATATATATATATATTATATATATATATATATATATATATATAATATATATAATATATATATATTTTTCAACAAGTCGGCCGTCTCCCACCGAGGCAGGGTGACCCAAAAAAAAAAAAAAGAAAATCCCCAAAAAGAAAATACTTTCATATCATTCAACACTTTCACCACACTCACACATATCACTGCTTTGCAGAGGTGCTCAGAATACAACGTTTAGAAGCATATACGTATAAAGATACACAACATATCCCACCAAACTGCCAATATCCCAAACCCCTCCTTTGAAGTGCAGGCATTGTACTTCCCATATCCAGGACTCAAGTCCGACTATATGAACATAACCGGTTTCCCTGAATCCCTTCACTAAATATTACCCTGCTCACACTCCAACAGATCGTCAGGTCTCAAGGATCATTCGCCTCCATTCACTCCTATCTAACACGCTCATGCACGCTTGCTGGAAGTCCAAGCCCCTAGCCCACAAAACCTCCTTTACCCCCTCTTTCCAACCCTTTCGAGGACGACCCCTACCCCTCCTTCCTTCCCCTATAGATTTATATGTTTTCCATGTCATTCTACTTTGATTCATTCTCTCTAAATGACCAAACCACCTCAACAACCCCTCTTCTGCCCTCTGACTAATGCTTTTATTAACTCCACACCTTCTCCTAATTTCCACACTCCGAATTTTCTGCATATATTTACACCACACATTGCCCTTAGACAGGACATCTCCACTGCCTCCAACCGTCTCCTCGCTCCTGCATTTACCACCCAAGCTTCACATCCATATAAGAGTGTTGGTACTACTATACTTTCATACATTCCCTTCTTTGCCTCCATAGATAATGTTTTTTGACTCCACATATACCTCAACGCACACTCACCTTTTTTCCCTCATCAATTCTATGTTTAAACTCATCCTTCATAAATCCATCCGCCACCGTCAACTCCCAAGTATCTGAAAACATTCACTTCTTCCATACCCCTCCTCCCAATTTGATATCCAATTTTTTCTTATCTAATCATTTGTAACCCTCATCACCTTACTCTTTTCTATGTTCACTTTCAACTTTCTACCTTTACCACATTCTCTAATCATCCACTAACCTTTGCAATTTTTCTTTGAATCTCCCATAGCACAGTATCATCAGCAAAAAGTAAACTGTGTCAATTTCCCATTTGAATTTGATTCCCCATATTTAATCCCACCCCTCTCCCGAACCCCCTAGCTTTACTTCTTTTACAACCCATCTAAAAATATATTAAACAACCCATGGGACATTACACACCCCGTCCTAAGCCCTACTTTTACGGGAAGTATTCCCCCTCTCTTCTACACACCCTAACCTGAGCCTCACTTCCTCATAAAAGCTCTTTACAGCAGTTAGTAACTTACCACCTATTCCATATACTTGCAACATCTGCCACATTACTCCCCTATCCACTCTATCATATGCCTTTTCTAAATCCATAAATGCAATAAAAACTTCCCTACCTTTATCTAAATACTGTTCACATATATGCTTCAATGTAAACACTTGATCTACACATCCCCTACCCACTCTGAAACCCCTTGCTCATCCGCAATTCTACATTCTGTCTTACCTCTAATTCTTTCAATTATAACCCTACCGTATGCTTTTCCTGGTATACTCAGTAAACTTATTCCTCTATAATTTTTACAGTCTCTTTTGTCCCCTTTCCCTTTATATAAAGGGACTATACATGCTCTCCGCCAATCCCTAGGTACCTTCCCCTCTTTCATACATTTATTAAACAAAAGTACCAACCACTCCAACACTATATCCCCCCCTGCTTTTAACATTTCTATCATGATCCCATCAGTTCCAGCTGCTTTAACCCCCTTTTTCATTCTACGTAATGCCTCACGTACCTCCACCACACTTACATTCTGCTCTTCTTCACTTCTAAAAGATGGTATACCTCCCTGGCAGTGCATGAAATTACCGCCTCCCTTTCTTCCTCAACATTTAAAAGTTCCTCAAAATATTCTCTACATCTACCTAATACCTCTCTCTCCCCATCTACTAACTCCCCTACTCTGTTTTTAACTGACAAATCATATATATATATATATATATGTATTAATATATATATATATATATATATAATATATATATATATATATATATATAAATATATAAATATATATATATATATATAATATATACATATATATATATATATATATATATATTATATATATATATATAACCAATAGAGCCTTAGAAAACTTACCTAACCTTTTTATAACAATCGTAATTTAATGTAACCTAATCCAAATAAATGTTTGCTAGATAAATTTACAAATAATTTAATTATAAAGAAACACAAAGAAACATCTTTGGGTATCTTTATTGAGGAAACGTTTCGCCACACAGTGGCTTCATCAGTCTATACAAAGGAGAAACTTGAAGAACAGGAGGAGAATGAGGTAATCAGTCCCTCAGCCTTGAGTCGATGTGGTCAGTCCATCAATCTTGAATAGAATACAGCATATGTGCGGAGAAGCAGCTTATATACCGTAGGCAGGAGAGGTGCAGCAGTCGTAGGTGGTGTCACATTTGTCCAGTGTGGAAGTAGGTCGTGCCCACATTGGACATTGAAGCCACTGTGTGGCGAAACGCTTCCTCAATAAAGATACCCAGAGTTGCACATGTGTCTAATTCAACAAGAGGTAGTAATGGTAATAGTGGTAGTAGTAGTAGTAGTAGTAGTATTACTAGTAGTAGTAGTAGTAGTGGTAGCAGTAGTAATACTGGTAGCAGTGTAGTAGTAGTGTGAGTGTAGTAGTGAAGTAGTTGTAGTAGTAGTAGTAGTGTACTAGTAGTAGTAGTAGTAGTGGTAGTAGTAGTAGTTGTCGTAGTAGTAGTAGTGGTAGTAGTAGCGGTTGTAGTAGGGGTAGTAGTAGTGGTAGTAGTAGTAATTGTAGTAGTTAGTAGTAGTGTAGTAGTAGTGTATTAGTGTAGTAGTAGTAGTAGTAGTAGTGGTAGTAGTAGAGTGGTAGTAGTAGTTGTAGTAGTAGTAGTGGTAGTAGTAGTAGTAGTAGATAGTAGTTGTAGTGTAGTAGTAGTAGTGTAGTTGTAGTAGTAGTAGTAGTAGTAGTAGTAGTAGTGGTTGTAGTCGTAGTGGTAGTAGTAGTAGTAGTAGTAGTGTAGTGGTAGTAGTAGTGGTAGTGTAGTAGTTGTGTAGTAGTAGTAGTGGTAGTAGTAGTAGTAGTAGTAGTAGTAGTAGTAGTAGTAGTAGTAGTGGTAGTAGTAGTGGTAGTAGTTGTAGTAGTAGTAGTAGTAGTAGTAGTAGTGTAGTAGTAGTGGTAGTAGTATGGTGTAGTAGTAGTGTAGTAGTAGTAGTGGTAGTAGTAGCGGTAAGTAGTAGTGGTAGTAGTAGTGGTAGTTGTAGTAGGAGTAGTAGTAGTGGTTGTAGTAGTGGTAGTAGTAGTAGTAGTAGTAGTTGTGGTTGTAGTAGTAGTAGTAGTGGTAGTAGTAGTGGTAGTAGTAGTATTTAGTAGTAGTAGTAGTAGTAGTAGTAGTGGTAGTAGTAGTAGTAGTGGTAGTAGTGGTAGTAGTAGTGGTAGTAGTAGTAGTAGGGTAGTAGTAGTGGTAGTAGTAGTTGTAGTTGTAGTAGTAGTTGTGGTAGTAGTAGTAGTAGTAGTAGTGGATAGTAGTGTGTAGTGGTAGTAGTTGTGGTAGTAGTCAGTAGTTGTGAGTAGGTGTGGATAGTGTAGTAGTAGTAGTGGTTGTAGTAGGGGTAGTAGTGTAGTAGTAGTAGTAGTAGTAGTGGTAGTAGTATTAGTGTAGTGGTCGTAGTAGTGGTAGTAGTAGTAGTAGTAGTAGTAGAGTTAGCTGGTAGTAGTAGTTGTAGTAGTAGTAGTGGGGTAGTAGTAGTAGTAGTAGTGTAGTAGTAGTGGTAGTAGTAGTAGTAGTTGTATTGTTAGTAGTGTGTGAGTAGTAGTAGTAGTAGTGGTAGTAGTAGTTGTAGGTAGTAGTAGTTAGTAGTGGTAGAATAGGAAAAAGGGAAAAGTAAAGATCACTCAAGGCTTAAGAAGGAGACCCAAAACAATAAAAGGGAAAAATGAAAGAAGAAAGAGGAAGTTTTAGAGAACATTCTCCGGTCCCTGACCCCCACCTCGTCTACACACACCGGTCCCTGGACCCTCCACCTCGTCTACACACACGGTCCCTGACCCCCACCTCGTCTACCACACACGGTCCCTGACCCCTCCACCTCGTCTACACTACACCGGTCCCTAACCCCTCCCCACTCGTCTACACACAACCGGTCTGACCCCCCACTCGTCTACACACACCGGGCCTGACCCCCCACCTCGTCTACACACACCGGTCCTGACCCCACTAGTCTACACACACCGGTCCTGAACACCCACCTGTCTACACTCACCGGTCCCTGACCCCCACCTCGTCTACACACTCGGTCCGGTCCTGACCCCCCACTCGTCGAACACAACCGGTCCGACCCCCCCACTGTCTACACACCACCGGTCCCTGACCCCCACCTCGTCTACACAACCGGTCCCTGACCCCACTCGTCTACACCACCGGTCCCTGACCCCCCCCCTCGTTACACTCACGGTCCTGACCCCCCCACCTGTCTACACACACGGTCCCTGGACCCCCCCCACTGTCTACTCACACCGGTCCTGACCCCCCCCCACCTGTCTACACACACCGGTCCCTGACCCCCTCCTCGTCTACACACACGGTCCCTGACCACCACCTCGTCTAACACTCCCGTCTACTGACCCCCTCCTCGTCTACACCACGGTCCCTGAATCCCCCACCTCTCTACACACTACCGGTCCCTGACCCCCACCTAGTCATACACACACCGGTCCCTGACCCCACTCGTCTACACACACCGGTCATGACCCCCACCTCGTCTTCACTCATCCGGTCCTGAACCCCACCTCGTCTACACACACCGGTCCCTGACCCCCCCACTCGTCTACACACACGGTCACCTGACCCCCCACCTCGCTACACACACCGGTCCCTGACCCCCCACCTCGTCTAACACACACGGTCCCGGACCCCCCCACTCGTCTCACACACCGGTCCCTGACCCCCCACCTCGTTTACACACACCGGTTCCTGACCCCCCCACATCGTTACACACCCGGTCCCGGATCCCCAACCTCGTCTACACTCTCCGGTCCCTGACCCCCCACCCGTTCTTTCACACAACGGGTTCCCTGTCCCCCCAACTCGTTTACAACCACACGTCCCTGACCCCCCCCACTCGTCTACCTCACACGGTCCTGACCCCCCCACCTCGTCTACTACTCCGGTCTGACCCCCCACATCGTCTACACACTCCGGTCCTGGACACCCACTCGTCTTAACATCAACCGGTCCTGAACCTATCCCCCGCGTCTTCACACACGGTCCTGACCCCCCACCTCGTCTACACTCACCGGTCCCTGACCCCCCCCTCGTCTTCACCACCACCGGTCCTGTCCCCCACCTGTCTACACACACGGTCCCTAAAACCCACCACCTCGTTACACACACCGGTCCCTGGACCTCACCCACTCGTCTACTCACACGGTCCTAACCCCTCCCCACCTCGTCCACACACACGGTCCCTGCCCTCCCACCCTCGCGTCGACAACACACCGGTCCCTGACCCCCCACCTGTCTACACACACCGTCCCTGACCCCCACCTCGTTACACACACCGATCCTGACCCCCCACTCGTTACACACCACGGTCTGACCCCCCCACCTCGTCTACACACACCCGTCCCTGACCCCCCCACCTCGTCTCCACACACGGTCCTGGACCCCCCCACATCGTCTTCATCCACACCGTCCTGACCCCCCACTGGTCTACACACACGGTCCTGACCCCCCACTCGTATACACTCACGGGTCCCTGTCCCCCACCTCGTCTACTCACACCGGAACCTGCCCCCCACCTCGTCTACACTCTCCGGTCCTGAACCCCCCACCTCGTCTACACACACCGGTCCTGACCCCTCACCTCGTTACACACACCCGTCCCTGGACCCCCCCCACCTCTCTACACACACCGGTCCATGACCCCACCTCGTTACACACACCGGTCCTGACCCCCCCACCTCGTCTACACACACCGGTCCCTGACCCCCACCTCGTCTACACACACCGGTCTGAACCCCACCTCGTCTCCACACACCGGTCCCTGACCCACCTCGTCTACACACGCCGATCCCTGACCCCCACCTCGTTACTCCACTCCGGTCCCTGACCCCCCACCTTGTCTACACACACCGGTCCTGCCCTTCCCCCACCTCGTCTACACAAACCGGTCCCTGACCCCCTCGTCTACACACACCGGTCCCTGACCCCCCCACCTCGTCTACAACACACGGTCCTGGCCCCCACCTCGTTACACACCCGGTCCCTGACCCCCACCCTCGTCTCCACACTCGGTCCCTGACCCCCCACATCGTCTACCACCCACCGGTCATGACCCCCCACCTAGTCTACACAACCGTGTCCCTGACACCCACCTCGTCTACACACACCGGTCCCTTGACCCTTCCCCACCTCGTCTACACACAACTGGTTCCCTGACCCCCCACCTCGTCTTCACACACCGAGTCCCTGACCCCCTCCACCTCGTCTACACCTCTCCGGTCCCTGACCCCCCACCTCGTCTTCAACACCGGTCCTGACCCCCACTCGTCTACACACCACGGTCCTGACCCCCCCACCTCGTTCTTACACACACCGGTCCCTGACCCCCCACCTCGTCTATCACACACTGTCCCTGGCCCCCCACCTCGTCTACGCCACACGGTCCCTGACCCACAGCTCGTCTACACTCTCATCCGGTCCCTTGACCCTTCCACTCGTATACACACACCGTCCTGACCCCCCCACCCTCGTCCTACACACACCGGTCCCTGACCCCCCACTCGTTTACACAAACCGGTCCACTGACCCCCCCACCTCGTCTACACTCACCGGTCCCTGACCCCCCACCTCGTCTACCACACACCGGTCCGACCCCCACTCGTTACACACACAGGTCCTGCCCCACCTCGTTCTTACACACACCGATCCCTGACCCCCTACCTCGTCTACAACACCGGTCCCGGACCCCCACCTCGTCTACACCCACACCGGTCCTGACCCTTCCCCACCTCGTCACTACACAAACGGTCCTGGTCCCCCCCTGTCTACACACACCGGATCCCTGACCCCCCAACATCGTCTACACACTCGGTCCCTGACCCCCAATACCTCGTTACACACCCGGTCCCTGACCCCCACTCGTCTACACAAACTCCGGTCCCTGTCCCCCCCACCTCGTCTACACACCACCGGCCTTGGACCCCCCCACCTCGTCTACCACACACCGTTCCCTGTCCCCCCACTCGTCTACACACTCCGGTCCCTGACCCTTCCCCCTACCTCGTCTACACACACCGGTCCCTGACCCCCACCTCGTCTAACACACGGTCATGACCCCCCAACCTCGTCTTCCACACGGTCCCTGACCCCCCACCTCGTCTAACCTCCGGTCCCTGACCCCACCTCGGTCTACACTCACCGGTCCCTATCCCCCCACCCGTCTAACACACACGGTCCCTGACCCCCCCACCTCGTTCTTACACACACCGGTCCTGACCCCACCTCGTCTACCCACACCGGTCCCTGACCCCCCACCTCGTCTAACTCACGGTCCCTGACCCCTCCACCTCGTCTACACACACCGGTCCACTGACCCCCCCACCTCGTCTACACTCACCAGTCCCTGACCCCCTCTGTCTACCACACCCGTCCGGACCCCCCACCTCGTCTCACACACCGGTCCCTGACCCCCCCACCTCGTCTACACGCACCGGTCCCTGACCCCCCCACCTCTGTCTACAACACCGGTCCCTGTACCCCCCACCCTCGTTAACACACACCGGTCCCTGACCACACCTCGTCTACACACCTCCGAGCCCTGACCCCCCACTGTCTACACACACCGGTCCCTGATCCCACTCGTCTACACACACCCGTCCCTGACCCCCACCTCGTCTACACACAACCGGTCCTGACCCCCCCACCTCGTCACAACACCGGTCCCTGAGCCCCCACCTCGTCTACACACACCGGTCCCTGACCCCCCACTCGTTACTCACACGGTCCCTGACCCCCACCTCGTTACACACACCGGTCCCTGACCCCCACCTCGTCTACACACACCGGTCCATGGACCCCCCCACCTCGTCTACACACACGGTCCCTGACCACACCTCGTCTACACTCACGGTCCCTGACCCCCCCGGCCTCGTCTACACACAGCGGTCCCTGACCCCCACCTCGTCTTACACAAACGGTCCTGACCCCCCGCCTCGTCTCACACACGGTCCCTGACCCCCACCTCGTCTACACACCTCCGGTCCCTAACCCCACACCTCGTCTACCACACACCAGGTACCCTGACCCTCCCCACCTCGTCTAACACACGCGTTCCCTAACCCCTCCCCACCTCGCCACCCACACCGGTCCCTGACCTCCCCACCCTTCGTCTACACACACGGTCCCAGACCCCCCACATCGTCTACACACACCGGTCCCTGACCCCACCCTCGTCTACACACCACCGGTCTGACCCCCACCTAGTCTACACACACCGGTCCCTGACCCCCCCACTCGTCACAACACTCGGGTCCCTGACCCCCCTCCTTGCTACACACAGGGTCCTGACCCCCCACTCGTCTACTCACACGGTCCCTGACCCCCCCTCCTCGTCTTACACACACGGTCCCTAACCCCCACCACCTCGTCTACACCACCGGTCCTGACCTCCCCACCTCGTCTACAACACTCCGGTCCCTAACCCCTACCCACTCGTCCACACACCACCGGTCCCGGTCCTCCCCACCTCGTCTTCACACACGGTCCCTGACCCCCCACTCGTCTACACACACCGGTCCCTGACCCCCACCATCGTTACACACACGGGGTCTGACCCCCCACCTCGTCTACACACACCGGTCCCTAACCCCCACTCGTAGACCACACACCGGGTCCCTGACCCCCCACCTCGTCTACACTACACGGTCCCTGACCCCCCACCTCGTCTACACACACCGGTCCCTGACCCCCCACCTCGTCTACACACACCGGTCTCCTCACTCTCTTGTCTTAGTCTGACTTGTTAAATGGTCAAGTCAGACCGAAAAGTCGTGGTAAGTCCTCTCTCTATGTTAGGGTTATGGTTGTATTGTTTCCAGTCACGGTATTGTGACTTTTTGTTCCATACCTTAGAATGATAATTTTAGTTAGAGTGTAGAATGATAATTTTTATGAGAGTGTAGAATGATAATTTTTATGAGAGTGTAGAATGATAATTTTAATGAGTGTAGAATGATAATTTTAATGAGAGAGTGTAGAATGGCTAATTTTAATGAGGAGTGTAGAATGATATTTTTATGAGAGTGTAGAATGTTATTTTTTATGAGAGTGTAGAATGATATTTTAATGTGTGTGAATGATAATTTTAATGAGTGTGTAGAAGATAATTTTAATGAGTGTAGAATGATTATTTTAATGATAGGTAGAATGATATTTTAATGAGAGTGTGATGATATTTTAATGAGATAAAGGTTTGTAGTATGATAATTTTAATGGAGAGTTGTAGATGATAATTTTATGAGAGTGTAGAATGATAATTTTAATGAGAGTGTAGATATTGATAAATTTTAATGAGAGTGTTGGATGATAATTTTAGTTAGATGTAGATTGATAATTTTAGTTAGAGTGTAGTATTGATAATTTTAATGAGAGTGTTGAATGATAATTTAATGAGAGTGTGAATGATAATTTTAATGTGAAGTTGTAGATGATAATTTTAATGAGTGTAGAATGATAATTTTAATGACGTGTAGATGATAATTGTATGAGTGTAATGATAATTTTATGAGAGTGTAGAATGATTAATTTTAATGAGTGTAGAATGATATTTTAATGAGAGTGTAGAAGATAATGTTTATGAGTGTAGACTGATAATTTTAATGAGAGTGTAGAATGATAATTTTAATGAGTGTAGAATGATAATTTTAATGAGAGTGTAGAATGATAATTTTAATGAGAGTGTAGAATGATAATTTTAATGAGAGTGTAGAATGATAATTTTAATGAGTGTAGAATGATAATTTTAATGAGTGTAGAATGATAATTTTAATGAGTGTAGAATGATAATTTTAATGAGAGTGTAGAATGATAATTTTAATGAGTGTAGAATGATAATTTTAATGAGAGTGTAGAATGATAATTTTAATGAGTGTAGAATGATAATTTTAATGAGAGTGTAGAATGATAATTTTAATGAGTGTAGAATGATAATTTTAATTAGAGTGTAGAATGATAATTTTAGTGAGAGTGTTGTATAATTTTAATGAGAGTGTAGAATGATAATTTTTATGAGTGTCAGAATGATATTTTTAATTGAGAGGGGTAGAATGATAATTTTAATGAGGGTGTAGAATGATAATTTTAATGAGTGTAGAATGATAATGAAAATGGTGAGAATGATTATGATCATCCATCTCTCTTCCCTGAAGTCTTGAACCCACTTCAAAGACACTTTAGAATGATAACTTGAGAAGGATTTTGAATTCTTTAAAAATGTTTTATGACTCTCTGGAAAGGGTTTCAAATCCTTTAAAAGGGTTTTCAACACCTCTGGAAGGGGTTTCAAATCCTTTGAATAGGCAGGGGGTTCAAATCCTTTGGAAAGGGGTTTCAACCCCTACGGAGAGAGGGTTTCAAATGCTTTTAAACCCACTCAAATCGTTTTCAAAGGATTTGAAATCCTTTTCTGAAAGGATTCCTTCCCTTCAAGCAGCGGATCCAAAGCTCAGACTAGGATCAGATCCTTCAAGATCCTCCATCAGATTGGCATCTGACGGAGAGAAATGAATTCTTGCCTCAAGTTGTGCCAGTTGCATCACCAACAGTCTGGTTGGTCACACACAAACTGTTCAGTCATCCTCCATAACAGTTTTAGGAGTTAATTGTCCTTCATAACAAGAGACAGTGGCTACAAGAGACAGTGGCTACAAGAGTACAGTGGCTACAAGAGTCAGTGGCTACAAGAGAGTGGCTACAAGAGCCAGTGGCTACAAGAGACAGTGGTGATACGGAGACTGTGGTGACACAGAGGACAGTGGATACAAGAGACAGTGGCTACAAGAGACAGTGGTGACTACAAGAGACAGTGGCTACAAGAGACAGTGGCTACAAGAGACAGTGGTGACTGCAAGAGACAGTCGCTACAAGAGACAGTGGCTACAAGAGACAGTGGCTACAAGAGACAGTGGCTACAAGAGACAGTGGTGACTACAAGAGACAGTGGTGACTACAAGAGACAGTGGCTACAAGAGACAGTGGCTACAAGAGACAGTGCTAAAGAGTCAGTGGGAACAAGAGACAGTGGCTTACAAGAGACAGTGGTACAAGAGCAGTGGTGACTAAAGAGACAGTGGTGGACTACAGAGACAGTGGGCTACAGAGACAGTGGCTACAAGAGACAGTGGTGACTACAAGAGGACAGTTGGATACAAGAGACTGTGGCACAAGAGACAGTGGTGAGACTACAAGAGGGACAGTGGCTACAAGAGACAGTGGTGGACTACAAGTGACAGTGGTGACTACAAGAGAAGTGGCTACAAGAGAAGTGGTGGGACTAAAGAGACAGTGGTGACTACAAGCGACAGTGGGCTACAAGAGACCAGTGGTGGACTACAAGAGGACAGTGGCTACAAGAGGGTACAGTGGTACAAGGAGACAATGGCTACAAGAGCAGTGGCTACAAGGAGACAGTGGTGACTACAAGAATGACAGTGCGTGACTACAGAGCAGTGGCCTACAAGGTGACCGTGGTGACTACAAAGAGACAGTGGCTACAAGAGACAGTGGCTACAAGAGACTGTGGTGACTACAAAGAGACAGTGGATACAGAGACAGTGGCTAAAGAGACGTGGTGACTCAAGAGACAGTGGCTACAAGAGGGCAAGTGGTGGGGGACTACAAGAGACAGTGGTGACTACAAGAGGACAGTGGCTACAAGAGACAGTTGGTGACTACAAGAGGGACAGTGGTGTCTTACAAGAGGACAGTGGTACAAGAGACAGTGGTGACTACAAGAGACAGTGGCTACAAGAGACAGTGGCTACAAGAGACAATGGCTACAAGAGGCAGTGGCTACAAGAGACAGTGGTGACTACAAGAGACAGTGGTGACTACAAGAGACAGTGGCTACAAGAGACAGTGGTGACTACAAGAGACAGTGGTCTACAAGAGACAGTGGTGACTACAAGAGACAGTGGCTACAAGAGACATTGGTGGACTACATGAGACAGGTGGCTACAAGAGAAGTGGTGCTACAAGAGACAGTGGCTACAAGAGACAGTGGCTACAAGAGACAGTGGCTACAAGAGACAGTGGTGACTACAAGAGACAGTGGCTACAAGAGACAGTGGCTACAAGAGACAGTGGTGCTACAAGAGGACAGTGGCTAAAGGGACAGTGGGTGACTACAAGAGACAGTGGTTACAAGAGACAGTGGTGACTACAAGAGACAGTGGCTACAAGAGACAGTAGTGACTACAAGAGACAGTGGCTACAAGAGACAGTGGCTACAAGAGACAGTGGTGACTACAAGAGACAGTGGTTACAAGAGACAGTGGCTACAAGAGACAGTGACTACAAGAGACAGTGGTGATTACAAGAGACAGTGGCTACAAGAGACAGTGGCTACAAGAGACAGTGGCTACAAGAGACAGTGGTGACTACAAGAGACAGAGGTTACAAGAGCCAGTGGTACATAGAGACAGTGGTGGATACAGTGACGTGTCTACAAGAGACAGTGGCTACAAGAGACCAGTGCTACATGGGGACAGTGGCTACAAGAGACAGTGGCTACAAGGGACAGTGATTACAAGACAGAGTGGCTACAAGAGACAGCGTCTACAAGACACAGTGATTACAAGACACAGTGGCTACAAGAGACAGTGGCTACAAGAGACAGTGAGTACAAGAGACAGTGATTACAAGAGACAGTGGCTACAGGACACAGTGGCTAGAAGACACAGTGGCTACAAGACACAGTGGCTACAAGAGACAGTGACTACAAGAGACAGTGGCTACAAGACACAGTGACTACAAGACACAGTGGCTAAAGGAGACAGTAGCTACGAGAGACAGTGGCTACAAGACAACAGTGGCTACAAAGCACAGTGGCTACAAGAGACAGTGGTTACAAGAGACAGTGACTACAAGAGACAGTGGCTACAAGACACTGTAGCTACAAGACACAGTGACTACAAGAGACAGTGGCTACAAGAAACAGTGGCTACAAGAGACAGTGGTTACAAGATACAGTGAATACAAGAGACAGTGGCTACAAGAGACAGTGGCTGCAAGATACAGTGAATACAAGAAACAGTAACTACAAGAGAAAGTGGCTACAAGAGACAGTGGCTACAAGAGACAGTGGCTACAAGATACAGTGAATACAAGAGGCCGGAGTACAGAGGACAGTGGTACAAGAAGACAGTCGCCTACAAGACACAGTGAATCAAGAGACAGTGTCTACAAGAGACAATGGTACAAGAGGACTGTGACTACAGAGACGTGGCTACAAGATACAGGATATACAAGAGGAAGTGGCTACAGATACAGTGAGTACAAGAGACAGTAACTACAAGAGACAGTGGCTACAAGAGACAGTGAATACAAGAGACAGTGGCTACAAGAGACAATGGCTACAAGAGACAGTGACTACAAGAGACAGTGGCTACAAGATACAGTGAATACAAGAGACAGTAACTACAAGAGACAGTGGCTGCAAGATACAGTGAATACAAGAAACAGTAACTACAAGAGAAAGTGGCTACAGAGCAGTGTACAAGAGACAGTGGCTACAAGATACAGTGACTACAAGAGACAGTAGCTACAAGAGACAGTGGCTACAAGAGACAGCGCCTACAAGACACAGTGAATACAAGAGACAGTGGCTACAAGAGACAGTAGGCTACAAGAGACAGTGGCTACAAGACACGGTGAATACAAGAGACAGTGGCGCTACAAGAGACAGTGGCCTACAAGACACAGTGGTACAAGACACGTGAATACAAAAGCAGCTGCTACAAGAGACAGAGGCTACAAGAGGACAGTGGCTACAAGAGACGTGGCTACAAGGAAAGTGGCTACTAGAGGACAGTGACTTACAAAGAGACAAAATGGCTACAGAGACCAGTGATTCAAGAGGACAGTGACTACAAGAGCAATGGCTACCAAGAGACAGTGGCTACAAGAGACAGTGTCTTTTAAGAGACAGTGGCTACATGAGACAGTGGCTACAAGAGACAGTGTTTACTAGAGACAGTGACTACAAGAGACAGTGGCTACAAGAGACATTGGCTACAAGAGATACTGGCTACAAGAGACAGTGGCTACAAAAGACAGTGACTACAAGAGGCAGTGCCTACAAGAGGCAGTAGCTACAAGAGACAGTGGCTACAAGAGACAGTGGCTACAAGAAGCATGATGCAAGAGACAGTGACTACAAGAAAAAGTAGCTACGAGAGACAGTAGCTACAAGAAGCAGTGACTACAAGGTAGAGAGAGTGGCTACAAGAGACAGTAGCTACAAGAGACTGGGACTACCTGAGAGTGGCAAAAGAGACAGTGACTACAAGAGAGAGCGAGAGTGTAAAAGAGGACAGTGACTACTAGAGAATGTGCTACAAGAGACAGTGACTACAAGGGAGAGAGAGTGGCTACAAGGAGACAAGTGACTAAAGAGAGGAGAGAGAGTGGCTACAGAGACAGTGACTACAAGAGGAAAGTGGCTACAAGAGACTGTGGCTACAAGAGACAGTGGCTACAAGAGACAGTGACTACTAGAGAGTGGCTACAAGAGGACAGTGACTTACAAGAAAGAGAGGAGTGGCTACAAGAGACAGTGGACTACAGAGAAGTGGCTACAAGAGACAGTGGACTACATGAGAGAGAGAGAGTGGCTACACGAGACAGTGGACTACTGAGGACAGTGGCTTACAAGAGACGGGGCTACAGAGCAGTGACTTACTAGAGAGTGGCTTACAGAGACAGTGACTACAAGAGAGAGAGAAAGTGGCTACAAGTGACAGTGACTACAAGAGAAAGTGGCTACAAGAGACGTGACTACAAGAGAAAGTGGCTACAAGAGACAGTGACTACAAGAGAGAGAGAGAGTGGCTACAAGAGGGACAGTGGCTACAAGAGAGAGTGGCTAAAAGGAGACGTGATACAAGAGAAAGTGGCTACAAGAGACACGTGACTACAGAGAGAGAGAGAGTAGGCTACTAGGAGACAGTGACGACAAGAGGACAGTATGTAAAGTAAAGGACACAAATGCAACTAATGTGACATTATTGTGGCAAACCCGTTTCGCTCTCCAGGAGTTTATCAAGCCATTACAAACTAATAATGGACACAGAGGGGTATATAAAGCTCAGAGTTGAAGTGCAATACTAGTGAGTAAACATTTAGAGGTTCACTAGTGTTGTAGTCTAGTAGTAGTTGTGGTTGTTGTAGTAGTAGTAGTAGTAGTAGTTGTAGTAGTAGTAGTAGTATTGTAGTAGTAGTAGTTGTAGTAGTATTAGTAGTAGTAGTAGTAGTAGTAGTAGTAGTAGTAGTAGTGTAATGTAGTTAGTAGTAGTAGTAGTAGTAGTAGTAGTAGTGGACTAAAGTAATACCATTTGCTAGAGCAATTAATTCAGTACCATGTGTAAAAGGATAAAAAAGCTTTACTTGGGGTAACTTAAAAATAGGCTTTGCACAAAATATAGACTGGATAGAGGCAGGTTGTTTCAGTGTTCACTCTCTGTAATGTGCTGTGTGTAGTATAACAGGAGAGACTATGTGATGGCAGGGTTTACTGTTTTCAGGAGGATTCTTGCTAAGACTTCGGAGATGGTGAAGCTGCCGTTGTTTTGTTTAATTGTATTCGGCAGTTTCACAATCTCCGAAGTCTTAGCAAGAATCCTCCTGAAAACAGTAAATCCTGCCATCACATAGTCTCTCCTGTTATACTACACAAAGTACATTACAGAGAGTGAACACTGAAACAGCCTGCCTTTATCCAGTCTATATTTGTCCAGCCTATTTTTATGTTACCCAAGTAATAGCTTTTATATCCTTTTACTCATGTACGAATTAATTGCTCTACCATATTGTATTACTACTACAACTTTTGTCGCTACTACTACTACTACTACTACTACTACTACTACTACTACTACTACTATTACTACTACTACTACTACTACTACTACTACTACTACTACTACTACTACTACTACTACTACTACTACTACTACTACTACTACCACCACTAGTGAACATCGAAATGGTACCTCACTAGTATTCACCTCACTCTGACCCTTTATATACTCTCTGTGTCCATGTATTGTTTGTAATGGCTTGATAAAGCTCCTGGAGAGCGAAACGTTGCCACAATAAAATGTCTCATCAGTTGCATTTGTGTCCTTTTACTTCACATATTGTCGGTAATTCTACCAACTTTATTACAAGAGACAGTAGCTACAAGAGACAGTGACTACTAGAGAGTGGGTACAAGAGACAGTGACTACAAGAGAGAGAGAGAGTGGCTACAAGAGGCAGTAGCTACAAGAAACAGTGACTACTAGAGACAGTAGCTACAAGAGACAGTGACTACAAGAGAAAGTGGCTACAAGAGACAGTGACTACAAGAGAGAGAGAGAGTGGCTACAAGAGACAGTGACTACTAGAGACAGTAGCTACAAGAGACAGTGACTACAAGAGAAAGTGGCTACAAGAGACAGTGACTACAAGAGAGAGAGAGAGTGGCTACAAGAGACAGTGACTACTAGAGACAGTAGCTACAAGAGACAGTGACTACAAGAGAAAGTGGCTACAAGAGACAGTGACTACAAGAGAGAGAGAGAGTAGCTACAAGAGACAGTGACTACTAGAGACAGTAGCTACAAGACTCTACAAGAGACGCTGGATACAATCTCTACGTCAGGTAAGAAAAGTCTTACTGACTAAACATCACAATTTCTTCACCTAGAATGTACGAGCGAGAAATATTTTCTGATTGAAGAATAAGGCGTTATAACCCGTGTGTGTGTGTGGTGTGTTGTGTGTGTGTGTGTGTGTGTGTGTGTGTGTGTGTGTGTGTGTGTGTGTGTGTGTGTGTGTGTGTTTTGTGTGTG
>NC_069414.1:24565707-24568207 GCF_026875155.1 Cherax quadricarinatus
ACCAGTGATTGACAGGAGTGACACTGGTCTGTAGTTGCTGATTTCTGCTCTGCTCTTCTTTTTGTGAACAAGGACTACATTTGCCTCTTTCCATAGAGAGGGCCATTTACACTGTACTAGGCAGTGCTGAAAGATGCGAGTTAGAGGTGCTGCTAGCTGGTCTGCACATCTCAGCAATCTTGGGCTCAACTTGTCTGGGCCCCCAGCCTTTTCTTGGTAAGCGGTTTAAGAAGGAAATGCACCTCCTCCTGCCTTATTGTCACCACTGACAGTTTTGACACAGTTCTTGCAGCTAGCCAAGGAGGGTCCCTTGCTGGATCAGGAATTTGCATTTTGGTAGCAAAATGTTCAGTAAAGAGGTCTGCCTTCTCTTGACTACTAGTAGAGGTGGTCCCATCCTGTCGATTTAGAGGTGGAATGAGTTCATCAGGCAGATAACCTTGTCTGTCCTTGACCAGGGACCACCAGGTTTTGGAGCCTACCCTACCTAATGCTAGCTTTCTTTTTGTGTCCACCTCCCATTTACCAATGGCCCACTTTTGAACGTCACCCATATGCCTACAGGCTTGCCAGTGCAAGTTCCTGTTATAGGTGGTAGGATGTCTCTTATACCTTCGCCATGCTTTGTACTTAGCAGTAGCAGCCTCTCTAAAACGAAAGCCAAACCAAGGCTGATCTGTAGGCTTCGTCACATATTGCCGGTGAGGAATGTGTTCTTGTTGTAGATTAAGGATGTCCAGTGAAGGCTTTCACTTGGTTGTCAACATCCCCTTGGAGAAGAGCATTCCAGTCGGTGGTGGCGAGCTCAGAGCAAAGGGCTGGCCAATTACCTCTTTCCCATAGCCAGGTTGTGCGTGTGGACTCCTCACCTCGTTCTGTTGGGATCTTAAGTGTCGTAAAAACAGCCTTGTGGTCAGACGATCCAACGTAGCCGAGGGGTTGACAAGTGACTATACCTTCTGCCAGATCACTCACTACTGGGTCAAGTGAGGAGCCAGAGATATGAGTAGGGAAATCAACAAAGTTTCTCATGTCAAATACTGCAAGAAGGTCATCAAAGTCCCTCTGTATAAGGTGTTGGTTGAGGTCACCAACAATTATGATTTTTTTTTTTTTTTTTTTTTTTTTTTTTTTCTACACAGGGTTTGACAGGTTAAGGATCCCTAGCTTTATTGACAGCTATTTACAGGTTAAGAATTCCTAACTTTATTGGCAAGCTAAGAGCTGTTACCTACATCAGCTCATTTGAAAGCAGTTTTATTGTTATGAGACATACAAGTAGGAAACAGGATGAAGTTGGAGCCATCTGTGGGCCAGCATTTTCATTTGATCAACTGACTTTATCTCGTTGACATCATTATGCTGTACGAATGTGTTCCATACTCGAGTCATCCTGGGTATGTATGATCTCAGATGGAGTGATGTTCTGGAGAAGGGTACAGCCAGAGTGAAGTTGCTGCTTTCTGCCCGTCTTGTGGCATAAAAGCTTGTTTCACGCTGTCCTCGAAGTGGATCCAAGTGTGGTATTTTGACAATATTGGCCTTGTACAAAACAGTAAAGCCACCCACATCCCTCCTATGTTGAAGGCTCTGCTGAAATGACAGATCTATGCAGGACGGGTCCAGGCGAGAGATGAGACGTCTTGCTCTGTTCTCTACTCTGTCAAGCAGTCGCAGATGAGAGGGGGGGCAGGCAAACCAAGAAAGTGGAGCATACTCAAGGTGCGAGCGTACTTGTGCCTCGTACAGGATCTTGCAACCCCTACTGTCAAGCAGATGGGAGATACGGCGAAGTGCTGTAAGCTTCCTGGCTGCCTTGTTTGCAAGATTTACAACATGGTTCTTCATGGTTAGTTTGGAGTCAAATTTCACCCCAAGGATATCAACAGTTCTCTCTCTCTCTCTCTCTCTCCCCTCTCTCTCTCTCTCTCTCTCTCTCTCTCTCTTCTCTCTCTCTCTCTCTCTCTCTCTCTCTCTCTCTCTCTCTTCTCTCTGTCTTCTCTGTCTCTCTCTCTCTGTCTCTCTCTCTCTCTCTCTCCTCTCTCTCTCTCTCTCTCTCTCTCTCTCTCTCTCTCTCTCTCTCTCTCTCTCTCTCTCTCTCTCTCTAATTCCCCAAAAAATCAAATTGAGCAATTCGTTCCTAATTACCTTCGCCCTAATGAACCATTTTTTTCATAATATTACGCCCAGAGTTTCATTAATAATATATAATAGATTTCCAAAGCCACGATTTCTAAATAGAAATTTTTTCAACGAATAATTTTGAAAGATGAGTTATGATAATTGTAGCTATAATAATAATAATAATAATAATAATAATAATAATAATAATAATAGTAACAATAATGATAATACAATTATTATTATTATTATTATTATTATTATTATTATTATTATTATTATTATTATTATTATTATTATTATAATTATTTACAATAATAATAAACAATATTAACAATAATAATAATTGTGATAAAAATGATAACGATAATAATATTGT
>NC_069414.1:24575707-24580707 GCF_026875155.1 Cherax quadricarinatus
CTATGGTACCTTCACTACTAGAGATGACCTTCCTAAGGTACCTTCACCACTAGAGGTGACCTTCCTAAGGTACCTTCACTACTAGAGGTGACCTTCCTAAGGTACCTTCGCCACTAGAGGTGACCTTTCTAAGGTACCTTCACTACTAGAGATGACCTTCCTAAGGTACCTTCACCACTAGAGGTGACCTTCCTAAGGTACCTTCACTACTAGAGGTGACCTTCCTAAGGTACCTTCACTACTAGAGATGACCTTCCTAAGGTACCTTCACCACTAGAGGTGACCTTCCTAAGGTACCTTCACTACTAGAGGTGACCTTTCTAAGGTACCTTCACCACTAGAGGTGACCTTTCTAAGGTACCTTCACCACTAGAGGTGACCTTTCTAAGGTACCTTCACTACTAGAGGTGACCTTCCTAAGGTACCTTCACTACTAGAGGTGACCTTCCTAAGGTACCTTCACCACTAGAGGTGACCTTTCTAAGGTACCTTCACTACTAGAGGTGACCTTCTAAGGTACCTTCACCACTAGAGGTGACCTTCTAAGGTACCTTCACCACTAGAGGTGACCTTTCTAAGGTACCTTCACTACTAGAGGTGACCTTCCTAAGGTACCTTCACTACTAGAGATGACCTTCCTAAGGTACCTTCACCACTAGAGGTGACCTTTCTAAAGTACCTTCACTACTAGAGATGACCTTCCTAAGGTACCTTCACCACTAGAGGTGACCTTCCTAAGGTACCTTCACTACTAGAGGTGACCTTCCTAAGGTACCTTCACTACTAGAGGTGACCTTCCTAAGGTACCTTCACCACTAGAGGTGACCTTCCTAAGGTACCTTCACTACTAGAGGTGACCTTCCTAAGGTACCTTCACTACTAGAGGTGACCTTCCTAAGGTACCTTCACCACTAGAGGTGACCTTCCTAAGGTACCTTCACTACTAGAGGTGACCTTCCTACATAGCGTGACCTCTGCTAGTCTTGCCTCTGGTAAAGAGATTATCAGAAGGGTTATATTTGGATCTGACAACAAGTTGAGCCTTTGAGGGAGAGAGAGAGAGAGAGAGAGAGAGAGAGAGAGAGGGAGAAAGCGAGGGAGAGAAAACGAGAGAGAGGTGAGTGGTGGTGGTGTAAAGAGGGTGGTGGTGATGGAGGGAGGATGTTGGTGGTGGAAGGAGGGTGGCGGTGGTGAAAGGAGGGTGGTGGTGTGGTGGTGGTGTGAAAGGAGGGTTGTGGGTTTTGGAAGGAGGTGGTGGTGGTGGAGGAAGGGTGGTGGTGGAAGGAGGGTGGTGGTGGTGGAGGGAGGGTGGTGGTGGTGGTGGAGGGAGAGTGATGGTGGTGGAAGGAGGGTTTTGGAGGGAGAGTGGTGGTGGTGGTGGAGGAAGGGTGGTGGTGGAGTGAGGAAGGCGAAGGGAGGGTGGTTGTCGTGGTGGAGGGAGGGCGGTGGTAGAGTGAGGATTGTGGAGGGAGGGTGGTTGTGGTGGTGGAGGGAGGGTGGTGGTGGAGTGAGGATGGTGGAGGGAGGGTGGTTGTGGTGGTGGAGGGAGGGTGGTTGTGGTGGTGGAGGGAGGGTGGTGGTGGAGTGAGGATGGTTGGAGGGAGGGTGGTTGTGATGGTGGAGGGAAGGTGGTGGTGGAGTGAGGATATTGCAGGGAGGGTGGTTGTGGTGGTTGGAGGGAGGGTGGTGTGGTGGAGTGAGGATGGTGGAGGGAGGGTGGTTGTGATGGTGGAGGGAAGGTGGTGGTGGAGTGAGGATATTGCAGGGAGGGTGGTTGTGGTGGTGGAGGGAGGGTGGTGGTGGAGTGAGGATGGTGGAGGGAGGGTGGTTGTGGTGGTGGAGGGAGGGTGGTGGTGGAGTGAGGATGGTGGAGGGCGGGTGGAGGGAAGGTGGTGGTGGAGTGAGGATATTGGAGGGAGGGTGGTTGTGGTGGTGGAGGGAGGGTGGTTGTGGTGGTGGAGGGAGGGTGGTGGTGGAGTGAGGATGGTGGAGGGAGGGTGGTTGTGGTGGTGGAGGGAGGGTGGTGGTGGAGTGAGGATGGTGGAGGGAGGGTGGAGGGAAGGTGGTGGTGGAGTGAGGATATTGGAGGGAGGGTGGTTGTGGTGGTGGAGGGGGGTGGTGGTGGAGTGAGGATAGTGGAGGGAGGGTGGTTGTGGTGGTGGAGGGAGGGGGTGGTGGTGGAGTGGATGGTGGAGGGAGGGTAGAGGGAAGGTGGTGGTGGAGTGAGGATATTGGAGGGAGGGTGGTTGTAGTGGTGGAGGGAGGGTGGGTGTAGAGTGAGGATGGTGGAGGGAGGGTGGTTGTGGTGGTGGAGGGAGGGTGGTGGTGGAATGAGGATGGTGGAGGTAGGATGGTTGTGGTGTTGGAGGGAGGGTGGTGGTGCAGTGAGGATGGTTGTGGTGGTGGAGGAAGGGTGGTGGTGGAGTGAGGAGGTGGAGGGAGGGTGGTTGTGGTGGTGGAGGGAGGGTGGTTGGTAGAGTGAGGATGGTGGAGGGAGGGTGGTTGTGGTGGTGGAGGGAGGGTGGTGGTGGAATGAGGATGGTTAGGTAGGATGGTTGTGGTGTTGGAGGGAGGGTGGTGGTGCAGTGAGGATGGTTGTGGTGGTGGAGGGAGGGTGGTGGTGGAGTGAGGATGGTGGAGGGAGGGTGGTTGTGGTGGTGGAGGGAGGGTGGTTGTGGTGGTGGAGGGAGGGTGGTTGTAGTGGTGGAGGGAGGGTGGTTGTGGTGGTGAAGGGAGGGTGGTGGTGGAGGGAGGGTGGTGGTGGAGGGAGGGTGGTGGTGGAGTGAGGATGGTGGAGGGAGGGTGGTTGTGGTGGTGGAGGGAGGGTGGTGGTAGGGGTGAGGATGGTGGAGGGAGGGTGGTTTGGTGGTGGGAGGGAGGGTGGTGGTGGAATGAGGATGGTTGGTAGGGAGGTTGTGGGGTTGGAGGGAGGGTGGTGGTGCAGTGGGATGGTTGTGGTGGTGGAGGGAGGGTGGTGGTGGAAGTAGGATGGTGGAGGGGGAGGGTGGTTGTGGGGTGGGAGGGGGGTGGTTGTGGTGGTGGAGGGAGGGTGGTTGGTGGTGGTGGGAGGTGGGGGGTTTGGGGGGTGGTGAAGGGGAGGGGGGTGGTGGAGGAGGGTGGGTGGTGGTGGAGGGAGGGTGGTGGTGGAGTGAGGATGGTGGAGGGAGGGTGGTTGTGGTGGTGGGGGGGGTGGTGGTGGAGGGTTTAGGATGGTGGTAGGAGGGTGGTTCTTGTGGTGGAGGGCGGGGGTGGTGGGTGGTGGAAGTGAGGATGGTGGAGGGAGGGTGGTGGAGTGAGGGTGGTGGAGTGAGGATGGTGGAGGGAGGGGGTGGTTTGGGAAAGAGGATGGCGGAGGGAGGGTGGTGGAGGTGAGGGTGGTGGATGAGGATGGTGGAGGAAGGGGGGGGTGGGTGAGGATGGTGGAGGGAGGGTGGTGGGTGAGGGGGTGGAGTGAGGATGGTGGAGGAAGGGTGGTGGGTGAGGATGGTGGAGGGAGGGTGGTGGAGTGAGGGTGGTGGAGTGAGGATGGTGGAGGGAGGGTTGTGGAGTGAGGATGGTGGAGGGAGGATGGTGGAGGGAGGGTGGTGGAGGTGAGGGTGGTGGGAGTGAGGATGGTGGAGGGAGGATTGTGGAGGGATGGTGGTGGGAGTGAGGGTGGTGGAGTGAGGGTGGTGGAGGGAGGGTGGTGGAGTGAGGTGGTGGAGGGAGGGTGGTGGGGGGAGTGAGGATGGTGGAGGGAGGTGGTGGAGTGAGGATGGTGGAGAGGAGGGTGGTGGAGTGAGGATTGTGGAGGGAGGGTGGTGGGGGAGGGTGGTGGAGGTGAGGATGGTGGAGGGGGGTGGTGGAGTGAGGGTTGGTGGAGGGAGGGTGGTGGAGTGAGGATGGTGGAGGGAGGGTGGTGGAGGGGAGGGTGGTGGAGGGAGGGTGGTGGATTGAGGATGGTGGAGGGAGGGTGGTGGAGTGAGGACGGTGGAGGGGAGGGTGGTGGAATGGAGGTGGTGGGAGTGAGGATGGTGGAGGGAGGGTGGTGGAGTGAGGATGGTGGAGGGAGGGTGGTGGAGGTGGGAGGATGGTGGAGTGAGGATGGTTGGAGGGAGGGTGGTGGATGTGAGGGATGTGGAGGGAGGGTGGTGGAGTGAGGATGGTGGAGTGAGGATGGTGGAGGGAGGGTGGTGGAGTGAGGATGGTGGAGTGAGGATGGTGGAGGGAGGGTGGTGGAGTGAGGTGGAGGGGTGGAGGGAGGGTGGTGGAGGTGAGGGTGGTGGAGTGAGGATGGTGGAGGGAGGGTGGTGGAGTGAGGATGGTGGAGTGAGGATGGGTGGGAGGGAGGGTGGTGGAGTGAGGATGGTGGAGGGAGGGTGGGTGGTGGGTGGAGGGATGGTGGAGTGAGGATGGTGGAGGGAGGGTGGTGGAGTGAGGATGGTGGAGTGAGGATGGTGGAGGGAGGGTGGTGGAGTGAGGATGGTGGAGGGAGGGTGGTGGAGGGAGGGTGGTGGAGGGAGGGTGGTGGAGGAGGGTGGTGGAGGGAGGGTGGTGGAGGGAGGGTGGTGGAGTGGAGGATGGTGGAGTTGAGGATGGTGGATGGAGGGTGGTGGAGGAGGATGGTGGAGGGAGGGTGGTGGAGGGAGGGTGGTGGATGGAGGGTGGGGAGGGGGTGGTGGATGGGAGGGTGGTGGAGTGAGGATGGTGGAGGGAGGGTGGTGGAGGGGAGGATGGTGGAGTGAGGATGGTGGAGGGAGGGTGGTGGAGTGAGGGATGGTGGAGGGAGGGTGGTGAGAGGGAGGGTGGTGGATGAGGAGGTGAAGGATGGTGGAGGGAGGGTGGTGGGGGAGGGTGGTGGAGGGAGGGTGGTGGAGGTGAGGATGGTGGAGAGGGGGAGGATGGTGGGGAGGTGAGGGGGTGGGGGGGAGGGTGGTGGAGGAGGGTGGTGGGAGTGGAGGGAGGGTGGTGGAGGGAGGGTGGTGGAGGGGAGGGTGGTGGAGGAGGATGGGGAGGGAGGG
>NC_069414.1:24585707-24605707 GCF_026875155.1 Cherax quadricarinatus
GAAGGTGTTGATGTGCTAGCTCAGAAAAACCCAAGATGAAGTGTGTTGATGCTGTAGCAAAGTAATAACCTAAGATGAAGTGTTTGAAGCTGCAGCTCATAATAACCTAAGATTTAAGTGTGTTGATGCTGTTGCATCAGTTAACCTAAAATGAAGTGTGTTAGTTTTTGCATGAGTAATAAACCCATGAGAAATGTGTTGATCTGCTAGATCAGTAAAAAACCCAAGATGAAATGTGTTTATGCTGCTGATCATAATAAACCCCAAGATGAAGTGTGTTGATGTGCTAGCACAGTAATAACTAAGATGGTGTGTTGAAGTGATAGCTCAGTAATAAAACCCAAGATGAAGTGTGTTGATGTGCTAGATCAGTATTTAAAAAAAGGGGAAGTGTGTGTGCTGCTAGCATCAGTAATAACCTAAGATGAAGTGTGTTGATGGCTAGCATGAGTAATCCTAAGATGAAAGTGTTGTGCTGTGCATCAGTAATAAACCCAAGAGAAATGTGTTGATCTGCTGCATCAGTAAAACCCAAGTGAAGTGTGTTGAAGTGATGCATCAGTAATAACCTAAGAGAAGTGGTTTAGCTGTAGCATCAGTAATAACCTAAGGAAGTGTGTTTTTGGTGGGTAGCATCGTAATAACCCAAGTGAAGTGTGTTGATGCTGCTAGCTCGAAAACCTTAAGATGAAGTGTGTTTTTGTGCTAGCATCAGTAATAAACCCAAAAGAAAAGTGTTGATGCTGCTGCATGAGTAATAACCAAAATGAAGTGTGTTGTGCTGCTAGATGAGTAATAACCCAAGAGAAATGTGTTGAGCTGCTAGCATCAGTAATAACCTAAAATGAAGTGTGTGATGCTGTAGCTCAGTAATAACTAAGTGAAATGTTTGATGCTGCTAGCTCAGTAAGATAAAGTTGCTTAATTTTTACTAGGATTTTAAAAAAATATAATATTATTAATAAAAACTATTTAATAATAAAAATAATAAAAATTTAAAAATGTTAATAACAATTTATTAATAATAGTAATAATAATAATAATAATAATAATAATAATAAAAATAATAATAATAATAATAATTTATTATTATTATTATTATTATCATCATCATCATCATCATCATCATATCATCATCATCATCATTCATCATCATCATCATCATCATCATCATCATCATCATTCATCATCATCATCATCATCATCATCATCATCATCATCATCATCATCATCATCATCATCATCATCATCATCATCATCATAAATTACAGCAAAATACACAGTATAGATTAACCAGTCTTCTTCATTTCTTGTATCAAGTCTTCCTTCATTTTCCTCCTTCCTTCACTGCCTTCTTCCCGCCCTCTTCCTTCTCCTTCTATTTCCATTCCCACATCTATTTCCCTCTTCCCCTCTCCCCTATCCCCCTTCCCTCTCTCTCCCTCTCCTGCAATGTATATGCAACAGTAGCTTCAGCAACACACAGCACCGACCACAACCACCACAACTACGACCACCACAAGTACACACCACCCGAACTACCACCACCACAAGTACCACTACCACAACTACCAAAACCACAAGTAACCACCACCCCAACCTCACCACCACAACTACCACCACCACAAGTACCACCACCACAACTACCACCACCACAGGTACCACCACCCCAACTACCAAAACCCAAAGTACCCAACCCCAACTACCAAAACCCAGTACACCACCCCACCCATCACCCCCCACAACTACCACCCACCAAGTACCACCACCCCAACTACCACCCACCACAAGTACCACCACCCCAACTACCAAAACCACAAGTACCACCACCCCAACCATCACCACCACAACTACCACCACCACAAGTACCACCACCCCAACTACCACCACCACAACTACCACCACCCCAACCATCACCACCACAACTACCACCACCACAAGTACCACCACCCCAACCATCACCACCACAACTACCACACCACAAGTACCACCACCCCAAACCATCACCACCACAACTACCACCACCACAGTACCACTACCCAACTATCACTATCAAAACTACAACCAACCCAACTACCACTACCACAACTACCACCACCCCAACTAACACCACCACAAGTACCACCACCCCAACTACCACCACCACAAGTACCACTACCTCAACTATCACTATCAAAACTACCCACCACCCCAACTACCACTACCACAACTACCACACCCCAACTACCCACCACACAGGTACCACCACCCCAACTACCACCCACCACAAGTACCACTACCCCAACTACCACCACCCCAACTACCACTACCACAACTACCACCACCCCAACTACCACCACCCCAACTACCACTACCCCAACTACCACACCCAACTACCACTACCACAACTACCATTACCAACAACTACCACTACCACAACTACCACCAACCCAACTACCATTACCACAACTATTACTACCACAACTACCACTACCACAACTACCACCACCCCAACTACCACTACCACAACTACCACCACCCCAACTACCACCACCCAACTACCACTACCCCAACTACCACTGTCCCAACTACCACCACCCAACTACAACTACCACCACTTCCACTACCCCAACTACCACCACCCAACTACCCTACCAAAACTACCACCACCCCAACTACCACCACCCCAACTACACTACCCCAACTACCACACCCAACTACCACAACTACCACCACCCCAACTACCACTAACACAACTACCATCACCCTAACTACCACTACCCCAACTACCACCACCCCAACTACCACTACCACAGCTACCACTACCACAATTACCACTACCACAACTACCACGACCCCAACTACCACTACCCCAAATACCACTACCACAGCCACCACCACCACCCCAACTACCACTACCACAACTACCCCCCACCCAACTACCAGTTACCACAACTACCACTACTACAACCACCACCACCCCAACTACCACTACCACAACTACCACTACCACAACCACCACCACCACTCCAACTACCACTACCACAATACCACTAACACAACCACCACCACCCCAACTGTCACTACCACAATACGAGCACCCCAACTACCACCACCCCAACTACCACTATCACAACTACCACTACAACAACTACCTCTACCACAACCACCACCACCCCAACTACAACTACCACAACAAACCCCCACACAACAACCACCACAACAACCACGACACCAACCACCACCACCCCATCTACCACTACCCCAACTACCACCACCACAACCACCACCACAACCACCACCACCCCAACTACCACTACCACAACCACCACCGCCCCAGCTACCACTACCACAACTACCACTACCACAACCACCACAACCCCAACTATTACTACCACAACTACCACTACCACAACCACCACCACCCCAACTATGACCACGACACATACCACTACCACAATACCATACCACAACCACCACCACCCCAACTACCACTACCACAACCACCACCACCACCCCAACTACCACTACTACAAAATACCACTACCACAACCACCACCACCCCGAACTACCACAACCACCACCACCCGAACTACCACAACCACCACCACCACCCCAACTACCACTACCACAACTACCACTACCACAACCACCACCACCCCAACTATGACCACGACAACTACCACTGCCACAACTACCACTACCACAACCACCACCACCCCAACTACCACTACCACAACCACCACCACCACCCCAACTACCACTACTACAACTACCACCACCACAACCACCACCACCCCAACTACCACTACCACAACCACCACCGCCCCAGCTACCACTACCACAACTACCTACCACAACCACCACCACCCCAACTATCACTACCACAACTACCACTACCACAACCACCACCACCCCAACTACGACCACGACAATACCACTACCACAACTACCACAACCACCACCACCCCAACTACCATTACCACAAACCCCCATCATCCCAACTACCATTACCACAACTACCACCACCACAACCACCACCCCCAACTACCACTACCACAACTACCACTACCCCAATTCCTCTACCACAACCACCACCACCCAGCTACCACCACCAAAACTGCTACCACCCCAACTACCACTACCCCAACTACCACTACCACAACCACCACCACTAAAACTACCAACTACCACAACTACCACCACCCAACCACCACCACCCCAGCTACCACCACCCCAACTACCACTACCCCCAACTACCACTACCACAATCAGCACCGCCCCAACTACCACTACCACAACTACCACCACCACACCCACCACCACCCCAATTACCACTGACACAACTACCACTACCACAACCACCACTACCACAATCACCACCACAACAACAACAACTACCACCTGAGCAACAAAAACTACCACCACAGCAACAACAACTACCACCACAGCAATAACAACTACCACCACAACAACAACAACTACCACCACAGCAACAAAAACTACCACCACAGCAACAACAACTACCACCACAGCAACAAAAACTACCACCACAGCAACAACAACTACCACCACAGCAACAAGAACTACCACCACAGCAACAAAAACTAACACCACAGCAACAAAAACTACCACCACAGCAATAACAACTACCACCACAGCAATAACAAACTACCACCACAGCAACAACAACTACCACCACAGCAACAACAACTACCACCACCCTCCTAAATTCCTTCCCAGAAAACAGAATTTCACCCTTCCCATTGGACCTCCTCCCTGCCACCACTAACCTCCCATCCTCTCCCCCACACATCCCCTACCATGCATCACCTTCCCTCACCTAACCTACCCTCCCCTACCCTCCCCTACCCTCCATCACCTCCCCTCTTTCCCTACCATCTTCACTACGATTCTCCTTCCCTATAATTTCCCTAATAAATTCCTTCCTATGAATGATATCTAATAATAATAATAATAAAATGATATTATTATTATTATTATTATTATTATTTTATTATTATTAATAATAATAATAATAATAATAATAATAATAATAAAAATAATAATAATAAAATAATAATAATAATAATAATAATAATGATAATAATAATATTAATAATAATAATAATAATAATAATAATAATAATAATAATAATAAAATAATAATAATAATAATAATAATAATAATAATAATATAATAATAATAATAATGATGATAATAATAATAATAATAATAATAATAATAATAATAATAATAATAATAATAATGATAATAATAATAATAAAAAAAATAATAATAATAATAATAATAATAATAATAATAATAATAATAATAATATTAATAATAATAATGTTGAAATTAATCAAGGCAAAAGCGCATCTCTGAGGCAGGGAAGGGCTACAGCGCCTTGCGCAAAACGCCGAAAATTGCCCATAAATCGCGAATAAATTTGTCATGTGGCGTGAGTAAGTGCACACAAACACACGCACACAAACACACGCACACAAACACACACACATACACACACACACATACAGTGAAGAGGTGGGACTAGGAGCTGTGACTCGACCCATGTAACCACAACTAGGTGAGTACAACAAGGCAGGTGAGTACATACACGTACACACATATAGGGATTGCTTCACGCTAATTTTCATTTGAGCGTACTTTACGTGGCTGGTAGTAGTGGTAGTAGTAGTAGTAGTGGACGTAGTATTAGTACTAATAGTGGTAGCAGAAGTGGAGGTAGTAGTAGTAATAGTGGTGGTAGTAGTAGTAGTAGTAGAGGTAGTAGTAGTAGTGGTGGTGGTAGTAGTAATAGTAGTAGTAGTAGTAGTAGTAGTAGTAGTAGCAGCAGCAGTAGTAGTAGTAGTAGTAGTAGCAGTAGTTGTAGTAGTTGCAGCAGTAATAGTAGCAGTAGTAATAGTAGTAGTAGCAGTAAACCATTATTAATAAATCTAATAATCAGAAAATAACAGGAGATATACATGCTCCAAAAGGCAGTACTTCCTATATACCCATCCTTACAAGATAGAACCAGGAGCTTGAGCTCAGCCCCTTCCCTTCACAGTTCTGTATATACACACAAGCATACAAAATAATAACTTTGCCTCTGAAACCCCTGAAGCCTGAGGGTAATTAGCCCTCATTAACAGTCCTGATTGCCTCATTACTCAGTAAACTGCCAGGCAGATGCCAGGGAATTTAGGTTAGAAGATGTCGAAGAAAATTCTAGACAGAGCTAGTAAGAAACGAAGCCTTGACAGTGACACTGAAGCCTTGACAGTGACACTGAAGCCTTGACAGTGACATTGAAGCCTTGACAGTGAGACTGAAGCCTTGACAGTGACACTGAAGCCTTGACAGTGACATTGAAGCCTTGACAGTAAGACTGAAGCCTTGACAGTGACACTGAAGCCTTGACAGTAAGACTGAAGCCTTGACAGTGACATTGAAGCCTTGACAGTAAGACTGAAGCCTTGACAGTGACACTGAAGCCTTGACAGTGAGACTGAAACCTTGACAGTGAGACTGAAACCTTGAGAGTAAGACTGAAACCTTGACAGTGAGACTGAAACCTTGAGAGTGAGACTGAAACTTTGACAGTGAGACTGAAACCTTGACAGTGAGACTGAAGCCTTGACAGTGACACTGAAGCCTTGACAGTGACACTGAAGCCTTGACAGTGAGACTGAAACCTTGAGAGTGAGACTGAAACTTTGACAGTGAGACTGAAACCTTGAGAGTGAGACTGAAGCCTTGACAGTGAGACTGAAGCCTTGACAGTGAGACTGAAGCCTTGACAGTGAGACTGAAGCCTTGACAGTGACACTGAAGCCTTGACAGTGAGACTGAAGCCTTGACAGTGAGACTGAAACCTTGACAGTGAGACTGAAGCCTTGACAGTGAGACTGAAGCCTTGACAGTGAGACTGAAGCCTTGACAGTGAGACTGAAGCCTTGACAGTGACACTGAAGCCTTGACAGTGAGACTGAAGCCTTGACAGTGAGACTGAAGCCTTGACAGTGAGACTGAAGCCTTGACAGTGAGACTGAAACCTTGACAGTGAGACTGAAGCCTTGACAGTGAGACTGAAGCCTTGACAGTGAGACTGAAACCTTGACGAAAGCAACAGAAAATGACCACCAATAAACGACACCAACAGAAAACACCATTAAAAACGGCAGCAAAAAAGCAGCAACAATAAAACGGTAACAACAGTGAAACGAGAACAACCGTAAACGGCAACAACAGTATAACGGCAACAAAAAAAAACAGAAACAGTAAAGCGACAACAACATTACAACGGTAAAAAACAGTAAACGGCAACAACAAAACAACGATAGCAAGAAAACTGCAGCAACAGTAAACAGCAACAACAGTAAACAGCAACAACAGTAAACAGCAACAACAGTAAACAGTTCCCTCACACACAATATATATAAACGAGAAAATTAATTTCCGTAGAATGTTTTTTCTCGTTTTTCATTTTTTTTTTTTTAATTTTATTCACATTTTTTTTTTCCAATTCATTATTTTTTTTTATTTTTTTTTCCCAGTGTTTTTCAGTTTTTCTTTTTTTTTTTTCTTTTTTTTCCACTGTTTCCATTTCCTCTTATTTCTTCAATTTTTATTTTTTTCCATTTTTTTCCATTTTTTCATTTGTTTTATTTTTTTTTCAATTACTTTCCAGTTTTTTATTTTTTTCCATTTTTTTTCATTTTTTCAATTTTTTTTCAAAAATTTTTTTTTAATTTTTTTCAAAATTTATTTTTTCATTTTTTTCTGATGAAATATTACGGAAAACTGTGTTGAAAAAAAAAAAATTTTTTTTTTGAAAATCATTGATGTGTGGGAGAGATGAGTGTGGTGACATGACATTGTAGAAATGAGGTCATTTGGAGCCAGATGACCTCGTCTGTCAGCTGTCAGCTGCTACAGGGTGCCATGATGCCAGGGTGCCAGAATGCCATGTTCCCACGGTGCCAGGGTGTCATGGTGCTAAGGTGCCAAGGTGTCAGAGTGCCATGGTGCAGGATGCCAGGGTGCCAGGGTCCCAGGATGCCATGGTGCCATGGTGAAACACCACCATCACCACCACAGCAACAGCACCACCATCATCACCATCACAGCAACAGCACCACCATCATCACCACCACAGCAACAGCATCACCACCATCATCACCACAGGAACAGCACCACCACCATCACCACCACAGCAACAGCATCACCACCATCACCACCACAGCAACAGCACCACCACCATCACACCACAGCAACAACATCACCATCATCACCACCACAGCAGCAGCACCATCACCACCACAGCAACAACATCACCATCATCACCACCACAGCAACAGCACCACCATCATCACCACCACAGCAACAGCACCACCATCATCACCACCACAGCAACAGCATCACCACCATCATCACCACAGGAACAGCACCACCACCATCACCACCACAGCAACAGCATCACCACCATCACCACCACAGCAACAACATCACCGTCATCACCACCACAGCAACAGCACCACCACCAATCACCACCACAGCAACAGCACCACCACCATCACCACAACAGCAACAGCACCACCACCATCACCACCACAGCAACAGCACCACCACCATCACCACCACAGCAACAGCACCACCATCATCACCACCACAGCAGCAGCACCACCACCATCACCACCACAGCAACAACATCACCGTCATCACCACCACAGCAACAGCACCCCCAAACCATCACCACCACAGCAACAGCACCACCACCATCACCGCCACAGCAACAACATCACCATCATCACCACCACAGCAACAGCACCACCACCATCACCACCACAGCAACAGCACCACCACCATCACCACCACAGCAACAACATCACCGTCATCACCACCACAGCAACAGCACCACCACCATCACCACTACAGCAACAGCACCACCACCATCACCACCACAGCAAAACATCACTATCATCACCACCACAGCAACAGCACCACCACCATCACCACCACAGCAACAACATCACCGTCATCACCACCACAGCAGCAGCACCACCACCATCACCACCACAGCAACAACATCACTATCATCACCACCACAGCAACAGCACCACCACCATCACCACCACAGCAACAACATCACCGTCATCACCACCACAGCAACAGCACCACCACCATCACCACCACAGCAACAGCACCACCACCATCACCACCACAGCAACAACATCACTATCATCACCACCACAGCAACAGCACCACCACCATCACCACCACAGCAACAACATCACCATCATCACCACCACAGCAGCAGCACCACCACCATCACCACCACAGCAACAACATCACTATCATCACCACCACAGCAACAGCACCACCACCATCACCACCACAGCAACAACATCACCGTCATCACCACCACAGCAGCAGCACCACCACCATCACCACCACAGCAACAACATCACCATCATCACCACCACAGCAGCAGCACCACCACCATCACCACCACAGCAACAACATCACCATCATCACCACCACAGCAACAACATCACCATCATCACCACCACAGCAGCAGCACCACCACCATCACCACCACAGCAACAACATCACCATCATCACCACCACAGCAGCAGCACCACCACCATCACCACCACAGCAACAACATCACTATCATCACCACCACAGCAACAGCACCACCACCATCACCACCACAGCAACAACATCACCACCATCACCACCACAACATCACCACCATCCCCACCACAGCAACAGCACCACCACCCATCACCACCACAGCAACAACATCACCATCATCACCACCACAACATCACCACCATCCCCACCACAGCAACAGCACCACCACCATCACCACCACAGCAACAACATCACTATCATCACCACCACAGCAACACACCACCACCATCACCACCACAGCAACAGCACCACCACCATCACCACCACAGCAACAGCACCACACCATCACCACCACAGCAACAACATCACCATCATCACCACCACAGCAACAACATCACCACCATCACCACCACAGCAACAGCACCACCACCATCACCACCACAGCAACAGCACCACCACCATCACCACCACAGCAACAACATCACCACCATCACCACCACAACATCACCACCATCCCCACCACAGCAACAGCACCACCACCATCACCACCACAGCAACAACATCACCATCATCACCACCACAACATCACCACCATCCCACCACAGCAACAGCACCACCACCATCACCACCACAGCAACAACATCACCACCATCACCACCACAACATCACCACCACCCCCACCACAGCAACAGCACCACCACCATCACCACCATGGCAACAGCACCACCACCATCACCACCACAGCAACAACATCACCACCATCCCCACCACAGCAACAGCACCACCACCATCACCACCACAGCAACAGCACCACCACCATCACCACCACAGCAACAACATCACCACCATCCCCACCACAGCAACAGCACCACCACCATCACCACCACAGCAACAGAAACCACCACCATCACCACCACAGCAACAACATCACCATCATCACCACCACAGCAACAGCACCACCACCATCACCACCACAGCAACAGCACCACCACCATCCCCACCACAGCAACAACATCACCACCATCCCACCACAGCAACAGCACCACCACCATCACCACCACAGCAACAGCACCACCACCATCACCACCACAGCAACAACATCACCATCATCACCACCACAGCAACAACATCACCACCATCACCAACCACAGCAACAGCACCACCACCATCACCACCACAGCAACAACATCACCATCATCACCACCACAGCAACAACATCACCACCATCCCCACCACAGCAACAGCACCACCACCATCACCACCACAGCAACAGCACCACCACCATCACCACCACAGCAACAACATCACCATCATCACCACCACAGCAACAGCACCACCCCATCACCACCACAGCAACAGCACCACCACCATCACCACCACAGCAACAACATCACCACCATCACCACCACAGCAACAGCACCACCACCATCACCACCACAGCAACAGCACCACCACCATCACCACCACAGCAACAACATCACCACCATCACCACCACAGCAACAGCACCACCACCATCACCACCACAGCAACAGCACCACCACCATCACCACCACAGCAACAACATCACCACCATCCCCACCACAGCAACAGCACCACCACCATCACCACCACAGCAACAGCACCACCACCATCACCACCACAGCAACAACATCACCACCATCACCACCACAGCAACAGCACCATCACCACCACAGCAACAACATCACCACCATCACCACCACAGCAACAACATCACCACCATCACCACCACAGCAACAGCACCACCACCATCACCACCACAGCAACAACATCACCATCATCACCACCACAGCAACAACATCACCACCATCACCACCACAGCAACAGCACCACCACCATCACCACCACAGCAACAACATCACCATCATCACCACCACAGCAACAGCACCACCACCATCACCACCACAGCAACAGCACCACCACCATCCCCACCACAGCAACAACATCACCACCATCCCCACCACAGCAACAGCACCACCACCATCACCACCACAGCAACAGCACCACCACCATCACCACCACAGCAACAACATCACCATCATCACCACCACAGCAACAGCACCACCACCATCACCCCCACAGCACAACAACATCACCACCATCACCACCACAGCAACAACATCACCATCATCACCACCACAGCAACAACATCACCACCATCCCCACCACAGCAACAGCACCACCACCATCACCACCATGGCAACAGCACCACCACCATCACCACCCACAGCAACACCCACCACACCATCACCACCACAGCAACAGCACCACCACCATCACCACCACAGCAACAGCACCACCACCATCACCACCACAGCAACAGCACCACCACCGCAACCATCACCACCGCAGCAGCAGCAACAGTAGTAGCAACAACAGCAGTAACACCAGCAACAGCAGTAGTAGTAATAACAGCAGCAACAGTAGCACAGCAACAGCAGTATCAAGAGCCTCAGCAGCAACAGCAGTAGCAGTAGCATAGCAGTAACAGGCAAACAGAAATGATAACAGCAGCAGCAGTGATAGATGGGTGTCTCCTGCGGTGGTGGTGGTGGTGGTGGTAGTACTGGTAGGAGTGGTGGTAGAGGGAGGGGGAGGTTGCACACGCAACACGGAACACCAGCTGTTCCTTGAAGGAGTTATCAGCAACAACTTGTTGACAAAAAAGTGCCAGGCAAGCTTCACACACTCTTGCTGTGTTTATTTTTGGTCGAAGTTCCTTTGTCTTCAAGGCCCCACCCTACACTGCCAGGTGTGTGTGTGTGTGTGTGTGTGTGTGTGTGTACTCACCTAGTTGTACTCACCTAGTTGAGGTTGCGGGGGTCGAGTCCGAGCTCCTGGCCCCGCCTCTTCACTGATCGCTACTAGGTCACTCTCCCTGAGCCGTGAGCTTTATCATACCTCTGCTTAAAGCTATGTATGGATCCTGCCTCCACTACATCGCTTCCCAAACTATTCCACTTACTGACTACTCTGTGGCTGAAGAAATACTTCCTAACATCCCTGTGATTCATCTGTGTCTTTAGCTTCCAACTGTGTCCCCTTGTTACTGTGTCCAATCTCTGGAACATCCTGTCTTTGTCCACCTTGTCAATTCCTCTCAGTATTTTGTATGTTGTTATCATGTCCCCCCTATCTCTCCTGTCCTCCAGTGTCGTCAGGTTGAAATTTTCCCCTTAACCTCTCCTCGTAGGACATACCTCTTAGCTCTGGGACTAGTCTTGTTGCAAACCTTTGCACTTTCTCTAGTTTCTTTACGTGCTTGGCTAGGTGTGGGTTCCAAAACGGTGCCGCATACTCCAATATGGGCCTAACGTATACGGTGTACAGGGTCCTGAACGATTCCTTATTAAAATGTCGGAATGCTGTTCTGAGGTTTGCTAGGCGCCCATATGCTGCAGCAGTTATTTGGTTGATGTGCGCTTCAGGAGATGTGCCTGGTGTTATACTCACCCCAAGATCTTTTTCCTTGAGTGAGGTTTGTAGTCTCTGACCCCCTAGACTGTACTCCGTCTGCGGCCTTCTTTGCCCTTCCCAATCTTCATGACTTTGCACTTGGTGGGATTGAACTCCAGGAGCCAATTGCTGGACCAGTTCTGCAGCCTGTCCAGATCCCTTTGTAGTTCTGCCTGGTCTTCGATCGAGTGTATTCTTCTCATCAACTTCACGTCATCTGCAAACAGGGACACCTCAGAGTCTATTCCTTCCGTCATGTCGTTCACAAATACCAGAAACAGCACTGGTCCTAGGACTGACCCCTGCGGACCCCGCTGGTCACAGGTGCCCACTCTGACACCTCGCCACGTGTGTGTGTGTGTGTGTGTGTGTGTGTGTGTGTGTGTGTGTGTGTGTGTGTGTGTATGTGTGTATGTGCATGTGTACTCACCCAGTTGTGGTTCCAGGGGTCGAGTCATAGCTCCTGGCCCCACCTCTTCACTGATTGCTACTGGGTCCTCTCTCGCCCTGCTCCCTGAGCTTTATCAAATCTCGTCTTAAAACTATGTATGGTTCTCACCTCCAATGAAAGGGACTTTCTAGGCTATTCCACTGCCTAACAACTCTATGACGGAAGAAATACTTCCTACCATCCCTTTGAGTCTTCTGAGTCTTCAACTTCTAATTGTGACCCCTTTTTCTGTGTCCCATGTCTGGAACATCTTGTCTTTGTCCACCTTGTCTATTCCACGCAGTATTTTATATGTCGTTATCATGTCTACCCTGACCCGCCTGTCCTCCAGTGAAGATGTTTAGTGCTCGCCGTCTGCAGACGGCGAGCACTAAACATCTTCAACACACCCAGAGAAGACACTGCCGAGAAGAGATACATAGTCCTTCCCACCAACTCCATTGCCAAACATGTTTCCAACATCTTTGCCAAAACATCATTCCAAGTATCTACCTCCACAACCACGACCATCAAGGACATCACCAGTAGTAGGCAGGACAAGCCTCCATCCTCTGCAGGGGTATACATAATCCCTTGAAATTGACTGCAACAAGTTATACGTGGGCGAAACATCAAGGGACCTCCAAACACGTATTTCAGAACACCAATACGCAAGCAGGTCTGACGACAAAGGAATGCCTGCATACAACACCGTAATTCACACAACCATTTGATAAACTACAGAAACTCAAGACTTATCGCCACAGAAGACAACACCCAATACCGAAGAATCCTGGAATCATCACTTATTTCTATATCCGACAACTTCAACCAGATAGTGGCTTCTATAACATAGCTGAACACTTGCCAAAAACTTCTTCATCGCTATCCCACATAAGAACACTGTAGAAGGTCTGCTCACAAACTTGTCCAGTCTCCTTTCCAAGCTACCCAAGTTTTTAGACTCTACAACCCAACTCGGTACATCATCAGATGCAGCATTCTTCACCTGACCTCAGCCGGACTATAAATACTCGCGTTCCTTCCACCCCAGGTAGTTCTGTTTGTGACTTGAAAAAGCCCACTGTGTGGGCGAAACGTAGTCAATAAAGGATCACATTATACTGCATTTGTGTTTATATTGCCACCATGACTCGTTGTTGCCTCCCTGTCAGGTATTCTTTGATCCATTGCAGTGCCTTTCCCGTTACGTGTGCCTGATCCTCTAGCGTTTGCAGTAACCTTCTGTGAGGAACTGTGTCGAAGGCCTTCTTGCAGTTCAAGAAAATGCAGTCTATCCACCCCTCTCTCTCTTGTCTTACTTCTGTCACTTTGTCATAAAACTCCAGTAGGTTTGTGACACAGGATTTTCCTTCCCTGAAACCGTGCTGGTTGTCGATTATACACTTGTTTCTTTCCAGGTGCTTCACCACTCTCCTCCTGATGATCTTCTCCAAGACTTTGCATACTATACACGTTAGTGACACAGGTCTGTAGCTTAATGCCTCGTGTTTGTCTCCTATTTTTAAAAATTGGAACTACATTTGCCATCTTCCGTACCTTAGGGAGTTGCCCAGTTTCAATGGATGTGTTGAAGATCCTTGTTAGTGGCACACACAGCATCTCTGCTCCCTCTTTAAGGACCCATGGAGAGATGTTGTCTGGTCCCACCGCCTTTGAAGTATCAAGTTCACACAGCAGCTTCTTCACCTCCTCCTCCTCGGTTGTGTGTACCTCATCCAGCACTTGTTGGTGTACCTTCCTGTTCTGATTTCCTGGAGTCCTACCTGTTTCCACTGTAAATACTTCTTTAAATCTCGTGTTGAGATCCTCACATACTTCTTGGTCGTTTCTTGGGAACTCCCCATCATCCTTCCTCAGTCTGATTACCTGGTCCTTGACTGTTGTTTTCCTCCTGATGTGGCTGTACAACAGCTTCGGGTCAGACTTGACTTTCGATGCTATGGCATTTTTGTATTGTCGCTGAGCCTCCCTTCTTATCTGTGCATATTCGCTTCTGGCACTTCGGCTGATCTCTTTATTTTCCTGGGTCTTTTGTCTTCTGTACCTTTTCCATTCTCTAGTGCACCTTTGGGTGAACCAAGACTCGTTCTGGTCTTCCTCTTATTTCCGTTTGCCTTGGGAGCAAACCTCTCCTCTGCCTCCTTGCGTTTTGTTGTCACATAGTCTATCATTTTCTTTTCCTCATGCATGTTTAGTACCCCCTTTTGTAGTTTGGTTTTCCTATCCTATTCCTGCTACTCTCTCCACTTGTAGCTCAACTATGTAGTCAAAGCACAGAACCACATGATCACTAGCTCCCAGGGGCCTTTCATACATGATATCCTCGATGTCCGAACTACTCAAGGTGAATACAAGGTTCAGTCTTGCTGGATCATCCTCACCTCTCTCTCTGGTAGTGTCTCTAACATGTTGATGCATGAGGTTTTCCAGTACCACATCCATCATCTTGGCTTTCCATGTCTCGGAAAACCTGGAGCCCCCTTGCGGCTCCAGGTTTTCCCAGTCACTCTCCTTGTGATTGAAATCACCCATAACTAGTAACTTTGCTCCCCCCATGTGAGCTCTTCTGGCCACCTCGGATAGTGTGTCGACCATTGCTCTGTTGCTCTCGTCATATTCTTCTCTTGGCCTCCTGCAGTTCTGTGGCTGGTTGTACATTACTGCAATTACCACCTTATGGCCCTCAAACTGGATTGTTCCTACTAAGTAGACCCTTTCGCTCATGCCATCCATTTCTTCCATTTTCTCAAATCCCCACCGGTTTTTAATGAGCAGTGCATCTCCTCCCCCTCTCCTCCCTCTATCTTTCCAGACGATTTGATATCCGGGTGAAAAGATTGCATCTGTTATCATCCTGGTGAGTTTTGTTTCTGTGAGTACTATTATGTCTGGGGATGTCGCCTTTATTCTTTCATGCCACTCCTCACACTTATTTGTTATTCCATCTGCATTTGTATTCCATGCCTTCAACTTCTTTTCTAAAACTGTGGTCTCTGGGGTACGTTGGGGTTGGGGAAGTGGGAGACCTGATAAGGAACTATGGGTGGTTGCTGGAGGGGTGGGGTTTGTAATGAGGTGGGTGGGGGCATTGGCTATGGCATGTGTGTTTTGGGTTAAAATGTTTGGTTGCATTGGGGTTGTCCTGGTTGGGGGTCTTCTGTAGGTGGTTGTGAAGGAGGCTGTACTTGATCTCCCTCCTGAGTCTGGGTTCTCATGTCCATCTCCATCTTCACCTCTCTTTCCTCCTTTCATCTTTGTACCATCTCTTTCAGTTTCTGCCTTTCTTCTTGTGTTCTGTTGCGGTCGAGATACACCTTCCAGTATGCCAGCATGTCCCATAGTCTTACTTTCTCCTGCAGGATCCTGTTCCGAGTCGATTCTGCCTTGAAAGTCGCTTTCACTGCCGGGTTCTTCTTCTTGCAAACCCCCCTATTCTCCGAAAATTTGCCAGTGGGTCATGTCATCTTCTCCTATTGCTTTTATGATGCTTTCGATCTCGCTTTTCTTCCCTTGTCTTCTTGCTTCGTGAGTTTCCCCTTCAACTTCCTGGAGCCCATAAACAAAGACTGCCCTCTCCCTTTCATTCTCCTACTGCATATCCCTATGTATCCACTGATTCGATTTAGTTTTCTCCACTGCAGCTTTCCTTTCTTCAGTTTCTTAACTATCTGTAATCCTTGGGCCCAGTGGCCTGTCATTTTCCCTTCTCAGCTTTTCCTGGGCTCTGCTGTGGTCTGTTAGGGTCTCCACATATAGCTTAGCTCTAACATTTTCTACAGTACCCTCCTTGATTGCTCCTGATGTTATTCTCTCTTCTTCTCGGGCTCCACAATGCTCTGATAGAACTTCTGTGTGTATGTGTGTGTGTGTGTGTGTGTGTGTGTGTGTGTGTGTGTGTGTGTGTGTGTGGTGTGTGTGTGTTGGTGTGTGTGTGTGTGTGTGTACTCACCTAGTTCTCACCTAGTTGAGGTTGCAGGGGTCGAGTCCAAGCTCCTGGCCCCGCCTCTTCACTGGTCGCCACTAGGTCACTCTCCCTGAACCTTGAGCTTTATCGTACCTCTGCTTAAAGCTATGTATGGATCCTGCCTCCACTACATCTCTTCCCAAACTATTCCACTTCCTGACTACTCTGTGGCTGAAGAAATACTTCCTGACATCCCTGTGGTTTATCTGTGTCTTCAGCTTCCAACTGTGTCCCCTTGTTGCTGTGTCCAGTCTCTGGAACATCCTGTCTTTGTCCACCTTGTCAATTCCTTTCAGTATTTTGTAAGTCGTTATCATGTCCCCCCTATCTCTCCTGTCCTCCAGTGTCGTCAGGTTGATTTCCTTTAACCTCTCCTCGTAGGACATACCTCTTAGCTCTGGGACTAGTCTTGTGGCAAACCTTTGCACTTTCTCTAGTTTCTTTACATGCTTGGCTAGGTGTGGGTTCCAAACTGGTGCCGCATACTCCAATATGGGCCTAACGTACACGGTATACAGGGTCCTGAACGACTCCTTATTAAGATGTCGGAATGCTGTTCTGAGGTTTGCCAGGCGCCCATATGCTGCAGCAGTTATTTGGTTGATGTTCGCTTCAGGAGATGTGCCTGGTGTTATACTCACCCCAAGATATTTTTCCTTGAGTGAGGTTTATAGTCTCTGGCCCCCTAGACTGTACTCCGTCTGCGGTCTTCTTTGCCTTTCCCCAAACTTCATGACTTTGCACTTGGTGGGATTGAACTCCAGGAGCCAATTGCTGGGCCAGGTCTGCAGCCTGTTCAGATCCCTTTGTAGTTCTGCCTGGTCTTCGATCGAATGAATTCTTCTCATCAACTTCACGTCATCTGCAAACAGTGACACTCTGACACTTCGCCACGTACCATTACTCGCTGCTGTCTTCCTGACAAATATTCCCTGATCCATCGTAGTGCCTTCCTTGTTATCCCTGCTTGGTCCTCCAGTTTTTGCACTAACCTCTTGTGTGGTACTGTGTCAAACGTCTTCTTTCAGTCCAAGAAAATGCTATCCACCCACCCCTCTCTCTCTTGTCTTACTGCTGTTACCTTGTCATAGAACTCCTGTAGTTTATGACACAGGATTTCCCGTCCCTGAAACCATGTTGGGTGCTGTTGATGAGATCATTCCTTTCTAGGTGTTCCACCACTCTTCTCCTGACAATCTTCTCCATGACTTTGCATACTATACATGTCAGTTACACTGGTCTGTAGTTTAGTGCTTCATGTCTGTCTCCCTTTTTAAAGATTGGGACTACATTTGCTGTCTTCCATGCCTCAGGCAATCTCCCTGTTTCGATAGATGTATAGAATATTGTTGTTAAGGGTACACATAGCGCCTCTGCTCCCTCTCTCAGGACCTATGGAGAGATGTTATCTGGCCCCATTGCCTTTGAGGTATCTAGCTCACTCAGAAGCCTCTTCACTTCTTCCTCGGTTGTGTGTACCGTGTCCAGCACCTGGTGATGTGCCACACCTCTCCGTCCCTCTGGAGCTCCTTCTGTCTCCTCTGTGAACACTTCTTTGAATCTCTTGTTGAGTTCCTCACATACTTCACGGTCATTTCTTGTTGTCTCTCCTCCTTCCTTCCTTAGCCTGATTACTTGGTCCTTGACTGTTGTTTTCCTCCTGATGTGGCTGTATAACAGCTTCGGGTCTGATTTGGCTTTCGCTGCTATGTCGTTTTCATATTGTCGTTGGGCCTCCCTTCTTATCTGTGCATATTTGTTTCTGGCTCTACGACTGCTCTCCTTATTCTCCTGGGTCCTTTGCCTTCTATATTTCTTCCATTCCCTAGCACACTTGGTTTTTGCCTCCTTGCACCTTTGGGTGAACCATGGGCTCATCCTGGCTTTTTCATTATTCCTGTTTCCCTTGGGTACAAACCTCTCTTCAGCCTCCTTGCACATTGTTGCTACATATTCCATCATCTCATTAACTGGCTTCCCTGCCAGTTCTGTGTCCCACTGAACCTCGTTCAGGAAGTTCCTCATTCCCGTGTAGTCCCCTTTCCTGTAGTTTGGTTTCATTTGTCCTGGCCTTCCTGCTTCCCCCTCCACTTGTAGCTCTACTGTGTATTCGAAGCTCAAAACCACATGATCGCTGGCCCCAAGGGGTATTTCATATGTGATGTCCTCAATATCTGCACTGTTCAAGGTGAATACTAAGTCCAGTCTTGCTGGCTCATCCTCTCCTCTCTCTCTTGTAGTGTCCCTTACGTGTTGGTGCATGAAGTTTTCCAGTACCACCTCCATCATCTTAGCCCTCCATGTATCTTGGCCCCCATGTGGCTCCAAGTTCTCCCAATCGATCTCCTTGTGGTTAAAGTCGCCCATGATCAGGAGCTTTGCCCTGCATGCATGAGCTCTTCTGGCCACAGCCAGTGTGTCAACCATCGCTCTATTGCTCTCGTCATACTCATGCCCTGGTCTCCTGCTGTTGTGTGGTGGG
>NC_069414.1:24610707-24658207 GCF_026875155.1 Cherax quadricarinatus
AAAACCCAAAAGCCATCAAGACTATACAAATCCCTTGTTACAAATAGAATCAAGACAGAAAAAATTGAACTCAAATACTGAATCACCTTTACGTAGGGACGAGGACCAGACAGAGAATCAGCAAGTGATTTCTACTCCCTCAGAGCGATATGCACAAACAGGGAAGAGAAAGGAAGCTGCTGGACGGTTCTCTGACTCAGTGAATGAGTCGTCTGGTGAAGACAAGATTGGCAGCACTTCTCCTGGCTGTGTAACACACCAACAAGGTGACGCGAAGATACGTTTTACTGCCACTAACATTCCTCTCTTCAAGACACAAGACACAGCTACCAGCAACTCACTCAGCCACAAGTGCCAGTTTCTCTTAAACACACACAGAGAGGACACTAACTCCAACACCACCAGCCCCAAGTGTAAGTTCCTCTCCAACACAAGAGTGAGGACAATAAACTTCCCCCAATACTGCCCCCATGACGGCACACTTGTCAACGTTCCTCTCCAACACAAAGAGGGAGGACAGTAACTCCACCACCACCAACCCCACTTGTAAGTTCCTCTCCAAAACAAAGAGGGAGGACATTAACTCCAACACCACCAGCCCCACGTGTAAGTTCCTCTCCAACACAAAGAGTGAGGACAATAACTCCAATACTGCCATGAACCCCACTTGTAAGTTCCTCTCCAACACAAAGAGGGAGGACATTAACTCCAACACCACCAACCCCACGTGTAAGTTCCTCTCCAACACAAAGAGAGAGGACATTAACTCCAACACCACCAGCCCCACGTGTAAGTTCCTTTCCAACACAAAGAGGGAGGACAGTAACTCCAACACCGCTGGTCCCACTAATTCCAACATTGCCGGTCCCACGTGTAAGTTCCTCTCCAACACACAGAGGGAGGACACTAACTCCAACACTGCCGGTCCCACGTGTAAGTTCCTCTCCAACACTAACTCCATTCACTCATTCCACCATTCCTCACGTCCCACGTGCAAGTTCGTCGCCACCCCAAGGGGCATCACTGGCTCCAACATCTCTACCAACAATTCCACCAACACCAGCCCAGAGGTCAGGTTCCTCGCCAACACTAACAGGGACACAGGTACCAGCAACTCACTCAGCCACAAGTGCCAGTTCCTCTTAAACACACACAGAGAGGACACTAACTCCAAAATCACCAGCCCCACGTGTAAGTTCCTCTCCAACACAAAGAGTGAGGACAATAACTCCAATACTGCCATGAACCCCACTTGTAAGTTTCTCTCCAACACTAAGAGGGAGGACAGTAACTCCACCACCACCAACCCCACTTGTAAGTTCCTCTCCAAAACAATGAGGGAGGACAGTAACTCCACCACCACCATCCCCACTTGTAAGTTCCTCTCCAAAACAAAGAGGGAGGACAGTAACTCCACCACCACCATCCCCACTTGTAAGTTCCTCTCCAACTCAAAGAGGGAGGACAGTAACTCCAACACCGCTGGTCCCACTAACTCCAACACTGCCGGTCCCACGTGTAAGTTCCTCTCCAACACACAGAGGGAGGACACTAACTCCAACACTGCCGGTCCCACGTGTAAGTTCCTCTCCAACACTAACTCCAACTCATCAGCCTCCACTTCCTCCACCCCCACGTGCAAGTTCGTTGCCACCACAAGGGGCATCACTGGCTCCAACATCTCTACCAACAATTCCACCAACACCAGCCCAGAGGTCAGGTTCCTCGCCAACACTAACAGGGACACAGGTGCCATCACCTCAACAGGCCACAAGTGCCATTTTCTCAGCAAGACAACGACACCAGACCAGAGGTCCAACTTCAACAATTTTACGTGCCAGATCCTCACCAACAACAATGGGAACACCAACATTGGAGACGTTACAAGACTGAAAACACCAAACAGACTACAAATACTATCAAGGCTGAAGAACCCAAGGTTACAAACGACGAAACTAGCAGAGAACATCAGTTTTTGAGAAATATTTCACCTCATTACGATAGTACTAATAATGAGAGATCATCTACAACCACAACAAACACACCTTGTTCTTATATCAATAGTAAGAATAGCAATACAACTGCCCCTATAAATGTAACATGTGGATCTATTAACAGCAACAGGAATAACTTAGTTACACCTTCTAATGTAACATGTGGCTATATCAACAGCCACAGGAGTAATTCAGCTGTCAATCTTAATGCAACTTGTGAATCTCCTAGCAGGAGTAAACCTGACTCGGCCCCACCATTAGGTCTCACTAGCAAACACAGTCACTTCTCTACGATAACACAACCAGTGTGTGGATACCTCAAGAGAGAAGTGATGTCTCAGACAAGGCTAACACCCACACTACTCCAGCCGATACCCAAGATACTCAGACATATATTCCCACCGCTTCGCTTGTATACCAAGCGCATGATAAAACCATTTCTAAATTTCCTATGAATCCTAGTGATGGAAGGTCGTCAGTGGGTACTAAAAAGCTATCACTTAGTAGTGAAAACAAGAAGAATCTCCTTTATAGGTACGAGAAAGTGCATCCAAATATCAGTTGGACCAGCACTCAATTCCCCAGGAAGAATACCACAGAAGAAAGCAGTAGCGACAACAGATTCTTAGCTAGTCACATCAGACAGGGTGCATTCCTTCGGCAGGTAACTCTCGATTTGAAAAGAATATCCGGCCATACTAAGGAGCTCGAAACATCTGAGTTAAAAGCCGAAGTCGGAGCTGGAAAATTCGTTTCTCGTGAGAATGAGGATGAAGAAGTTCGAAATGTGAAGAGTGTTGTGTGGTCAGCGGGTGTACCAGGTGACTGGTTCACAGGATCATCAAGTCAGCATAGCTTCCGCACTGACGGAGGATCATCAAGTCAGCACAGATCGAATACTGACGAAGCACTGCAGAAGACACATGACAGCGAGTCTCGTCGAAGCCTCCACAACCTGACCTCGTCACCCGTGACCCTCACTCAAAGGGAAGATGCTGAAAACTCAACTCTCAACAGTTCACCCAGAAAAAGCAGTCAACCAGCCCCATTTTGTAAATACCTCAAGTCAAAGGATGAACTCCCTGATATGTCAACTGATATGTCTTGTGCATATCTTGCTAAGCATCGAGGAACACAGTCGACATTGGGTTTATCTCTGGAAAATAACATAGGATTCATCAGGAAGCAGGTTACGGCGCCTCTGGGAGAGAAGAACAAGGAGCAAGCCAGAGGTAGCTATCATGGATTTGAGCTTAGATTAATATGTCTAGCCAGAGGGAGCTGTCCGCCACGGCTGAGGGTACTAGACCACTCTGTACGATACGTGGAGAAATGTAGAGACGTCGGGGCTTTGTTGTCCAGGGTTGACAAAGGTCCCTCGGCAAGTAGTAGAGGAAAGATGGATGGCCTCACCTTCAATAAGGAAAATGAAAGTGAAACTTTGATTTGCAACTACGGCGTGATGGAGGATAAAGTAAATGTGTCGTGTAAGGAAAATGAAAGGCTAGCACCAACAACATCATCAAGTCATGGTAATGAGTGCAAGAACACGGCAACCACTGAAGCAGCATCTATGCCCTCACCTCAGCACTCTCACGTAAATTACTGCAAAATGGATAATTCAAAGCCAAACAGCAACGAACTTTTAAAGTCTGTCAATGAAAACCCGAGGAAATCACTTAATTCTAATAGGAACCTTTTCAAGAACCTAACACACAATACACTCAGCATTGGTCTTCGTGGAAATTCTCCTAAAGATCTAGAATCTCAGTATTTCAGTCTTGACAACTTACCAGTCTGCGTAAAGAAGTACAGTAATAATCGATCTCTGAGTGCTTGCGGATCTGTTGTTAACGGAGAGAAATTTCTTTTCAAGGCCTCACCCTTATCAGGTGGTTGATGTAAACCAGAGTCAGACTAGTGTTGCCAATAAGACTTCTGCAGAAGTATTACCAAGACACTCTCTCCTTGGCGCTGAGATGAGCTCAGAGACTATGACAAAGGGTCCTCTGGGGTATTCTGGGAAAGAGGATGGCTCCTCAAGAACCAGCTCTCTGTCAAGGAGCAAAAATATCTCAGGGAACAACACTCTTTCGAAAAATAACTCCCTGTCATTAACCAACACGATATCGAAGACCAACACTCTTCGAGGGTCTGCACCCTGTCAAGGAGCAGCACCCTGTCAGAGAACAGTACCATGTCAAGGACCAGCACTATGTCAGGTATCAGCACGTCTACAAGTCAATGCTTGGCCCAGTATGAGGACGATGAAGAATTCTCTGATAGTTCTGGCAGCGAGGCTCTCGAGAAATATGACCGTAACCTTGCTGTGTCTATCAGTCCAGTGCCTGACAGCTTCAGAGCCAATGATCTGGATCTCGTTCCGCCTCCATCATCTTGTCAGGACGCGGGAGACGGGGCGCTCACTTTCGGAGACGTACAAACGGGAGCTGTGTCGCAACACGATATTGAAATCTTTGCGTCATCTCCTACTGAGACACCCGAGAGAAGAACAGACAAATTAACGAATTGAAAAGAGCTCGGAAACTCAGGAGAGAATCTGTTGTATTAGACCTGGAAAGCTGTAACGTCTCCATGGAACTTGCAGAACGTAGACCCCGTAGCAGTAATCCGGGATGCTCTCCTCTAGGGACGCCACATGCAAAACACGTCGAGACAGAGAAAGAAAAATTCCCTGTTAGTGAGGTAAGAGACTTTTCAGCTCCCATAATTCACAGATGTGATTTCCTCTTGAAAAGAAGAGGACCAGTCAGATATGCCTTATCAATCTAAGAACACCCTCTCTAGCCTCCAATTTCCCCAGTAAAGAGTTCCTCAGCAGTAATAAAATCAACACCAGCGAATTTTCTGCTTTCGTCTCTAAGAATCTTACAGCCAGCGAGAGACAGAATCCCTTACATAACAAAAATAATATTAGAACCAGCATGAATGCATTAAAAGGTGACCCCAGAGCGCAGGGCTATGATAGGACTCAGGAGAGTTTGACGAACTCAGAGACTCATCTAAGCACCGGACAACAGGAGGACACATCCATTTCGAAGTCTAAAAGTGACCATGACTCGTCAGCCGCACACGTTACTGGAAGTGTTCCTCGCGAGCTGCCGAAGGTTCAACGCTCTTGTACATTTCTCCTGAAAGTACAAGAGCTTCTACGAAACTTGCCAACTTCTGAACCTCTACCTAAACTGCCAACCACTGAACCTCAACATAACCTGCCAACTTCTGAACCTCAACATATCCTGCCAACCTCTGAACCTCTTACATAATCGTAATGAGTTTCCATTGGGGTCTTCAGAGAGATTCTTCCTCAAAAGTGATTCACTGCTTGCAATAATAACTTATAAACAAAAACACATAAGAAAAATATCTTTAATTTTTTTCTAGAAAGTTATTTTAACTTGACAGTTTTAGTATTTTATAATGAGACATAAACTTAGCAAATCGACCGTGATCAGTGCCGTCAGTTTGTATGTGAATTGCAACGGATGGTGAAGGCTCGACCCTCTGTCTGCTTATAGCTAGACATGACCCAGTGTGAAGAAATTTGTTGATAAGCCCCTTTTTTATACCAGTATCTAAGTAACCATAAGAGACTCCCAAGCACATGTGAAGCGGTAAAAACTTATGGGGCCATTCCCCGTAAGAGATATGATGAAGGTTCTATCCTCCGTTCTATCAGAGAAATGAACACGCTGTACTTTACGATACCCGCCGATTTGTGTCGTTACTGACAATAGCCAGTCACAATTCTTCCCCCGCAGTATTTTTTTATAGCTGTCCCCCTAATGGATTCTTTGGATGCTGTCCCAGTATAGTAAAGATATATGTACGTGTAGGTGTAGTAATGTTACGTATACCAGGAGTTACGACCCTCCCACTCCCAGGCTATGTTCAACACAGCTTCACAAGTCCCAGTGAGTTACAGGAATGCATGAAAGTCCGCAATTTATGAAGAGTAGACATAACCTAAGTGTTAGCAAAGATAATGGTCCCACTTGCTATGATAGGTCGATGATTTGTTTACTGTGAAATAGTGATGGATTTGTGTCTAGTGCTGATGAGTATTGCAGTAGTTTGTGGCTGTTGTTGGAAAGTAGTGCTGTGATTTGTGACTTTTGTTGGAAAGTAGTGCTGTGATTTGTGACTGTTGTTGGCAAGTAGTGTTGTAATTTGTGACTGTTGTTGGCAAGTAGTGTTATAATTTGTGACTATTGTTGGCAAGTAGTGCTGTAATTTGTGACTGTTGTTGGCAAGTAGTGTTGTAATTTGTGACTGTTGTTGGCAAGTAGTGTTGTAACTTGTGACTGTTGTTGGCAAGTAATTTTATGATATGTATCTAACGTTAAAAAATTAATATTGTGATCTGTGACTATCACAGGAAAACAATGTTATGATGTGTGTTTGTTAGCGTTGAAAACTAGTATTATGAATTGTGTCTTAGTTGGAAAATGGCGTTGTGGTCTTTGTATTAACAGTTACTTGATTTATTTAATTGGTTCAAAGTCTATCTACTACACAAGGCTAACTATATATATATATATATATATATATATATATATATATATATATATATATATATATATATATATATATATATATATATATATATATATATATATATATATATATATATATATATATATCAAGGTATATATACTCTGAGTGATATACCCATTTCAACGAATATACAAAGTAAGTAAAAAGTAAATATTCTGAAATTAATGGTTACAATATAAATTTTTAAATCGAACCTTGAAATATGAAAAAGTATTAGTTTGAGGAAACTACATTAATACGGCAGCTGCTTAAAAGTAATACTTGTTCAAAATTAAGACATGGATCTGTTAATGCAATGAATAAAAGTTTATATTCCTAAATAAAAGCGTTATAGCTTGTCTGTTGTTAAATATATAGTAGTTGTTTGTCTCTGTTTTAGGAAGAATTAGAAATCTATTGAACATTAGCTAATAAGATCGACTCTTCTATTGTTGAGAAGTATAATAGTTTCGTCTGTTACTGAGAAAAATAATACTTTGAGTACCATAATACAGTTTTGATAGCATAAAAAATGCTAAAATTAATTATATTAATAATACATTAATTTTAATTAATGTAATATTAAATGTAAATAATGTAATGTTAATTATAATTATATTAAATATTATATTTAATTATATTTAACAATGATGTATTTTATATCGTATAAATATAACATTTAATGCATTTCAAATTATTAATACAATACTTAATGTATTTTAAATATTATATTTATACAGTATATCGTGTATTCAATAAATGATAAATTCAGTTGTCTGTTTTTGGTCGTGGTGAATCTAACAGCTTGTATTTGTGAGGTATACAATATATTGTATTTTGTTGGTACTGCAATTGTTTGATTAACTTTACAAATATTTTGATATATATATATATATATATATATATAATATATATATATATATATATATATATATATATATTAAATATATAATATATATATATATATATATATATAATATATATATAAATATATAATATATATATTATATATATAATATATATATATATATATATATACAGAGAGAGAGAGAGAGAGAGAGAGAGAAAATAATCAAGTGTTATCCAGTTCCTTGAATCAAGAGCCCATCACCCGTATCAAGGCACAGCAGAATTATCAAATGGAGAAATACAAGTAGGCGAAATGGCAGTTGTAGAATGAGTATCGAACCTCACAAGATAGTATATCGAACCTCCATGGAGAGTCCTGAATGCTTTCCCAGAGATCTGAGCTTCACTCTGATGTTTTCTCCCGTGGGTGAGAGAGAGAGAGAGAGAGAGAGAGAGAAGAGAGAGAGAGAGAGAGAGAGAGAGAGAGAGAGAGAGAGAGAGAGAGAGAGAGAGAGAGAGAGAGAGAGAGAGAGAGAGAGAGAGGCTCACTCAAAACAAAATGCTCTTTCAGTACTGCCTGCTGAAGGAATATTTGTTGTGGATCCACACTTATAATTATTTTTATTGATATTATGATTATTATTATTATGATGATGATAATTATTACTTTTATTATTATTATTATTATTATTATTATTATTATTATTATTATTATTATTATTATTATTATTATTATTATTATTATTATTATTATTATTATTATTATTTACAACTCGAGAACGCTTCAACTAATAGGCTTCAAATTTTCAACACGTGTGTACGGTAACGAGAACAAATTCTACAGGGCAAAACTGGTCCTATGACCTAAAAAACTTGGTTGTTCAAAATTGATTGTGGATGAACTTGAAGTTTACAGGAGGAAGTGTTGGTTGTAGGCTGTTGGAAGTGTTGTGATTGGTTGAAGATAGAGAGTGGGTGGTGGGAAGGGTGATGATTGGTCTAAAACAGTTTACAGATGGCGGGACGGTATATGATTGGTCTAGAACAGTTTGTACATGGCGGGAAGTGTTGTAAGTGGTGGCGGGAGCACTGAAGGAGGCAGTGATGGAGGAGGTACTGATGGAGGAGGCAGTGTTGGAGGAGGTAATAATGGAAGAGATAGAAATGGAAAGGATGAATAAACGGTAAGACAAAGGAAATTAGAGTGAAGGTGAGTTGGACTCTGGAGTGAATATGAGGGTACTGGAGGAGACAGGTGGAGGAGGAGGAGACAGGTGGAGGAGGAGGAGGAGACAGGTGGAGGAGGAGAAGACAGGTGGAGGAGGAGAAGGGATCAACATGGCGCCCAGCCAAACTCTCCTGTTTACTTCTTGTTAAAGTCAGCAGTTCCTCTTTATTTCTTCCTCTTCCTTCTGTCACTGTTTTCTCAATGTTTTCGACTCCTCCTCTTTGTCCTTCTCTTCTTCCTTCTATTTCCCCTCCTCTTCCTCTTCCACCACCACCTCCTCCTCCTCCTCCTCCTCCTCCTCCTCCTAGGTACCTAATGCCTCTATCAATAAGTTGCAACAGCAAGAGTCTGGAGATCAGCACACACACACACACACCACACACACAACACACACACACACTAGTAACTTAGTCAGCACACACACACACACGAGTAACTTAGTCAGCACACACACATTAGTAACTTAGTCAGCACACACACACACACACTAGTAACTTAGTCAGCACACACACATTAGTAACTTAGTCAGTACACACACACACACACTAGTAACTTAGTCAGCACACACACACACTAGTAACTTAGTCAGCACACACACACTAGTAACTTAGTCAGCACACACACAAACACTAGTAACTTAGTCAGCACACACACACTAGTAAGTTAGTCAGCACACATACACACACTAGTAACTTAGTCAGCACACACACACACTAGTAACTTAGTCAGCACACACACACACTAGTAACTTAGCAAGCACACACACACACTCGTAACTTAGTCAGCACACACACACACAAGCAACTTAGTCAGCACACACACACTAGTAACTTAGTCAGCACACACACACACTAGTAACTTAGTCAGGACACACACACACACTAGTAACTTAGTCAGCACCCACACACGCACACACACACACACTAGTAACTTAGTCAGCACACACACACACACTAGTAACTTAGTCAGCACACACACAAACACTAGTAACTTAGTCAGCACACACACACTAGCAACTTAGTCAGCACACATACACACTAGTAACTTAGTCAGCACACACACACACACACTAGTAACTTAGTCAGCACACACACACACTAGTAACTTAGTCAGCACACACACACACACACTAGTAACTTAGTCACCACACACACACTAGTAACTTAGTCAGCACACACACACTAGTAACTTAGTCAGCACACACACACGAGTAACTTAGTAAGCACACACACACACTAGTAACTTAGTCAGCACACACACACTAGTAACTTAGTCAGCACACACACACACACTAGTAACTTAGTCAGCACACACACACACACACTAGTAACTTAGTCACCACACACACACTAGTAACTTAGTCAGCACACACACACTAGTAACTTAGTCAGCACACACACACTAGTAACTTAGTCAGCACACACACACTGGTAACTTAGTCAGAACACACACACTAGTAACTTAGTCAGCACACACACACTAGTAACTTAGCCAGCACACACACGAGTAACTTAGTCAGCACACACACACTAGTAACTTAGCACACACACACTAGTAACTTAGTCGGAACACACACACTGGTAACTTAGTCAAAACACACACACTAGTGACTTAGTCAGCACACACGCACTAGTAACTTAGTCAGCACACACGCACTAGTAACTTAGTCAGCACACACACACGAGTAACTTAGTCAGCACACACACACATAGTAACTTAGTCAGCACACACACACACACACACACACTAGTAACTTAGTCAGCACACACACTAGTAACTTAGTCAGCACACACACACTAGTAACTTAGTCAGCACACACACACACTAGTAACTTAGTCAGAACACACACACTAGTAACTTAGTCAGAACACACACACTAGTAGCTTAGTCAGCACTCACAAACTAGTAACTTAGTCAGCACACACACACGAGAAACTTAGTCAGCACACACACACACTAGTAACTTAGTCAGTGCACACACACTAGTAACTTAGTCAGCACACACACACACACACTAGTAACTTAGTCAGCACACACACACTAGTAACTTAGTCAGCACACACACACTAGTTGCTTAGTCAGCACACACACACTAGTAACTTAGTCAAAACTCACACACTAGTAACTTAGTCAGCACACACACACTAGTAACTTAGTCAGAACTCACACACTAGTAACTTAGTCAAAACACACACACTAGTAACTTAGTCAGCACACACAAACTAGTAACTTAGTCAGCACACACACACTAGTAACTTAGTCAGCACACACACACTAGTAACTTAATCAGAACACACACACTAGTAACTTAGTCAGCACACACACACACACGAGTAAATTAGTCAGCACACACACACTAGTAACTTAGTCAGCACATACACACTAGCAACTTAGTCAGCACACACACACTAGTAACTTAGTCAGCACACACACATACACGAGTAACTTAGTCAGCACACACACACTAGTAACTTAGTCAGCACACACACACACACACTAATAACTTAGTCAGCACACACACACACACTAGTGACTTAGTCAGCACACACACACACACACGAGTAACTTAGTCAGCACACACACTAGTAACTTAGTCAGCACATACACACTAGTAACTTAGTCAGCACACACACACTAGTAACTTAGTCAGCGCACACACACTAGTAACTTAGTCAGCACATACACACTAGTAACTTAGTCAGCACACACACACACACGAGTAACTTAGTCAGCACACACACACTAGTAACTCAGTCAGCACACACACACACACTAGTAACTTAGCACACACACACACACACACACACACACACACGAGTAACTTAGTCAGCACACACACACACTAGTAACTTAGTCAGCACACACACACCCACTAGTAACTTATTCAGCACACACACACACACGAGTAACTTAGTCAGCACACACACACACTAGTATCTTAGTCAGCACATACACACTAGTAACTTAGTCAGCACACACACACTAGTAACTTAGTCAGCACACACACACTAGTAACTTAGTCAGCACATACACACTAGTAACTTAGTCAGCACACACACACCACTAATAACTTAGTCAGCACACACACACACACTAGTGACTTAGTCAGCACACACACACACACACGAGTAACTTAGTCAGCACACACACTAGTAACTTAGTCAGCACATACACACTAGTAACTTAGTCAGCACACACACACTAGTAACTTAGTCAGAACACACACACTAGTAACTTAGTCAGCACACACACACACACGAGTAACTTAGTCAGCACACACACACTAGTAACTCAGTCAGCACACACACACACACACTAGTAACTTAGCACACACACACGAGTAACTTAGTCAGCACACACACACACTAGTAACTTAGTCAGCACACACACACCCACTAGTAACTTATTCAGCACACACACACACACGAGTAACTTAGTCAGCACACACACTAGTAACTTAGTCAGCACATACACACTAGTAACTTAGTCAGCACACACACACTAGTAACTTAGTCAGAACACACACACACACGAGTAACTTAGTCAGCACACACACACTAGTAACTCAGTCAGCACCACACACACACTAGTAACTTTAGCACACACACACACTACAACCACACACACACACACACACACACACACACACACACACACACACACACACACACGGTAACTTAGTCAGCACACACACACACTAGTAACTTAGTCAGCACACCCCCCACTAGTAACTTATTCAGCACACACACACACACACGAGTAACTTAGTCAGCACACACACACACTGTATCTTAGTCAGCACATACACACTAGTAACTTAGTCAGCACCACACACACTAGTAACTTAGTCAGCACACACACACTAGTAACTTAGTCAGCACACACACACTAGTAACTTAGTCAGCACACACACACTAGTAACTTAGTCAGCACACACACACTAGTAACTTACTCAGCACACACACACTAGTAACTTAGGTAGCGCACACACTAGTAACTTATTCAGCACACACACACTAGTAACTTAGTCAGCACACACACACACACTAGTAACTTAGTCAGCACACACACTAGTAACTTAGTCAGCACACACACACACTAGTAACTTAGTCAGCATACACACACTAGTAACTTAGTCAGCACACACACACACACACACTAGTAACTTAGTCAGCACACACACACATACACACACTAGTAACTTAGTCAGCACACACACACACACACACTAGTAACTTAGTCAGCATACACACACTAGTAACTTAGTCAGCACACACACACACACACACTAGTAACTTAGTCAGCACACAAACACTAGTATCTTAGTCAGCACACACACACTAGTAACTTAGTCAGCACACACGCACTAGTAACTTATTCGGCACACACACACACTAGTAACTTAGCACACACATACTAGTAACTTAGTCAGCACACACACACTAGTAACTTAGTCGGCACACACACACACTAGTAACTTAGTTAGCACACACACACACTAGTAACTTAGTCAGCACACACACACACGCACTAGTAACTTAGTCAGCACACACATTAATAACTTACCAAACACACTAGTAACTTTGCAAACACACACACACACACTAGTAACTTAGCTCACACACTAGTAACTTATTCAGCACACACACAATAGTAACTTAGTCAGCACACACACACATACACAAATAACTTAGTCAGCACACACACACACACACACATTTGTAACTTAGCCAGCAAACACACACTCACTAGTAACTTAGCAAACACACACACACACACACGCACACACTAGTAACTTAGCACACACACACACACTAGTAACTTAGCACACACACTCACTAGTAATTTAGCACACACACTAGCAACTTCGCACACACACACTAGTAACCTAGTCAGCACACACACTAGTAACATAGTCAGCACACACACTAGTAACATAGTCAGCACACACACTAGTAACATAGTCAGCACACACACTAGTAACATAGTCAGCACACACACTAGTAACATAGTCAGCACACACACTACCAACTTAGTGAGCAAACACTAGCAACTTAGCACACACACTAGCAGCTTACTCAACACACACACACTCTATCAACTTAATCAACATACACACTAGCAACTTAGCACACACACTAGCAGCTTAGCACACACACTAGCAACTTAGTCAGCACACACACTAGCAACTTAGTCAGCACACACACTAACAACTTAGTCAGCACACACACTAGTAACTTAGTCAGCACACACACTAGTAACTTAGTCAGCAGACGCTAGTAACTTAGTCAGCACACACACTAGTAACCTAGTCAGCAGACACTAGTTGCTTATTCAATACACACACTAGTAACCAAGCCAGCACACACACTAGTAATTTAGTCAGCACACTAGTAACTTAGTCAGCACACACTAGTAACCTAGTCAGCAGACACTAGTCACTTAGTTAACACACATACTAATACCCTAGTCAGCAGACACTAGTATCCTTAGTCAGCACATCCACTAGTAACCTAGCCAGCAGACACTAGTAACTTAGTCAGCAGACACTAGTATCCTTAGTCAGCACACCCACTAGTAACCTAGCCAGCAGACGCTAGTAACTTAGTCAGTACACACACTAGTAACCTAGTCAGCAGACACTAGTTGCTTATTCAATACACACACTAGTAACCAAGCCAGCACACACACTAGTAATTTAGTCAGCACACTAGTAACTTAGTCAGCACACACTAGTAACCTAGTCAGCAGACACTAGTTACTTAGTTAACACACATACTAATACCCTAGTCAGCAGACACTAGTATCCTTAGTCAGCACACCCGCTAGTAACCTAGCCAGCAGACACTAGTAACTTAGTCAGCAGACACTAGTAGCCTTAGCCAACACACACACTAGTAATCTATTCAGCAGACACTAGTAACTTAGTCAGCAGACACTAGTAACCTTAGTCAACACAAACACACTAGTAACCTAGCCAGCACACACACTAGCAACTTAGTCAACACACACACTAGTTACCTAGTCAGCAGACGTTAGTACCCTAGTCAGCACTCACTAGGACTCAAGTCAGCAGACACTAGTAACTTAGTCAACACACACACTAGTAACCTAGTCAGCAGACACTAGTAACTTAGTCAACACACACACTAGTAACCTAGTCAGCAGACACTAGTAACTTAGTCAACACACACTAGTAACCTTGTCAGCAGACACTAGTAACTTATTCAACACACACACTAATACCCTAGTCAGCAGACACTAGTAACTTTGTCAACACACACACAAGTAATCCAGGCAGCAGACACCAGCAACCTAGTCAGCAGACACACTAGCATCCTAGTCAGCAGACACCAGGAACCTAGTCAGCAGACACACTAGCATCCTAGGCAGCAGACATCAGCAACCTAGTCAGCACACACACTAGTAACCTAGTCAGCAGACACCAGCAACCTAGTCAGCAGACACCAGCAACCTATTCAGCAGACACCAGCAACCTAGTCAGCAGACACCAACAACCTAGTCAGCAGACACCAGCAACCTAGTCAGCAGACACCAACAACCTTGTCAGCACATACACTAGTAACCTAGTCAGTAGACACCAGCAACCTAGTCAGCAGACACCAGCTACCTATTCAGCAGACTCCAGCAACCTAGTCAGCAGACACCAACAACCTAGTCAGCAGACACCAGCAACCTATTCAGCAGACACCAACAACCTAGTCAGCAGACACCAGCAACCTAGTCAGCAGACACCAGCAACCTAGTCAGCAGACACCAACAACCTAGTCAGCAGACACCAGCAACCTAGTCAGCAGACACCAACAACCTAGTCAGCAGACACCAACAACCTAGTCAGCAGACACCAGCAACCTAGTCAGCAGACACAACAACCTAGTCAGCAGACACCAACAACCTAGTCAGCAGACACCAGCAACCTAGTCAGCAGACACCAACAACCTAGTCAGCAGACACCAGCAACCTAGTCAGCAGACACCAACAACCTAGTCAGCAGACACCAACAACCTAGTCAGCAGACACCAACAGCCTAGTCAGCAGACACCAACAACCTAGTCAGCAGACACCAACAACCTAGTCAGCAGACACCAGCAACCTAGTCAGCAGACACCAACAACCTAGTCAGCAGACACCAACAACCTAGTCAGCAGACACCAACAACCTAGTCAGCAACCACCAACAACCTAGTCAGCAGACACCAACAACCTAGTCAGCAGACACCAACAACCTAGTCAGCAGACACCAACAACCTAGTCAGCAGACACCAACAACCTAGTCAGCAGACACCAACAACCTAGTCAGCAGACACCAACAACCTAGTCAGCAGACACCAACAACCTAGTCAGCAGACACCAACAACCTAGTCAGCAGACACCAACAACCTAGTCAGCAGACACCAGCAACCTAGTCAGCAGACACACTAGAAACCTAGTCAGGAGTGAGACTTAAATTGGGAAATAATGACAAGAAAAATGGGAATATATTTTAAACATTCTAACGCAGTTTACATGAGAAATGTTGCGAGTATAAACATTCTGCTGTCAGTCAATGATCTAATGTTTCTCACCTTAGATGTTTATGCAAATTATCTCTCATGCACTGAGAATAATAATGTGATCATAGGTACAGTGATGAGATTTATATTAAGAGGTGGAGATAATGTAGCTTGTGATATTACCACTCAAATCGGTAATATTGTCACTCATGTCGGTAATATTGTCACTCATGTCGGTAATATTGTCACTCATGTCGGTAATATTGTCACTCATGTCGGTAATATTGTCACTCATGTCGGTAATATTGTCACTCATGTCGGTAATATTGTCACTCATGTCGGTAATATTGTCACTATCATGTCGGTTAATATTGTCACTCATGTCGGTAATATTACCACTCATGTCGGTAATATTACCACTCAAGTCGGTAATATTGTCACTCATGTCGGTAATATTATCACTCATGTCGGTAATATTGTCACTCATGTCGGTAATATTGTCATCCATGTCGGTAATATTGTCACTCATGTCGGTAATATTGTCACTCATGTCGGTAATATTGTCACTCATGTCGGTAATATTGTCACTCATGTCGGTAATATTGTCACTCATGTCGGTAATATTACCACTCAAGTCGGTAATATTGTCACTCATGTCGGTAATATTGTCACTCATGTCGGTAATATTACCACTCATGTCGGTAATATTGTCACTCATGTCGGTAATATTGTCACTCATGTCGGTAATATTACCACTCATGTCGGTAATATTACCACTCAAGTCGGTAATATTGTCACTCATGTCGGTAATATTGTCACTCATGTCGGTAATATTACCACTCATGTCGGTAATATTGTCACTCATGTCGGTAATATTGTCACTCATGTCGGTAATATTGTCACTCATGTCGGTAATATTGTCACTCATGTCGGTAATATTGTCACTCATGTCGGTAATATTGTCACTCATGTCGGTAATATTGTCACTCATGTCGGTAATATTGTCACTCATGTCGGTATATTATCACTCATGTCGGTAATATTGTCACTCATGTCGGTAATATTGTCACTCATGTCGGTAATATTGTCACTCATGTCGGTAATATTACCACTCAAGTCGGTAATATTGTCACTCATGTCGGTAATATTCACTCATGTCGGTAATATTGTCACTCATGTCGGTAATATTGTCACTCATGTCGGTAATATTGTCACTCAATGTCGGTAATATTGTCACTCATGTCGGTAATATTACACTCATGTCGGTAATATTGTCACTCATGTCGGTAATATTGTCACTCATGTCGGTAATATTGTCACTCATGTCGGTAATATTACCACTCATGTCGGTAATATTGTCACTCATGTCGGTAATATTGTCACTCATGTCGGTAATATTGTCACTCATGTCGGTAATATTGTCACTCATGTCGGTAATATTACCACTCATGTCGGTAATATTGTCACTCAAGTCAGTAATATTGTCACTCATGTCGGTAATTTTTTACCACTCATGTCGGTAATATTGTCACTCAAGTCAGTAATATTGTCACTCATGTCGGTAATATTGTCACTCATGTCGGTAATATTACCACTCATGTCGGTAATATTGTCACTCAAGTCAGTAATATTGTCACTCATGTCGGTAATATTGTCACTCATGTCGGTAATATTGTCACTCATGTCGGTAATATTGTCACTCATGTCGGTAATATTGTCACTCATGTCGGTAATATTGTTCACTATGTCGGTAATATTGTCACTCATGTCGGTAATATTGTCACTCATGTCGGTAATATTGTCACTCATGTCGGTAATATTGTCACTCATGTCGGTAATATTGTCACTCATGTCGGTAATATTGTCACTCATGTCGGTAATATTACCACTCATGTCGGTAATATTGTCACTCATGTCGGTAATATTACCACTCATGTCGGTAATATTACCACTCATGTCGGTAATATTGTCACTCATGTCGGTAATATTACCACTCATGTCGGTAATATTACCACTCATGTCGGTAATATTACCACTCATGTCGGTAATATTGTCACTCAAGTCAGTAATATTGTCACTCATGTCGGTAATATTGTCACTCATGTCGGTAATATTGTCACTCATGTCGGTAATATTGTCACTCATGTCGGTAATATTACCACTCAAGTCAGTAATATTACCACTCATGTCAGTAATATTGTCACTCATGTCAGTAATATTACCACTCATGTCGGTAATATTACCACTCAAGTCAGTAATATTACCACTCATGTCAGTAATATTGTCACTCATGTCGGTAATATTACCACTCGAAACCAGTAATATTACCACTCATTGTCAGTATAATATTACACTCATGTCGGTAATATTACCACTCATGTCAGTAATATTACCACTCATGTCGGTAATATTACCACTCATGTCAGTAATATTACCACTCATGTCAGTAATATTACCACTCAAGTCAGTAATATTACCACTCATATCAGTAATATTACCACTCAAGTCAGTAATATTGTCACTCATGTCGGTAATATTACCACTCATGTCGGTAACCTTACCACTCATGTCGGTAACATTACCACTCATGTCGGTAATATTACCACTCATGTCGGTAATATTACCCCTCATGTCGGTAATATTACCACTCATATCGGTAATATTACCACTCATATCGGTAATATTACCACTTATGTCAGTAATATTACCACTCAAGTCAGTAATATTGCTACTCATGTCAGTAATATTACCACTCATGTCGGTAATATTACCACTCATATCGGTAATATTACCACTCATATCGGTAATATTACCACTCAATCGGTAATATTACCACTATGTCAGTAATATTACCACTCAAGTCAGTAATATTGTCACTCATGTCGGTAACCTTACCACTCATGTCGATAATATTACCCCTCATGTCAGTAATATTGCTACTCATGTCAGTAATATTACCACTCATGTCGGTAATATTACCTCTCATGTCGGTAATATTACCCCACATGTCAGTAATATTACCCCTCATATCAGTAATATTACCCCTCATGTCAGTAATATTGCTACTCATGTCAGTAATATTACCCATCTCTATGTCGGTAATATTAATTACCCCTCATGTCGTAATATTACCCCTCATGTCGGTAATATTACCCCTCATGTCGGTAATATTAGCCCTCATGTCGGTAATATTACCCCTCATGTCAGTAATATTACCTCTCATGCCAGTAATATTACCCCTCATGTCAGTAATATTGCTACTCATGTCAGTAATATTACCACTCATGTCGGTAATATTACCCCTCATGTCGGTAATATTACTCACTCATGTCGGTAATATTACCCTCATGTCGGTAATATTACCCCTCATGTCGGTAATATTACCCCTCATGTCGGTAATATTACCCCTCATGTCAGTAATATTACCCCTCATGTCAGTAATATTACCCCTCATGTCAATAATATTACCCCTCATGTCAATAATATTTACTTCTTCTCAAGGTGTATATTAATCTTCCTTGACACACAAAATCTGGTCAGTGTCTGCAGCCGGGCCGTCGTAGGTCTGACACATATGCAGCATCTGTGGATCTTCACTTGTAGATGTTTCGCCTTTTCAGTGGCTTTATCTGTACAAATTCAATGACATAATGGAATGACTGTAGAACTATGTACAATTGATGAGATAATCAGTCCCTGAGTGCTGGAGTTGGTGAAGATCATCGTGGTGTTGAAGAGTCCAGGGCTGAGGGACGGACTGTCTCGTGTTCTTTCCATTACGGCCTTGTACCTGTATTGGTAAAGCTACTGGAAGGGCGAAACATCTACAGTACAGATACCCAGATGTTGCACATGTGTCTAATTCTTCATCACGTCGATATTGTATACCATTCATGTACAGCGATCCAAGGTCTGCTTACCCTGTTGTCTCTGCTGCTGTCTGCTGTTGTCTGCTGTTGTCTGCTGCTGTCTGCTGCTGTCTGCTGCTGTCTGCTGCTGTCTGCTGCTGTCTGCTGCTGTCTGCTGTTGTCTGCTGTTGTCTGCTGCTGTCTGCTGCTGTCTGCTGCTGCCTGCTGCTGCCTGCTGCTGCCTGCTGTTGTCTGCTGTTGTCTGCTGTTGTCTGCTGCTGTCTGCTGCTGTCTGCTGCTGTCTGCTGCTGCCTGCTGCTGTCTGCTGCTGTCTGCTGCTGTCTGCTGCTGTCTGCTGCTGTCTGTTGCTGTCTGCTGCTGTCTGCTGCTGTCTGCTGCTGTCTGCTGCTGCCTGCTGCTGCCTGCTGCTGTCTGCTGCTGTCTGCTGCTGTCTGCTGCTGTCTGCTGCTGTCTGCTGCTGTCTGCTGCTGCCTGCTGCTGCCTGCTGCTGCCTGCTGCTGCCTGCTGCTGCCTGCTGCTGTCTGCTGCTGTCTGCTGCTGCCTGCTGCTGTCTGCTGCTGTCTGCTGCCTCACTCATATTACATATATTCCAGAGGTGGAAAAAAACCATCACATTCAACATTTCACTCGCTCTAACCAGACACATAAAAATACCAAAATTTTCACTGTAATACAAGAATTTTCTGGAATTTTTTTCATATGTATATTCTGAGTCAATATACATTTTTTCCTATAGCACATACACTATTTTTTATGACAAAGCCGGTAGCAAGTTTTGAGATTTTTTTTTTTTTTGGGGGGGGGGCAATAGTGTGACTTAAATGAACTATTGGACGTGATTGATGTGTGGGTTATTTGCTTTGTTTTTACTTATGGTATTGTGTTTTTTATACTGTTTCTCTGTATTGATAAACAAATGAGATAAACTTGGGATTTATAGTGAACAGAAAGGGCACAAAAATTACTACAACTGCTCTCCGTATTATCTAGTACCACTGCTTCTTTCTCTTCCTCTCTTGGTCCCGTCCCTCTGTCCCCCTAGCCGAGATATACTGGCTGCCTCTCTTTTTTGTTACTGTGACTTCGTAAATGGTCCAAGTCAGACCGAAACGTGGTCCTAAGCTCCTCCCCACGTGCGGGTTACCTGTGTATTGCTCAGGATATATCATTTAGTGGTTTACCTGGAGTTTACCTGGAGAGAGTTCCGGGGGTCAACGCCCCCGCGGCCCGGTCTGAGCAAATATTCCTTCCTACACTGGAAAGGTGAAAGCCAGCCCACAAAAACCTTGTTTGGGGTTATATGACAGGTCTACACTAGAGACAGGTCTTCGAGACTGTAGCATATTGTCTGACCTGTGTTAAGTATGCCATGATTCTGTGTATAAATTATTCAGCAAGACTGAGAGACTGATTACCCGATCTTGTACTCTCTTCTATGGGTAATTCTTCAGAGGGACTGATTACCTGGTCTTAAAATGTTTTCCGTGTATAGTTCTGCAAGACTGAGGGACTGATTACCTGATCTTGTACTGTCTGGATTATATCGAAAAAGTCGCTGGTGGGCGAAACGTCTTCAAATAAAGATACCAAGGTGCTGCTCATGTCTGATTCCTCGTTGGGTCGTCATTATAGACCATTATAGTCATGATATAATCCTCTAACGCATTAACAAGTCATTCTTCTCTTACTCTGCGTATGCCCACAGCACACGCAGTACCTACTTACCGCCCACAGCACACGCAGTACCTACTTACACACCGCCCACAGCACACGCAGTACCTACTTACACACCGCCCATAGCACACGCAGTACCTACTTACACACCGCCCACAGCACACGCAGTACCTACTTACACACCGCCCACAGCACACGCAGTACCTACTTACACACCGCCCACAGCATACACAGTACCTACTTACACACCGCCCACAGCACACACAGTACCTACTTACACACCGCTCACAGCATACACAGTACCTACTTACACACCGCTCACAGCACCTACTTACACAAACTGCTGCATAAAACAACCATCAAGGGAGTTAAATCAACGAGAGATTGTCAATATTTCACAACGCTAGGAAAAATACAGCCTTGTCATGAAAAATGAATGAGAGAGAGAGAGATGAGAGAGAGAGAGAGGAAGAGAGAGGAGAGAGAGAGAGAGAGAGAGAGAGAGAGAGAGAGAGAGAGAGAGACAGACAGACAGACAGACAGACAGGACAGACAGACAGAGACAGACAGACAGACAGACAGACAGAAGAGAGAGAGAAGGTAGCAGCTCTAAGCTTGTAAATAAAGTTAAGAACCTTATCTTAACGTTGTAAAATACTATAAAAAGTAGAAGACAGAGAGATAGATAGATAACTTGACTTAAGAAATCGTAATGACACGATTGCAAATAGAACCATACCCCCGGCCGGGGCTTGAGTTTTGAGACTCTATGACCGCGGGTTCAATTCACGGCACGGGGGTATGGTTTATTTGCAATCGTGTCATTACGATTTCTTAAGTCAAGTTATTACTTATCACTCTGTACTTCTACTTTTTATAGAATTTTACAACGTTAAGATAAGGTTCTTTACTTTATTTACAAGATTAGAGCTCACCTTCTCTCTCTCTGTCTGTCTGTCTGTCTGTCTTGTTGTCATTCTTCTGTCTGTCGTCCTGTCTTCTGTCTGTCTCTCATAAGTTTTGGAGAACTCAATGACCGCGGGTTCAATCCCGGCCGGGGGTATGGTTTATTTGCAATCGTGTCATTACGGATTCTTAAGTCAAGTTGACGGCAGTGAAAGGGAACTTGAGCTAAGTACGTCACGCCACGCTAGCTGGAGATTCGTCTGTAAAAACTTGCATTTTGTGGTCACAGAGGTGCCTGTGCTAACCTTCCTATGGTGTAGAAATATACCTAGTTGGATGAATCTTATTGTGGCTAGCTGGTCTAGTGGCTAACGCGAACGGGCTGGATGTTTTGAGGACTCTCTGACCGCGGGTTCAATCCCGCCGGGTATGGTTTGTTTAGATAGATAGATACATACATACATACATACATACATATAGATAGATAAATAGATAGATAGACAGATAGATAGATAGACAGATAGATAGATAGACAGATAGATAGATAGATAGATTGATAGATAGATAGATAGATAGAGAGAGAGAGACAGAGAGAGAGAGAGAAAGAGTATGATGTGTGTGCTCTCTTTGTCACTTACTAATGCTTGCTGGGGTCGAGTTTCAGCTCCTGGCCCTAACATCTAACACGGCCGCTTGCCTGCTAGACTCGCGGGTTATGTCGTACCTGCTCCTAAAGCTACGTATGGCGCCTGCCTTCGTTACTTCTTGCTCCAGGTCATTTCACATTCTGACCGCCGTGGAACTAAAGAAGTATTTCTTGAAGATCGCAGAGGCAAAGGTCATGTGTTCTCACAAAGGTCACTCACACACACACAATCATACAACACACACACACACACACACACACACACCCCCACACACACACACACACACAGAAATGGTAGAAAGCAGTAAACAGATAGGAATTTGGCAACAAAGTGCAAGAGGCAGGGGAAAAGGTTTCCCAAGGAAACAGAAAAAAAAGAAGACCAAAGGACCCTTTGGGTTTCCCCAAGTGTAGGGGGGAAAAAAACAAGTCACCAGAGAAGGAAAAGGTACGGGAAAGAAAAGGACCCAGGAAAAAAAGGGATATTAGAGAAGAGCCAAAACGGTTCACAGAAAGGAGGGAGGCCCGCCAGTAAAAAACGACACAGCAACGAAAGCAAGTCTGACCTGAAACTGCGTATAGCCCATTTGGAGGAAGGCAAAGCAAACACCAGTGAAAGCTGAAAAAAAAAAGGTGGGGAAACCACAAGAAACAAACAGGGGTCTAAGGAGCTTAACATGAATTAAGGGAAATATTTACAGGGGAAAAAACCGAAGGGCCCCTAGGAGACAGAACAGAGGGGACACCCCCAAGGAATACACCCCTAAGAGCGGGTGGCATACACACAACGAGGAGGGGGTGAAGAAGCTGCTAAGGACCTTGATAAATAAAGGCAAGGGACGAACAACATCTCCCCGTGGGGCCTTAGGAGGGCAGAATGCTGTCTGTGCCATTAACCATCCTTAATACATCCCTTGAAAGTGGGGAACTCCAGGATAGGGGGCAAATGTTTCCCATTTTTTTTTTAAAAAGGGCACACAGAAAAAGGGCCCAAACATAGACCTTTCATTGACGCTATAGTAGCAGATCTGGGGAAAATATCAGAGGGGAGTGGTGGATTATTATTTTTAAACAAGGGGGAAACGCTAAACCCGGAGGATAACAACGCCCAGGGGGGATTGGGAAACTTCGGCTTTAAATTTGGGAACTGGGCACAGATCCAATTCCCCCAAAACCCAAAACCCTCACCAACACCCAGGAACCTTCCTTTAGGGGGAAAAAGTGGGGGAGCACCTGGAAACGGAACAAGAGTATAAACCCACCAGCACGGATTTATGGAAGCAAAACCTGGTCCAAACCTTTTGGGGTTTTTTTGTAAAGTAATGAAATAAGACCAAAAGGGGTGGGGTTTATTGGGGCTGCAAGAAGGGCCCTTTGACACAGTTCCTCACGAAATTAGGGAGAACTAAGATCAGGCTTTATAACGGGGAAAGGCACTGCAATGGATCAGAGAATACCTGACAGGGAGGCAACAACAAGTCATGGTACATGATGAGGTATCACAGTGGGCACCTGTGACGAGCGGGGTCCTAAAGTGCTATTTTTGGTATATATATGAATGACATGATGGAAGGGATAGACTCAGAAGTGTCCCTGTTCGCAGATGATGTGAAGTTAATGAGAAGAATTAAATCAGATGAGGATCGCAGGCAGGACTTCAAAGAGACCTGGACAGACTGGACACCTGGTCCAGCAACTGGCTTCTCGAATTTAACCCGCCAAATGCAAAGCCATGAAGATCGGGGAAGGGGAAAGAAGACCGCAGACGGAGTATAGGCTAGGTGGCCAACGACTGCAAACCTCGCTCAAGGAGAAAGATCTTGGGGTGAGTTTAACACAGAGCACGTCTCCGGCAGCACACATCAACCAGATAACTGCTGCAACATATGGGCGCCTGGCAAACCTGAAAATAGAGTTCCGATACCTTAGTAAGGAATCGTTCAAGACACTGTACAACGTGTACGTCAGGCCCATACTGGAGTATGCAGACACCAGTTTGGAACCCACATTTGATCAAGCACGTCAAGAAATTAGAGAAAGTGCTATGGTTTGCGACAAGGTTAGTTCCAGAGCTAAGAGGAATGTCCTACGAAGAAAGGTTAAGGGAAATCGGCCTGACGACACTGGAGGACAGGAAGGTCAGGGAAGACATGATAACGACAAGCAAAATACTGCGTGGAATAGACAAGGTGGACAGAGACAGGATGTTCCATAGAGGGGACACAGAAACAAGGGGTCACAATTGGAAGCTGAAGACTCAGATGAATCAAAAGGATGGTAGGAAGTATTTCTTCAGTCATAGAGTAGTCGGGAAGTGGAATAGCCTAGCAAGTGAGATAGTGGAGGAAGGAACCATACATAGGTTTAAGATGAGTTATGATAAAGCTCATGGAGCAGGGAGAGAGAGGACCTAGGAGCGCTCAGTGAAGAGGCGGGGCCAGGAGCTGAGTCTCGACACCTGCAACCACAATAAAGTGAGTACACACACACACACACACACACACACACACACACACACACACACACACACACACACACACATTTCCTTCCTAGTGCAAAATACCAAAACAAACAGCAATAATAATCGTTCCCCTCCACTCAGGTTGCAAGAGCCCTCCCCCTACCATCCCCTCACTTCCCCTCCTTCCTGTTTCTTCCCCTCTTATAAAACTACGTGAGGGCACGCAACCCCTCAGCTACCTCCTTTGTAGCGTAATAGCGTGACCATGCGCTACCTTGGTCTGCTTTCCTTGGTAGCATTCTTTTAACATTCTCTCCTCTCCTCTACCTCTCATCTCCCCTCGTTCTCACTCTCATCTTCCCCTCATTCTCACTGTTACCTCCTCTCTTTCTCACTGTTATCTCTCCTCATTCTCATCTCCCCTCATTCTCACCCATATTTTCTCCTAATTCTCACTCTTATCTACCCTCATTCACAATATTATCTCCCCTCTGTTGCGTACAGGGCCACTACTTAAGCCTGTTTAGCCCTTTCTTGCAACAAATAAACAGGATTGAATATCCTGTTCTAAATGAAATCATTCAAGGGTTTAGTAGCAAACAATCACAATGTTTCTTTCCGGTTTTTTATTAAGTTTCTTAATAAACCATAGAAGGGTTTTATATTAACTTTAAAAAGGTCGCACCATAAAACAGAGTACTCATGAAATTTACACTTAAGTTCACTTAAAAGATAATACACAGTATTATCTTGATTATAGTACTGAACGGCTCTAGTATCATAACACCTTCTCTTCACATAATAACACTTTACTTAACTCAATCCAAATGAGACAGAAGACGTAACACTTCAATATAATTCACTCTTATTCAACTTTCATAATATACTAAGTGAGATTAGGAATATTTTACACTTAAAGGAATTGTGGCATGCAAAGAGTACGTAACCTTTATTCGGCGCATGTACACACCCTCATTTACAGGTTATCCCCCCCAACCAGCGAACCAGGTTGCTAAGAGTTGATGATGGGGCCCCGTCGTTCAACTAGTGACCAGGTTCTAGCCAATAAGAAGATGGTTTTGGCAATCGCAGAGGTTATGTGGGTACCGCTCTCCTGTCTGCCCTTGTCATTCCCATTCTAGAGCTGGTTGAAGCACGGTCTGCTATCTTGTGGCTTCTATTTCTGCCTTGCTTACCGTGGAGTGCACTATACTTATCACTGTACATAGTGTACATATTGCTGTTCTAAATTGGTGAAGGATAATATAAGTCTAAACTTTTTCTGCTGTGTTTATTTTGCTCCCATTACACCCGGGGTAACAGGCCATTTGGACTCCTGGGTTGTAATAGGAATTTTGAGGCGAGTCTGTCTCCCATGACTTTTTCACCGTCCTCTTTGAACCAATACTGCTTAAATTCACTCCTAGCAGAGCTAGGGACAATCACCAGCGTCTCCAAAACAGCAACACTCACTTCGAGACGTTTCTGTCAGATACCGTCCGAGGTACTGGAGGGTCACTAGGGAACCTCATGTGGGACCAGAAGTTTAAATCCAGGAATCAGGGAGCTTCCCTCACGAGAGGTGAGGAAGGTAACAACTGAACTCTGTGAGGCTTTACCAGCCCACTTTGCCTCGGTCGGAGCAGGGGTCGAGCAGCTCAAAACACCTACTGGTGCTTGGCCAGGTCACCAGCAGGGGTCGAGCAGCTCAAAACACCTACTGGTGCTTGGCCAGGTCACCAGCAGGGGTCGAGCAGCTCTAAAACACCCACTGGTGCTTTGCCAGGTCACCAGCAAGGGTCGAGCAGCTCAAAACACCTACTGTGCTTGGCCAGTCACCACAGGGTCAGCAGCTCAAAACACCTCTGTGCTTGCAGTCACCAGCAGTTACAATTAAATACTACCTAAAAAACCCAGTAATGCCAGATAATATTATAAGAGTCGAGTAAAATCATTTTGCTACAAAGGTTACTCCAGATATAATTAGTGAATAGCAAAATAAAATGAAGTAACCATGGAAGAGAAAATGAACAAAATGAACAAAGGTGTAACACCCTGTTCTCATCGCATCTCCCCCATGTGTGTGTGAGTACACACACACACACACACACACACACACACACACACACACACACACACACACCACACACACACACACACCACACACACACATGCACACCAACACACACACATTAAGCACAATTTAAGACGCTGTCCCAAGAGCTAGAGAACAACTCCTGCTACACTCCCCAATACACACACCCTCTTTGCTTTTTGTATCCCACAAATCACACTTGTTATTGTGTGTATTGTGTCTGACGGCTGTATTAAAATTCTGGGTGAGGGACAGACTGGAAAAAATATTCAGATTTATTGTATGAAGCACAAGCTTAAATTGTTGTTGTTGTCAATGTTGGTAGTGGTGGTGGTGGTGGTGGTTGTAGCGGTGGTGGTGGCGGTGGTGGTGGTGGTGGTGGTGGTGGTTGTAGCAGGTGGTGGTGGTGGTGGTGGTGGTGGTGGTGGTAGGTGGATGGTGGTGGGGTGGTTGTAGCAGTGGTGGTGGTGGTGGTGGTGGTGGTGGTGGTGGTGGTGGTTGGTAGTGGTGGTGGTGGTGGTTGTAGCGGTGGGTGGTGGTGGTGGTGGGGTGGTGGTGGTGGTGGTGGGTGGTGGTGGTGGTGGTGGTGGTGTGGTGGTGGTGGTGGTGGTTGTAGGGTGGTGGTGGTGGTGGTGGTGGTGGTGGGGGTAAATGGTGGGGGTGGGGTTGTAGCGGGGTGGTGGTATGGTGGTGGTTGTACGGGGTGGTGGGAGTGGGGGTGGTTGTAGCGGGTGTGGTGGTATGGGGGTAATGGGGGTGGGGGTGGTGGTGGTAGGGGGGGGGTGGTGGTGGGGGTTGTAGCGGGGGTGGTGGGGATAGTGGTGGTAGTGGGTGGGGTGGGGTAGTGGGGTGGTGGTAGTGGTTTTAGGGGGGTAGTAGTGGGGGTTGTGGTGGGGGTGGTTTGTAGCGGTGGTGGGGGTAGTGGGTGGGTGGTTATAGTGGTTTTTGGGGTGGTTGTACGGTGGTGGTGGTGGGAGTGGGGTAGGGGTTATAGTGGGGGTGCAGTGGCGGTTTGGTGGGGTAGTGGGGGATTTTCGTGGTGGTGGTAGGTGGTGGTGGTTTGGGGGGGGTGGTATGGTTATATTTTGGGGGGTTGGGGGAGTGGGGGTTGTGGTGGTGGTGGTGGGTTTTACGGTGGTAAGGGGGGATGGTTATAGGGTAAGGCAGTGGCGGTTTTTTGGGGGGTAGTTGCGTGGGGGTGGTAGGGTGGTGGTTGTAGCGGTGGTGGTGGTGGTGGGAAGGTGGTAGTGGTTATGGGGGGTGGTGGTGGGGGTTGGTGGGATTGGTGGATTGGTGGAGTGGGTTATATGGTGGTGGTATGGTGGTGGTGTGGTGGGGTGGGGGGGGTAGTGGGGGTGGAGTGGTGATGGTAGTGGGGTTTAGGGTGGTGGTAGTGGTGGGGGAGTGTTGGGGGTAGTGGGGTGGGGCGGGGGTAGTGGTGGGGGGTGGGAGTGGTGGTGGGGGTGGGTTTAGTGGTAATGGTGGGGTGGTGGTTTGGTGGTGTGGGGGTGGTGGTTTGTGGTATGGTGGTGGGAAGGGGGTTGGGTGGGTTTTGGGGTAGTGGGGGTATGTGGGAGTTGGATGTTAAAGGTGTGTGGTTGTGGTGGGGTGGTGGGAGTGGGTGTGGGGGTGATAGTGTGGGCAGTGGTAGGGTGGTGGTTGGGGGGGGATGGTAGTGGGGGTAGTGTTTGGGGGGTAGTGGGGGCAGTGGTAGTGGTGGTGGTATGGTGGGGGTTATGGTGGTATAAGGTGTGGGGGTGGAGGTGGTGGTGGGAATGGTGCAGTGGTGGGGCAGCGGTGTTTGGGGTAGTGGGGATGGGGGTGGGGTGGTAGGGTGCAAATGGGTAGTAGTGGTGTGGTGGTGGGGATAGTGGTGCGTGGTGGTATGGTGGTGGTGTGGAGTGGCGGGGGTATGGTGAGGTAGTGGGTTTAAAATGTTGGGGGTAGTGTGGTGGTTGGTGGGTAGCGGGGGTAGTGGTGGTGGTGGGGGTTGTGGGGGTATGGGGTGGGGGGTGTAGTGGTAAAAAAGGTGGTGGTGGTGTTGGGTGTATGGGGGTGGTGGGTTGTGATGGATGGTGTGGGAAAGGTGGTTTTTGGGGTTTTTGGTGGTATTTTTGGGGTTTTGTGGGGGCATGGGGGGTGTTGATGGTAGTGGTGGTTGTGGTGGGGGGGAGTGGGGGAGTGGTGGTGTAGTGGTGGCAGTGGGAGTGGGGGTAGTGTTTGGGGGTGGTGGATGGTGGGATGTTTTGGTAGTGGTGGCATGGTAGTGGGGTGGTGTGGTGGGGATGGTGGTGGGGAGTAGTGGTGGTAGTAGTTGGTAGGGGGTGGTGGGGGTGGTGGTAATGGTGCTATGGGGGTGCAGCGGTTTTTGGTGGTGTGGTAGTGGGGGTGGTGGGGTAGGGGCTATGGGGTGTAGTGTGGTGGTGGTGGTTTATAGTGGTCTAGTGGTGGTAGTAGTGGGGGTTGTGGTGGATGGGGGTAGTGTTGATGGTTTTGGGGGTTGTGGTGGTGGTGGTAGTGGGGGTAGTGGTGGTAAAATGGGGGTGTAGTGGGGGTGGATGGGGTAGTGGTGGTTTGGGGGTGGTGGAGAGTGGTGGTGTTTTGTGGGGTTGGTGTGGTGGGGGTGGTGGGGGGAGGGGTGGTGATAGTGGTGGGGGGTGGTAATGGGGGTAAGGTGCATGGGGGTTTGGGAACGGTGTTGGTGGCGTGGTAGGGGTAGTGGTGGTGGTGGGTTTTGGGGCTAGTGGGGGTGGGAGTGGTGGTGGTAGGATGCTATGGGTAGTAGTGGTGGGGGTAGTGTTGTTGTTGGTGGGGGTATGTTGGTGGAGTGTGGTGGTGGTGTGGTGTGGTGGGGTAGGGTGCTAGTGGGGGGTGATAGGGTGGTGGTTGGTGGTGGTGTCGGGGTGTGGTAGTCGTCTGGGGGTGGTAAGGGGTGGTTATACTCTTTTCTCCCTCCTCTCACACACACAACACACAACACACACACACACACACACACACAACACAACACAAAAAAAAAAAATATTTCCCTCTTTTTACATAAAAGTACCCCACCTAAGCCTTAATTGGGTGAACTGACTCCACCTGACGCCCAGGGAAGTTTAAAGACACTTAAGGTGGCCTACCATCACCTAAGAACACCACGGACACCTACAAACACTTGGGATACCTACGAACGCCTAGGGAAAACCAAAGAACGCCGGGGACCCCTACGAACGCCTGGGAAACTCTAGGGACACCCAGGAACGCCGGGGGACCCCTGGGGACACAAAAGCATCTAAACAAATGAAGGTCAGGCGCGTAATTCATCAGAATTTTCACAATGTTTTTCACTCCGATTCATGACCGGAAAATGTCGGGGGTTGGAAATTTCACCTGAGGTTCAAAATTTCCGTCGGGATGTTAGGTAAGACACATATGAAACAGTTAGGTATCTTTATTTCAAAGGGTTTCCCCTACACGTAGGCTTCTTCTTCGACGATGTAACGTCCATTCCCCTTGAAGTTTTGAGGGGTCAGTCCCTCAGTCTGAGAAGGTAGTTCCGTGGGGATGGGGACAAAAAGGAAGGGGTTACAAATTTTTCAAGACGCAAAAAATTTCCTAGGATGGGTCTGAGATTTGTGTATGTATATTCACATGTATTTATACACTTATGTTTCTGCCTATAAAATGTGGTATAGAAGGTGAAGGGGAAAAGGGAGAAAGGAGAGAGAGAGGGGAAAAAAAGGGGAAGAAGAAAACCCTCATCAATTAAAGATTCTCCTCATAAACACGAGCAGTAGAGGGAAGTATAAAATAAAGAAGGAAAGAAAAGAAGGAGGGGAAATAAAAAGAGGCGGGTGCTTAGTGTGAGGGCCGCGTCGGGGTAGGGGTGGAGCATCGCGAAAAAAGCCATGGGGGGGAAGATGCCATGGCAGGGGAAGCTGGGGGGGCAGGGTGAAACTGCGATGGCGGGGGAAGCTTCAGGGGCGGGGAAAGTGCCAGTGGCGGGGGGAAGCGCCAGGGGCGGGGGGAAGCTACCGTGGCAGGGGAAACTCCCATGGCAGGGGGGGGGGGAAGCAAAATCAAAAAAAGTGGCAGGGGGAACTACCATGGCGGGGGGAAGCTACAAGGGCGGGGGGAAGCTCCCATGGCGGGGGGACTACAAGTGGCAGGGGAAGCTAAAGGGGCGGGGGGGAATACCATGGCGGGGAAAAAAGGCTGGACAACAAAGAGAAGTCAAACAATAACTAAAAATTTGGCCACAAATTATTGACACTAAATTTTAAAAATATAATATTTATTATACATATAAAATTTGACAATTTTTGGGGTTGCCCCGGTGCTTTTAGTAAAAAACCAGTTTGTTGTCTGGAAGGAGGGGGGAACTTGTGGAGAGAGGCTACTGAACGCAGCCCCCCGGGTACCTTCCCCTGATGGTACTTTGGGCATCCCCCCAGAAAGACAAACAACAAGACGGCCCACAAGAGAGAGAGGGAAAAAATGGGAGAGAGGAGGGTTTTCGGTTTTCCCCCGTCCATAAAGTCATCTGGGGCCCGTTTCCAAAACAAAAGGTCATTTGGGGCCCCCTGTTTCCACACAAAAGTCATTTAACCCCTTACCCCGAGGAGGGCATCTGACCCCCTGTTCCACAGGGAGGTCCCTCTGGACCCCTGTTCCACAGTAGAAACCTGGGGGGGGTGTTCCAAGCAAAGGTTCTGGACCCCCGGTTTTACAGTAGGAGGTCTCTGACCCGTGCCCCCAGAGAGTCATCTGGGCCCCGTGATCCCCATGGGGTTTTTTTGGGCCCCGTGTTCCACGAGGGGGTCATCTGAAAAGTGTTTCCCCCTGGAAAATTTTCCTGGACCCCTGAACCCTAGGGGACTGGCCCGGTTTACAAGGACATTACCCCGGAAAAAGGGCATTGGGCCCGTTTCCCCCCCGGGAGGGCATTGCCATTTTCCCGTGGGGGGACAAAGTTTTCCCCAAAAAGGGTTTTTCGGACCCCCAAAACATAGGGGTTTCCCCCTTTCCCGTAGGGGGACTGGGGCCCCCCCATTCCTAGGGCTCCTGGCCCCGTTTCCACAGTAGGGGGACTGGCCCGTTTCCACGAGGGGTTTTGGACCAGGTTTCAATTTTGGGGGTTTCCCCGGGTTTCCAAGTAGGGAATTGTAAAACCCCCGCTGGTTTTGTTAAAAGGTAAAAATGATTTAAATTTTGGGGGGGGGTTTAAAAATTGTTAATAAAAATTTTAAATATTAAAAAATTTTAAAAAACCTTTCCCCCGGGTTCCGAAGGGGTTTTACTATCCCCCTCACCCCGAGGGTGTTCACTCCGTTGGGGGGAAAATTCATTTTTCCCAAGGCCCGCTGTTCCCTTTTCCAGATAAATGGCCTGGGTTTGGGGCCCCTTTGGGGGGCCTACAAGATTTTCTAAGTTAAAAAATTTTTTCCCTTAACAAAAAAATTTTTACAAAGGAAATTTTTTGCCTTTCAAAAATTTTACTTCTTTAAAATTTTAAAATTTTTTTTTTTTTTTTAAAAAAATATTTTTTTTTTTATTTCCCCCCCCATTCCCCCACAGGGGGGCCCCAAAAAAAAACTTTTCCCACTTACCCCTTTTGTTTCCAAATCTTTAACTACATTTTAAAAAAAATTAACACCCCCCCTTCAGAGTGCAGGCACTGTACTTCCCATCTCCAGGACTCAAGACCGGCCTGCGGTTTCCCTGAACCCCTTCATAAATGTTACTTTGCTCACACTCCAACAGCACGTCAAGTATTAAAAACCATTTGTCTCCATTCACTCCTATCAAACACGCTCACGCACGCCTGCTGGAAGTCCAAGCCCCTCACACACAAAACCTCCTTTACCCCCTCCCTCCAACCTTTCCTAGGCCGACCCCTACCCCGCCTTCCTTCCACTACAGACTGATACACTCTTGAAGTCATTCTGTTTCGCTCCATTCTCTCTACATGTCCGAACCACCTCAACAACCCTTCCTCAGCCCTCTGGACAACAGTTTTGGTAATCCCGCACCTCCTCCTAACTTCCAAACTACGAATTCTCTGCATTATATTCACACCACACATTGCCCTCAGACATGACATCTCCACTGCCTCCAGCCTTCTCCTCGCTGCAACATTCATCACCCATGCTTCACACCCATATAAGAGCGTTGGTAAAACATAACTCTCATACATTCCCCTCTTTGCCTCCAAGGACAAAGTTCTTTGTCTCCACAGACTCCTAAGTGCGCCACTCACCCTTTTCCCCTCACTAATTCTATGATTCACCTCATCCTTCATAGACCCATCCGCTGACACGTTCACTCCCAAATATCTGAATACATTCACCTCCTCCATACTCTCTCCCTCCAATCTGATATTCAATCTTTCATCACCTAATCTTTTTGTTATCCTCATAACCTTACTCTTTCCTGTATTCACCTTTAATTTTCTTCTTTTGCACACCCTACCAAATTCATCCACCAATCTCTGCAACTTCTCTTCAGAATCTCCCAAGAGCACAGTGTCATCAGCAAAGAGCAACTGTGACAACTCCCACTTTATGTGTGATTCTTTATCTTTTAACTCCACGCCTCTTGTCAAGACCCTCGCATTTACTTCTCTTACAACCCCATCTATAAATATATTAAACAACCACGGTGACATCACACATCCTTGTCTAAGGCCTACTTTTACTGGGAAATAATTTCCCTCTTTCCTATGTACTCTAACTTGAGCCTCACTATCCTCGTAAAAACTCTTCACTGCTTTTAGTAACCTACCTCCTACACCATACACCTGCAATATCTGCCACATTGCCCCCCTATCCACCCTGTCATACGCCTTTTCCGAATCTATAAATGCCACAAAGACCTCTTTAGCCTTATCTAAATACTGTTCACTTATATGTTTCACTATAAACACCTGGTCCACACACACCCTACCTTTCCTAAAGCCTCCTTGTTCATCTGCTATCCTATTCTCCGTCTTACTTTTAATTCTTTCAATAATAATTCTACCATACACTTTACCAGGTATACTCAACAGACTTATCCCCCTATAATTTTTGCACTCTCTTTTGTCCCCTTTGCCTTTATACAAAGAAACTATGCATGCTCTCTGCCAATCCCTAGGTACCTTACCCTCTTCCATACATTTATTAAATAATTGCACCAACCACTCCAAAACTATATCCCCACCTGCTTTTAACATTTCTATCTTTATCCCATCAATCCCGGCTGCCTTACCCCCTTTCATTTTACCTACTGCCTCACGAACTTCCCCCACACTCACAACTGGCTCTTCCTCACTCCTACAAGATGTTATTCCTCCTTGCCCTATACACGAAATCACAGCTTCCTTATCTTCATCAACATTTAACAGTTCCTCAAAATATTCCCTCCATCTTCCCAATACCTCTAACTCTCCATTTAATAACTCTCCTCTCCTATTTTTAACTGACAAATCCATTTGTTCTCTAGGCTTCCTTAACTTGTTAATCTCACTCCAAAACTTTTTCTTATTTTCAACATAATTTGTTGATAACATCTCACCCACTCTCTCATTTGCTCTCTTTTTACATTGCTTCACCACTCTCTTAACCTCTCTCTTTTTCCCCATATACTCTTCCCTCCTTGCATCACTTCTACTTTGTAAAAACTTCTCATATGCTAACTTTTTCTCCCTTACTACTCTCTTTACATCATCATTCCACCAATCGCTCCTCTTCCCTCCCGCACCCACTTTCCTGTAACCACAAACTTCTGCTGAACACTCTAACACTACATTTTTAAACCTACCCCATACCTCTTCGACCCCATTCCCTATTCTCTCATAAGCCCATCTATCCTCCAATAGCTGTTTATATCTTACCCTAATTATTATTATTATTCTGCACCTGTGTTTTTGGGTCACCTGGACCGGCAGACAATATATGGGACAGGAAGCTCACTGACCTTTCTTGACCCGGTCCCTGACTAAGCGTTCCTGGCCTACCAGAAGTCATCCCTGCTTTTCTTCTCTCGTGAAATTATCCGCATGTCGATCCCCCCTTCGTTGTCGCTTTAGTTCTGTACGGTTTCTCCTGAGGGGAAAGTGAGAGAGAGAGAGAGAAAGAGAGAGAGAGTGTGTGTGTGGGGAAGAAAGTGAGTGTTTGGCGAGTGAAAGGGTTAGGTGATTAAGAGGGTTGAGTGAATGGGAAGGAATCAAGTAAGAGAAAGAGTTAAGTGAGAAGGTTGAATAAGAGAAGTTGTGGAAGATAAAACTAAATGAGAAAGAGAGAGAGAGAGAAAGAGTTGAAGGAGAGGAAGCCGAATGAGAGAGTTGAGGGAGAAAGAGAGTCGAGGGAGTGAGAGAGAGAGAATGCTGAATGAGTGAGAAAAAGAGATGAAGAGTATTACTAACACAGGTGTAGCCTAGTGGCCTGCACACCTGGTTGTACCAAAAAATAACCAAGGTAGAAACGAGGAACCACCAAAGGACATCAGTGAGAAAATACTCATATATATATAATATATATATATATATATATAATATATATATATATATATATATATATATATATATATATATATAATATATATATATATATATATATATATATATATATTTTATTATCACACTGGCCGATTCCCACCAAGGCAGGGTGGCCCGAAAAAGAAAAACTTTCACCATCATTCACTCCATCACTGGTCTTGCCAGAAGGGTGCTTTACACTACAGTTTTTTAAACTGCAACATTAACAAACCCCTCCTTCAGAGTGCAGGCACTGTACTTCCCATCTCCAGGACTCAAGTCCGGCCTGCCGGTTTCCCTGAATCCCTTCATAAATGTTACTTTGCTCACACTCCAACAGCACGTCATGTATTAAAAACCATTTGTCTCCATTCACTCCTATCAAACACGCTCACGCATGCCTGCTGGAAGTCCAAGCCCCTCGCACACAAAACCTCCTTTACCCCCTCCCTCCAACCCTTCCTAGGCCGACCCCCACCCCGCCTTCCTTCCACTACAGACTGATACACTCTTGAAGTCATTCTGTTTTGCTCCATTCTCTCTACATGTCCGAACCACCTCAACAACCCTTCCTCAGCCCTCTGGACAACAGTTTTGGTAATCCCGCACCTCCTCCTAACTTCCAAACTACGAATTCTCTGCATTATATTCACACCACACTTTGCCCTCAGACATGACATCTCCACTGCCTCCAGCCTTCTCCTCGCTGCAACATTCATCACCCACGCTTCACACCCATATAAGAGCGTTGGTAAAAACTATACTCTCATACATTCCCCTCTTTGCCTCCAAGGACAAAGTTCTTTGTCTCCAGAGACTCCTAAGTGCACCACTCACTCTTTTTCCCTCATCAATTCTATGATTCACCTCATCTTTCATAGACCCATCCGCTGACACGTTCCACTCCCAAATATCTGAATACGTTCACCTCCTCCATACTCTCTCCCTCCAATCTGATATTCAATCTTTCATCATCTAATCTTTTTTTTTATCCTCATAACCTTACTCTTTCCTGTATTCACCTTTAATTTTCTTCTTTTGCACACCCTACCAAATTCGTCCACCAATCTCTGCAGCTTCTCTTCAGAATCTCCCAAGAGCACAGTGTCATCAGCAAAGAGCAGCTGTGACAACTTCCACTTTGTGTGTGATTCTTTATCTTTTAACTCCACGCCTCTTGCCAAGACCCTCGCAATTTACTTCTCTTACAACCCCATCTATAAATATATTAAACAACCACGGTGACATCACACATCCTTGTCTAAGGCCTATTTTTACTGGGAAAAAATTTTCCCTCTTTCCTACATACTCTAACTTGAGCCTCACTATCCTCGTAAAAACTTTTCACTGCTTTCAGTAACCTACCTCCTACACCATACACTTGCAACATCTGCCACATTGCCCCCCTATCCACCCTGTCATACGCCTTTTCCAAATCCATAAATGCCACAAAGACCTCTTTAGCCTTATCTAAATACTGTTCACTTATATGTTTCACTGTAAACACCTGGTCCACACACCCCCCTACCTTTCTAAAGCCTCCTTGTTCATCTGCTATCCTATTCTCCGTCTTACTCTTAATTCTTTCAATTATAACTCTACCATACACTTTACCAGGTACACTCAACAGACTTATCCCCCTATAATTTTTTCACTCTCTTTTATCCCCTTTGCCTTTATACAAAGGAACTATGCATGCTCTCTGCCAATCCCTAGGTACCTTACCCTCTTCCATACATTTATTAAATAATTGCACCAACCACTCCAAAACTATATCCCCACCTGCTTTTAACATTTCTATCTTTATCCCATCAATCCCGGCTGCCTTACCCCCTTTCATTTTACCTACTGCCTCACGAACTTCCCCCACACTCACAACTGGCTCTTCCTCACTCCTACAAGAAGTTATTCCTCCTTGCCCTATACACGAAATCACAGCTTCCCTATCTTCATCGACATTTAACAATTCCTCAAAATATTCCCTCCATCTTCCCAATACCTCTAACTCTCCATTTAATAACTCTCCTCTCCTATTTTTAACTGAAAAATCCATTTGTTCTCTAGGCTTTCTTAACTTGTTAATCTCACTCCAAAACTTTTTCTTATTTTCAACAAAATTTGTTGATAACATCTCACCCACTCTCTCATTTGCTCTCTTTTTACATTGCTTCACACACTCTCTTAACCTCTCTCGTTTTCTCCATATACTCTTCCCTCCTTGCATCACTTCTACTTTGTAAAAACTTCTCATATGCTAACTTTTCTCCCTTACTACTCTTTTACATCATCATTCCACCAATCGCTCCTCTTCCCTCCTGCACCCACTTTCCTGTAACCACAAACTTCTGCTGAACACTCTCACACTACATTTTTAAACCTACCCCATACCTCTTCGACCCCATTGCCTATGCTCTCATTAGCCATCTATCCTCCAATAGCTGTTTATATCTTACCCTAACTGCCTCCTCTTTTAGTTTATAAACGTTCACCTCTCTCTTCCCTGATGCTTCTATTCTCCTTGTATCCCATCTACCTTTTACTCTCAGTGTAGCTACAACTAGAAAGTGATCTGATATATCTGTGGCCCCTCTATAAACATGTACATCCTGAAGTCTACTCAACAGTCTTTTATCTACCAATACATAATCCAACAAACTACTGTCATTTCGCCCTACATCATATCGTGTATACTTATTTATCCTCTTCTTCTTAAAATATGTATTACCTATAACTAAACCCCCTTTCTATACAAAGTTCAATCAAAGGGCTCCCCATTATCATTTACACCTGGCACCCCAAACTTACCTACCACACCCTCTCTAAAAGTTTCTCCTACTTTAGCATTCAGGTCCCCTACCACAATTACTCTCTCACTTGGTTCAAAGGCTCCTATACATTCACTTAACATCTCCCAAAATCTCTCTCTCTCCTCTGCATTCCTCTCTTCACCAGGTGCATACACGCTTATTATGACCCACTTCTCGCATCCAACCTTTACTTTAATCCACATAATTCTTGAATTTACACATTCATATTCTCTTTTCTCCTTCCATAACTGATCATTTAACATTACTGCTACACCTTCCTTTGCTCTAACTCTCTCAGATTACCTCCAGATTTAATCCCATTTATTTCCCCCCACTGAAAAATCTCCTACCCGCTTCAGCTTTGTTTCGCTTAGAGCCAGGACATCCAACTTCTTTTCATTCATAACATCAGCAATCATCTGTTTCTTGTCATCCGCACTACATCCACGCACATTTAAAACATCCCAGTTTTATAAAGTTTTTCTTCTTCTCTTTTTTAGTAAATGTATACAGGAGAAGGGGTTACTAGCCCATTGCTCCCGGCATTTTAGTCGCCTCATACGACACGCATGGCTTACGGAGGAAAGATTTTTTTTCCATTTTTCCCCAGGGAAACAATGAAGAAATAAAAAAGAAACAAGAGCTTTTTGAAAAAGGAAAAAACCTGTTAGTATAAATATGCATGTGCTGCATACAATTTTAATGTACAATGTAATTTTAAATTGTGTTTGGCGGGTTGAACCACCAACACAAGGTGTTCGGAAAAAAAAAATCACAGGGAAAAAAAGGTTTACGTTTTATTTAAATACAATAAACAAATTTAAAGGAAGAACATCAAAAATATTGACTGCACAATTTTTTATATATGGCACTGAAAAATATGTAAAAAAAAATCTTTTTATTCAAAATTCTTGGGAAAAAAACGAAAAAAAACATTTAGGCGAGTTATTACTTATCCTGTGACCTTTTTTCTGTGACTTCAGTGAGGTAAACCAGGAGGGAGGGAGGGAGAGGTGAGGTAAACCAGGAGGGAGGGAGGGAGAGGTGAGGTAAACCAGGAGGGAGGGAGGGAGAGGTGAGGTAAACCAGGAGGGAGGGAGGAAGAAAATGAGGTAAACCAGGGGGGAGGGAGGGGAAGGTAGGTAAAACCCGGGGGGGGGAGGGAGGAAGAAGTGGGTAAACCAGGAGGGGGGAGGGGGGAAAAAGGTGAGGTAAACCAGAGGGGGGGAGGGGGAGAGGTGAGGGAAACCTAAGGGAGGGAGGGGAGGTGAGGTAAACCAGGAGGGAGGGAGGGAGGGAAGGTGGATAAACCAGGAGGGAGGGAGGGGGAGGTGAGGTAAACCAGGAAAGGGGGGGGAGGGAGAGGTGAGGAAACCGGAGGGGGAGGGAGGGAGAGGGGAGGTAAAACCAGGAGGGAGGGAGGGAGAGGTGAGGTAAACCGGAGGGAGGGAGGGGGAAAGGGGAGGTAAAAACCCTAAGGGGGGGAGGGAGAGGTAGGGGAAACCAGGAGGGAGGGAGGGAGAGGTAGGGAAACCCTAAGGGAGGGGGGAGAGGTGAGATAAACCAGGGAGGGGGAGGGAGAGGTGAGGTAAACCCGGGGGGAGGGGGGGGAGAGGTGAGGTAAACCAGAAGGGGGGGGGGGGAGAGGTTTAGGGTAAATAGAAGGGGGGAAGGGAGAGGTGAGGAAATCAGAAAGGGAAGGGGGGGAGAGGTAGGTAAACCAGAAGGGAAATAGGGGGCGGAGAGGTGAGGTAAACTGAAGGGGGGAAGGGATAGGTGAGGGTAAAAACCAAAGGGAGGGAGGGAGGGAGGGGGGGAGAAGTGAGGTAAACCAGAAGGGAGGGAGGGAGGGAGGGAAGGGGGGAAATGAGGAAAACCCAAAGGGGGGGAGGGGGAAGGAAAGGGGAAACCAGAAGGGAGGGAGGGAGGGAGGGGGGAGGGAGGGAGAAGTGAGGTAAAACCCGAAGGGAGGGGGGAGAAGTGAGGTAAACCAGAAAGGGAGGGAGGGAGGTAGGGGGGGGAGAAGTAGGGGAAACCAAAAAGGGGGGGAGGGAGAAATGAGGAAAACCCGAAGGGGGGGAGGGAGGGAGGGGGGGAGAAGTGAGGTAAACCAGAAAAATGAAGGGGGGGGAGGTGAGGTAAAGCAAAGGGGGGGAGGGGGGGTGAGGTAAACCAAAGGGGGGGAGGGGAAAAAGGGGGAGAAAACCAGAAGGGATGGAGGGAGAGGTGAGGTAAACCAAAGGGAGGGAGGGAGCTAAAGGGGGGAGGGGAGATAAACCAGAAGGGAGGGAGGGAGGGAGAGGTGAGGTAAACCAGAAGGAAGGGAGGGAGGAAGAGGTGAGGTAAACCAGAAGGGAGGGAGGGAGGAAGAGGTGAGGTAAACCAGAAGGGAGGGAGGGAGGGAGGGAAGGAGAGGATAGGGACGGAACACTGACATGTATTGGAGACAGACTGAAAAAGATGGCGGTGGAAATTTCCTCCATATTTAACCATTAGCGGCAGATTAGAGGCGCTTCCGCCGTGGCGCCACCAGTGCCACCAGTGCCACCAGTGCCACTAGTGCCACCAGTGTCTCCAGTGCCACCAATGAAACCAGTGTCTCCAGTGCCACTAGTGCCACCAGTGCCACTAGTGCCACCAGTGTCTCCAGTGCCACCAGTGTCTCCAGTGCCACCAGTTAGGTGAGTGGTCAGGTCAGCGACACTCACTGTGTGGGTCAGTGAGGTTACTGTTTGAGACGAATTGCTCAGCGGGAGCACTACAGAAGGTCTACTGGTCCTTCCCATGACCTGGTTAAGGAAGGTGAGTCGGACTACACATTCAGCTGAACTAAAAACTCTTTGATACTCTTGGACAGTCATTTTGCGTCTGGATTAACGCAGCTTCCAGGCATCTGCGTTGTGTTCGGTCCCTCTATTGTATGACCAACAGAGCGTCCTTTTAAAACAAGAGATGTTCTGGTTCCTGTGTATCAAGCAGGCGCTCTTCATGTGAGTCCAACAGGCTGGCTGGTGTTCTCTCAACCTGATCTGTTGACTACCAGAGGTTTCTCCCACGTACTTCTGGTCACATCTGCCCCATGGGATGATGCACACACCTGTGTTGTTGTGATCCTTGTGTTATCTTTTCTGATTAGTCAAATCTTTGATAATGCTGGATGTGATAGTGACAACACCTATGTGATGCATCTTGCAGTGTGGCCTGCATGAAGGATGAATCTGTTGTCTGTTTTGATCTTCGGCTCCAGTGAAGTGAAGGTTTTATGTACACGATGATTGCAGTCCCAAAGGATATGTGTAAGAAATTCTGGCGTCCGAAAGATATTTATCTTAAAAATGTTGCACACTTCCTTCGGTGCCTTGGTCGTGGTGTGAGTAGTAGTAGTAGTAGTAGTAGTAGTAGTAGTAGTAGTAGTAGTAGTAGTAGTAGTAGTAGTAGTAGTAATAGTAGTAGTAGTAGTAGTAGTAGTAGTAATGGTGTGTCAAGTAGTTCGTGTTGGCTGGTTTGCAGTATACTGTAAGAGTTCTTGTCTTGCTTAACCAGTCGTTCGTCGAAGGATAGGAAGACTGTCACTAGATTCCTCCTCCTTTAAGGTGAACTGAACGGATGGTTTAACATTGCTGAGGTTGTCGACGTAGAGGCGATGACCAGAACATCGTCCACACGGCGAGGTTATAATGACGACTCTCGCTCCACCTCCAGTGATTCCGTAGACACATTCACCAGCCTGGGATTCACTGGTGAGTCCATGGCCACGCTCATGGTCACGCCCATGGTCACGTCCATGGTCGTGACCATAATATAATAATAATAATAATAATAATAATAATAATAATAATAATAATAATAATATCTTTATTATAAGTACATGTACAAGGTATACAGACCATAGCTGACATCAATAATATACTACTATATAGAAAGCCCCTTGTTATCCTGAGCATTTCGGGCAAATTAGGTCAGTGTCCCAGGATGCGACCCACACCCATCAACTAACGCCCAGGTACCCATTTTACTGATGGGTGAACATAGACAACTGGTGTAAAGAAACACTCCTAATGTTTCTACCCTAGCTGGGAATCGAACCCAGGCACTCGCCGTGTGAAGCGAGAGCGTTAACCACCAGAGTCATGCCGAATTTTTATCTGTAAAAGGATTTGCAGAAAGAAAAGCAGTTGAAGTTAATACAGTAGTAAATTGTTGTAAATTGTTGTAAATTGTTGTAAATTGGCGTAAATTCTTGTAAATTGGCGTAAATTGTTGTAAATTGCTGCGGCCACTGTATTTTTTGGTCGTTTTGAATACCTCTGGAAAAAAGTCATTCTCCTGATACAATAGAACAGTTTAGGGCAAAAAAACTGTAAAAAAAAAATTAACCATCAATAACAAAAAAAAAATCCGGGATACGTCTGGCTACGAGACGACCGATTTTTTTTTTCTTTGCAAATCCGTACGATAACCGAGGACGGTGTGCCCGGAAGTCGAAACAATACTCGAATTTTGCAGAGGATTTGTATGTTAATGGTAGTTGTATGTTACAGCTGGATTTAATTTTTTGCTGTTGGTGCCTGTGTTTTGGCTGAAAAATTTGTGTCATAATAGCGTGTGTGCCACTGTGTGTGAGAGAGAGAGAGAGAGAGAGAGAGAGAGAGAGAGACAGAGAGAGAAAGATAGATACAAAGAGAGAGAAAGAGAGAGATACAGAAAGTACGTGTATATAAGAGTTCTTAGTTTGAAAATATAGGAACCTTTAACCTAATCTTGTAAAAGAGAGGAAAAGAGAGAGAGAAGGAGAGAGAGGGAGATAGATGAGAGAGGAAAAAAGAGAGTCGATTTCCTTTATTCAGTTCGTGTTCCCGGCCGAGTGTAAATGGGACGTGTTATTGGCAACAACCTCGTGGCTACGTTGTTCACGTATAATGACAGTGGTTACTCACGTATGATGACTGTGGTTGTTCACGTATAATGACAGTGGTTACTCACGTATGATGACTGTGGTTGTTCACGTATGATGACTGTGGTTGTTCACGTATGATGACTGTGGTTACTCACGTATGATGACTGTGATTGTTCACGTATAATGACTGTGGTTACTCACGTATGATGACTGTGGTTGTTCACGTATGATGACTGTGGTTACTCACGTATGATGACTGTGGTTGTTCACGTATAATGACTGTGGTTACTCACGTATGATGACTGTGGTTGTTCACGTATGATGACTGTGGTTACTCACGTATGATGACTGTGGTTGTTCACGTATAATGACTGTGGTTACTCACGTATGATGACTGTGGTTGTTCACGTATGATGACTGTGGTTTACTCACGTATGATGACTGTGGTTGTTCACGTATAATGACTGTGGTTACTCACGTATGATGACTGTGGTTGTTCACGTGTGATGACTGTGGTTACTCACGTATGATGACTGTGGTTGTTCACGTATAATGACTGTGGTTACTCACGTATGATGACTGTGGTTGTTCACGTATGATGACTGTGGTTACTCACGTATGATAACTGTGGTTGTTCACGTATAATGACTGTGGTTACTCACGTATGATGACTGTGGTTGTTCACGTATGATGACTGTGGTTGTTCACGTATAATGACTGTGGTTGTTCACGTATAATGACTGTGGTTGTTCACGTATAATGACTGTGGTTACTCACGTATGATGACTGTGGTTGTTCACGTATGATGACTGTGGTTGTTCACGTATGATGACTGTGGTTGTTCACGTATGATGACTATGGTTACTCACGTATGATGACAGTGGTTGTTCACGTATGATGACAGTGGGTGTTCACGTATGATGACTGTGGTTGTTCACGTATGATGACTGTGGTTGTTCACGTATGATGACTGTGGTTACTCACGTATGATGACTGTGGTTGTTCACGTATAATGACTGTGGTTACTCACGTATGATGACTGTGGTTGTTCACGTATGATGACTGTGGTTACTCACGTATGATGACTGTGGTTGTTCACGTATAATGACTGTGGTTACTCACGTATGATGACTGTGGTTGTTCACGTATGATGACTGTGGTTACTCACGTATGATGACTGTGGTTGTTCACGTATAATGACTGTGGTTACTCACGTATGATGACTGTGGTTGTTCACGTATGATGACTGTGGTTACTCACGTATGATGACTGTGGTTGTTCACGTGTGATGACTGTGGTTACTCACGTATGATGACTGTGGTTGTTCACGTATAATGACTGTGGTTACTCACGTATGATGACTGTGGTTGTTCACGTATGATGACTGTGGTTACTCACGTATGATAACTGTGGTTGTTCACGTATAATGACTGTGGTTACTCACGTATGATGACTGTGGTTGTTCACGTATGATGACTGTGGTTGTTCACGTATAATGACTGTGGTTGTTCACGTATAATGACTGTGGTTGTTCACGTATAATGACTGTGGTTACTCACGTATGATGACTGTGGTTGTTCACGTATAATGACTGTGGTTACTCACGTATGATGACTGTGGTTGTTCACGTATAATGACTGTGGTTACTCACGTATGATGACTGTGGTTGTTCACGTATGATGACTGTGGTTACTCACGTATGATAACTGTGGTTGTTCACGTATAATGACTGTGGTTACTCACGTATGATGACTGTGGTTGTTCACGTATGATGACTGTGGTTGTTCACGTATAATGACTGTGGTTGTTCACGTATAATGACTGTGGTTGTTCACGTATAATGACTGTGGTTACTCACGTATGATGACTGTGGTTGTTCACGTATGATGACTGTGGTTGTTCACGTATGATGACTGTGGTTACTCACGTATGATGACTGTGGTTGTTCACGTATGATGACTGTGGTTGTTCACGTATGATGACTGTGGTTGTTCACGTATGATGACTGTGGTTACTCACGTATGATGACTGTGGTTGTTCACGTATGATGACTGTGGTTACTCACGTATGATGACTGTGGTTGTTCACGTATAATGACTGTGGTTACTCACGTATGATGACTGTGGTTGTTCACGTATGATGACTGTGGTTACTCACGTATGATGACTGTGGTTGTTCACGTATAATGACTGTGGTTACTCACGTATGATGACTGTGGTTGTTCACGTATGATGACTGTGGTTACTCACGTATGATGACTGTGGTTGTTCACGTGTGATGACTGTGGTTACTCACGTATGATGACTGTGGTTGTTCACGTATAATGACTGTGGTTACTCACGTATGATGACTGTGGTTGTTCACGTATGATGACTGTGGTTACTCACGTATGATAACTGTGGTTGTTCACGTATAATGACTGTGGTTACTCACGTATGATGACTGTGGTTGTTCACGTATGATGACTGTGGTTGTTCACGTATAATGACTGTGGTTGTTCACGTATAATGACTGTGGTTGTTCACGTATAATGACTGTGGTTACTCACGTATGATGACTGTGGTTGTTCACGTATAATGACTGTGGTTACTCACGTATGATGACTGTGGTTGTTCACGTATAATGACTGTGGTTACTCACGTATGATGACTGTGGTTGTTCACGTATGATGACTGTGGTTACTCACGTATGATAACTGTGGTTGTTCACGTATAATGACTGTGGTTACTCACGTATGATGACTGTGGTTGTTCACGTATGATGACTGTGGTTGTTCACGTATAATGACTGTGGTTGTTCACGTATAATGACTGTGGTTGTTCACGTATAATGACTGTGGTTACTCACGTATGATGACTGTGGTTGTTCACGTATGATGACTGTGGTTGTTCACGTATGATGACTGTGGTTACTCACGTATGATGACTGTGGTTGTTCACGTATGATGACTGTGGTTGTTCACGTATGATGACTGTGGTTGTTCACGTATGATGACTGTGGTTACTCACGTATGATGACAGTGGTTGTTCACGTATGATGACAGTGGGTGTTCACGTATGATGACAGTGGTTGTTCACGTATGATGACAGTGGGTGTTCACGTATGATGACAGTGGTTGTTCACGTATGATGACAGTGGTTGTTCACGTATGATGACAGTGGGTGTTCACGTATGATGACTGTTGTTGTTCACGTATGATGACTGTGGTTGTTCACGTATGATGACTGTGGTTACTCACGCATGATGACTGTGGTTGTGCACGTATGATGACTGTGGTTACTCACGTATGATGACTGTGGTTGTTCACGTATAATGACAGTGGTTGTTCACGTATGATGACAGTGGGTGTTCACCTATAATGACTGTGATTGCTCACGTATAATGAGTGTGGTTGCTGACGTATAATGACTGATTGCTCACGTATAATGACTGTGGTTGCTCACGTATAATGACTGTGGTTGCTCACGTATAATGACTGTGGTTGCTCACGTATAATGACTGTGG
>NC_069414.1:24663207-24683207 GCF_026875155.1 Cherax quadricarinatus
GCCTACAGCTCTTCATGGAGGTTGCCTGAAGCTTCATGGAGGTGCCTGAAGCATCATGGAGGTTGCCTGAAGCTTCATGGAGCGCTGCCTGAAGCATCATGGAGGCTGCCTGAAGCATCATGGAGGTTGCCTAAGCTTCATGGAGGTTGCCTGAAGCTTCATGGAGGTTGCCTGAAGCTTCATGGAGGCTGCCTGAAGCATCATGGAGGTTGCCTGAAGCTTCATGGAGGCTGCGTGAAGCATCATGGAGGCTGCCTGAAGCATCATGGAGGTTGCCTGAAGCTTCATGGAGGTTGCCTGAAGCTTCATGGAGGCTGCCTGAAGCTTCATGGAGGCTGCCTGAAGCATCATGGAGGCTTGCCTGAAGCATCATGGAGGTTGCCTGAAGCTTCCATGGAGGCTGCCTGAAGCATCATGGAGGCTGCCTGAAGCTTCATGGAGGTTGCCTGAGCTTCATGGAGGTGCCTGAAGCTCATGGAGGCTGCCTGAAGCATCATGGAGGCTGCCTGAAGCTCATGGAGGCTGCCTGAAGCTTCATGGAGGCTGCCTGAAGCTCATGGAGGCTGCCTGAAGCTTCATGGAGGTTGCCTGAAGCTTCATGGAGGCTGCCTGAAAGCTTCATGGAGGCTGCCTGAGCTTCATGGAGGCTGCCTGAAGCATCATGGAGGCTGCCTGAAGCTTCATGGAGGCTGCCTGAAGCATCAAGGAGGGCTGCCTTGAAGGGGTTCCCTGGAGGTTGCCTGAAGCTTCATGGAGGCTGCCCGAAGCATCATGGAGGCTCCTGAAGCATCATGGAGGCTGCCCCGAAGCTTCAAAGGAGGCTGCCTGAAGCATCATGGAGGTTGCCTGAAGCTTCATTGGAGGCTGCCTGAAGCATCAAAGGAGGTTGCCTGAAGCTTCGGAGGTTTCCTGAAGCTTCATGGAGGTTGCCTGAAGCTTCATGGAGGTGCCTGAAGCTTCATGGAGGCTGCCTGAAGCTTCATGGAGGCTGCCTGAAGCTTCATGGAGGCTGCCCCGAAGCTTCATGGAGGCTGCCTGAAGCTTATGGAGGCTGCTGAAGCTTCATGGAGGCTGCCGAAGCTTCATGGGGGGCTGCCTGAAGCTTCATGGAGGCTGCCTAATTGGAATAAATGGGAAGTGCCCGAATTTTTCTATATCCTCCAATTTTCAGAATTGAGCGGCATAAATTTTCTGCTTAACACCATGAAAATGCTTCCCTAGAACGGCTTTAAACTTTAAAACCCTCATGAGTTTGTTGCCCTAGGAAGGTTGGCTGTATTTTCAGGTTCCATCTGCCGATTTTAAGACAGATTCATCTGCAAAAAACATGCATTTGTGGTCGCAGTGGTGGCCCATGCTAACCTCCCTATGGTGTATAAATATATAGGAGGGCCCCACTTTACACCGCTTCACTTTACACCACTTCACTTTACAGCGCTTCACTTTACAGCGCTTCACTTTACAGTGCTTCACTTTACAGTGCTTTCCGCTTTAACAGGCTTCACTTTACAGTGCTCACTTACAGTGCTTCACTTACATGCTTCGCTTTAATAGGCTTCACTTTTTCGTGCCTTCACTTTACAGCACTTACTTTACGCGCTTCACTTTACAGCCTTCACTTACAAATGCTTCCCCTTACAGCGCTTCACTTTACAGGCTTCACTTTACGTGCTTCAAATTTACATGTTCACTTACAGTGATTCGCTTTACAGTGCTTATTTACAGCGCTCCACTTTACAGTGCTTCACTTTACAGCGCTTCACTTTACAGCGCTTCACTTTACAGTGCTTCCTTTACAGTGCTTCACTTACAGTGGGTTCACTTTACAGTGCTTCACTTTACAGCGCTTCACTTTACAGTGCTTCACTTTACAGTGCTTCGCTTTACAGCGCTTCACTTTACAGTGCTTCACTTTACAGTGCTTCACTTTACACCGCTTCACTTTACACCACTTCACTTTACAGCACTTCACTTTACAGCACTTCACTTTACAGTGCTTCACTTTACACCGCTTCACTTTACAACACTTTTGTTTATAGCACTTAGTTTCAAAGTGCTTCATTTTACAGCGCTTTTCTTTACGGTGCTTCACTAATGCTGGGGATCTTACTTAGACATTCTACAGTAAATATATTCACTACTCACTAAAAGCTAAGGCCGAAAATATTTTAAGGTAATATGTGTACTGTATATACATTTTTTAAGGCCTAGCTCAGTTACTCACTTAATATATAATAGTGTAAACATGTTATAAGGCTTTTACATGCATTTGAAAGTGGGAAAAAAAGGGATTTTTAGCTCTACAACAGCAACCCAGAACCTGTTGTTAGGTAAGACACATATGAAAGAGTTAGGTATCTTTATTTCGAAATAGAGATACCTAACTGTTGCATATGTGTCTTACCTAACAACCTGTCGGTATTTTATACCATTTTAATGTTCAACCCAGAACCTACCTGCTGTATAAATGGGGCCCTCCTGTGGCGAGTTGAATGAATCTTATTATAGCCACCTGGCCCAGTGGTTTACGCACTGGTCTGGAATTTTACGACTCACTCGCCATGCGTTCAACTCCCACCCGTTCTGTGGTCTGTAACCTTCTGGTTTGCATGCAGTAAGTGGAGAATATCTGGCGATGTCACCTTTAAATGTTCCTGTGCGGTGTGTTTTGTACAGTGGCAGCCTCCATTACTGTTGTTGTGCCCTGTGTCGTCCAGTTGACCAATTTTGTTAAACAAATTGGAACTCTGGTTCCTGTGCGTTAACTGGAGAATGCTTCTTCTGACTGGCTTCAAACTCTCAACACTGATATTACTATTGCTACTACTACGGCTGCTGTACTAGTACTGGTACTACTACTACTACTACCAGTACTAGTACTACTACTACTAGTAGTAGTACTACTACTACCATTGCTAATACTATTACTACTACTACTACTACTACTACTATCACTATATACTAATAGTAGCAAAGTCAGTGACTTCATCAGAGGTTAATGGCTGAATATGAGTAGTTTGAGGTGATCAGTCCCTCAGCCTGGAGTCCGTTTTCGGTACCTAGGTGCAACACACACGTTGTCATCAACATAAATACCTAGGTGCAACACACACGTTGTCATCAACATAAATACCTAGGTGCAACACACACGTTGTCATCAACACAGATACCTGGGTGCAACACACACGTTGTCATCAACACAGATACCTAGGTGCAACACACACGTTGTCATCAACACAGATACCTAGGTGCAACACACACGTTGTCATCAACACAGATACCTAGGTGCAACACACACGTTGTCATCAACACAGATACCTAGGTGCAACACACACGTTGTCATCAACACAGATACCTAGGTGCAACACACACGTTGTCATCAACACAGATACCTAGGTGCAACACACACGTTGTCATCAACACAGATACCTGGGTGCAACACACACGTTGTCATCAACACAGATACCTAGGTGCAACACACACGTTGTCATCAACACAGATACCTAGGTGCAACACACACGTTGTCATCAACATAAATACCTAGGTGCAACACACACGTTGTCATCAACACAGATACCTAGGTGCAACACACACGTTGTCATCAACACAGATACCTAGGTGCAACACACACGTTGTCATCAACACAGATACCTAGGTGCAACACACACGTTAGCAGCAATATGACATAAGAACAAGGAAAATATTGTCAGTAAAGTCAGAGAGAAGCACAGAGGCAGAAGCCATGAGATTCCTGCCAGCAGCAACAGCCTGGTTGATCAGGCTCTGATCCACCAGGAGGCCTGGTCACAGACCGGGCCGCGGGGGCGTTGACCCCCGGAACTCTCTCCAGGTAAACTCCAGTATCATGGTAGTGGAGGTGAACTCTGTCTCCCGTCTCTAGCATGTGATTTACAGAATAGCTATAGATTTACAGGTTGCCCATGATACAGACTACATCTTACTTAAGCTATACCACTCGCTAGAAGACTATTTATAATTCACTTATCTTCGCTTGATCTCTCTCTCTGTATATATATTGGGGTATAAAACAAATTCCAAACACCTAGGAGTGATAATGTTAGAAGATCTCACTTTCAAAGATCACAACAATGTATCTAGCACATCTGCTTGAAAAATGATAGGATGGATAATGAGAACTTTCAAAACTAGGGAAGCCAACCCCATGATGAGCCTCTTCAGATCGCTTGTTCTCTCTATGCTGGAATATTGCTGTAGAATAACGACGCTTTTCAAGGCAAGATAATGTACAAAGTACTTCCACGGCACAAATAGGTACGATAAAACACCTAAATTACTGTGACCTTTGAAATTCCTTGACTTGTATTCCCTGGAACGCAGGCGAGAAAGATACATGATGATATACACTTGGAAAATCCTAGAGGGATTAGTACTAAAGTTGCATACGAAAATCACTCTCTACGAAGGCAAAAGAGTGGGCAGGAGATGCAATATCCACCCCAGTGAAAAGCAGGGGCGCCACTGGTACGCTAAGAGACAACACAGAAAGTGTCAGGGGCCCAAGACTGTTCAGCTGCCTCCCAGCATACATAAGGGGGATTGTCTTCAAGAAGGCGCCGGACAGGCACCTGAAGTCAATACCTAACAGGCCGGACTGTGGTTCTAACATCGGTTTACGTGCGGCCAGCAATAACAGCCTAGTTGATCAGGCCCTGATCCACCGCGAGGCCTGGTCACAGACCGGGCCAAGGGGGCGTTGATCCCTAAAACCCTTTCCAGGTATACTACTCTACTATCTTACTCCCAAGCAGCCAGATAAACATTTACATAGAGCCCACAACAAGATAGCCTCGATATTGACCACATGTTTCCCTCCTGTCCGCCATTCCCAGGGACTGCTGGAACACATCATTCTTCTCTGCTTGGTGGTTGGTCGTAGCACAGTGCACGGTTCATTGTTATTAGCTGCCTTCACTGTAGCTCACAGACACTTGCTGTCTTCACTGAAGCTCTCAGACACTTGCTGCCTTCACTGTAGCTCTCAGACACTCGCTGCCTTCACTGTAGCTCTCAGACACTCGTTGCCTTTACTGTAGCTCTCAGACACTTGCTGCCTTCACTGTAGCTCTCAGACACTTGCTGCCTTCACTGTAGCTCTCAGACACTTGCTGCCTTCACTGTAGCTCTCAGACACTTGCTACCTTCACTGTAGCTCTCAGACACTTGCTGCCTTCACTGTAGCTCTCAGACACTTGCTGCCTTCACTGTAGCTCTCAGACACTTGCTGCCTTCACTGTAGCTCTCAGACACTTGCTGCCTTCACTGTAGCTCTCAGACACTTGCTGCCTTCACTGTAGCTCTCAGACACTTGCTGCCTTCACTGTAGCTCTCAGACACTTGCTGCCTTCACTGTAGCTCTAGCAGACATTGCTGTCTTCACTGTAGCTCTCAGACACTTGCTGCCTTCACTGTAGCTCTCAGACACTTGCTGTCTTCACTCTAGCTCTCAGACACTTGCTGCCTTCACTGTAGCTCTCAGACACTCGCTGCCTTCACTGTAGCTCTCAGACACTCGCTGCCTTCACTGTAGCTCTCAGACACTCGCTGCCTTCACTGTAGCTCTCAGACACTTGCTGCTTTTACTGTAGCTCTCAGACACTCGCTGCCTTCACTGTAGCTCTCAGACACTCGCTGCCTTTACTGTAGCTCTCAGACACTTGCTGCCTTCACTGTAGCTCTCAAACACTTGCTGCCTTTACTGTAGCTCTCAGACACTTGCTGCCTTCACTGTAGCTCTCAGACACTTGCTGCCTTCACTGTAGCTCTCAGACACTTGCTGCCTTCACTGTAGCTCTCAGACACTTGCTGCCTTCACTGTAGCTCTCAGACACTTGCTGCCTTCACTGTAGCTCTCAGACATTTGCTGCCTTCACTGTAGCTCTCAGACACTTGCTGCCTTCACTGTAGCTCTCAGACACTTGCTGCCTTCACTGTAGCTCTCAGACACTTGCTGCCTTCACTGTAGCTCTCAGACACTTGCGCTTCACTGTAGCTCTCAGACACTTGCTGCCTCACTGTAGCTCTCAGATACTATGCTGCCTTCACTGTAGCTCTCAGACACTTGCTGCCTTCACTGTAGCTCTCAGACACTTGCTGTCTTCACTGTAGCTCTCAGACACTTGCTGCCTTCACTGTAGCTCTCAGACACTTGCTGTCTTCACTGTAGCTCTCAGACACTTGCTGCCTTCACTGTAGCTCTCAGACACTCGCTGCCTTCACTGTAGCTCTCAGACACTCGCTGCCTTCACTGTAGCTCTCAGACACTCGCTGCCTTCACTGTAGCTCTCAGACACTTGCTGCCTTTACTGTAGCTCTCAGACACTCGCTGCCTTCACTGTAGCTCTCAGACACTCGCTGCCTTTACTGTAGCTCTCAGACACTTGCTGCTTTCACTGTAGCTCTCAAACACTTGCTGCCTTTACTGTAGCTCTCAGACACTTGCTGCCTTCACTGTAGCTCTCAGACACTTGCTGCCTTCACTGTAGCTCTCAGACACTTGCTGCCTTCACTGTAGCTCTCAGACACTTGCTGCCTTCATGTAGCTCTCAGACACTTGCTGCCTTCACTGTAGCTCTCAGACACTTGCTGCCTTCACTGTAGCTCTCAGACCACTTGCTGCCTTCACTGTAGCTCTCAGACACTTGCTGCCTTCACTGTAGCTCTCAGACACTTGCTGCCTTCACTGTAGCTCTCAGACACTTGTCTGCCTTCACTGTAGCTCTCAGACACTTGCTGCCTTCACTGTAGCTCTCAGACACTTGCTGCCTTCACTGTAGCTCTCAGACACTTGCTGCCTTCACTGTAGCTCTCAGACACTTGCTGTCTTCACTGTAGCTCTCAGACACTTGCTGCCTTCACTGTAGCTCTCAGACACTTGCTGCCTTCACTGTAGCTCTCAGACACTTGCTGCCTTCACTGTAGCTCTCAGACACTTGCTGCCTTCACTGTAGCTCTCAGACACTTGCTGCCTTCACTGTAGCTCTCAGACACTTGCTGCCTTTCACTGTAGCTCTCAGACACTTGCTGCCTTCACTGTAGCTCTCAGACACTTGCTGCCTTCACTGTAGCTCTCAGACACTTGCTGCCTTCACTGTAGCTCTCAGACACTTGCTGCCTTCACTGTAGCTCTCAGACACTTGCTGCCTTCACTGTAGCTCTCAGACACTTGCTGCCTTCACTGTAGCTCTCAGACACTTGCTGTCTTCACTGTAGCTCTCAGACACTTGCTGCCTTCACTGTAGCTCTCAGACACTTGCTGCCTTCACTGTAGCTCTCAGACACTTGCTGCCTTCACTGTAGCTCTCAGACACTTGCTGCCTCACTGTAGCTCTCAGACACTTGCTGCCTTCACTGTAGCTCTCAGACACTCGCTGCCTTCACTGTAGCTCTCAGACACTTGCTGCCTTCACTGTAGCTCTCAGATACTTGCTGCCTTCACTGTAGCTCTCAGACACTCGCTTCCTTCACTTGGATTCCAAACCTTAGGATGACATCCACTTGCTAGACCAGTGCCAGGAAACTTTTGGCCTGCTTCCTGACGAAGAAGCAACCATCACCACCACCATCACCACCATCACCACCACCATCACCACCATCACCACCACCATCACCACCATCACCACCACCACCACCATCACATTCACCACCATCATCACCACCATCGCACCACACACCACCATCACCATCACCACCACCATCACCACCATCACCACCACACCACCATCACCATCACCACTATCACCACCACCATCACCATCACACACCATCACACCATCACCAATCACCACACATCACCACCACCATCACCACCATCACACCACCATCACCATCACATCACCATCATCACAACCATCGCCACCACCACCACCATCACCATCACCATCACCATCACCACCATCACACACCATCCACCACCACACCATCATCACCACCATCATCACCACCTATCACCACCACCACCACCACCACCAATCACCATCACCACCACCATCACCACATCACCACCACCACCACCATCACCATCACCACCACATCACCACCACCACTACCACCCCACCTCCATCCACCATCACCACCACCATCACACCATCACACCACCACCACCACCATCACCATCACCACCACCATCACACACCATCAACCACCATCCACTCACCAATCACCACCATCATCACCACAACATCATCACTACGACCAGTAACCCCCCAACATCTTCTTTTTACTTTTTTTCTAGGACAAAACTACTACTACACTACTACTACAAATTTACAAACTCTATTACCCCCACTACACAACTAAACCCCACTACAAAAACTACTAAAGGGCCACTAGTCTATTCCCAACTACTTTTAAACCACTTTTTAACAAAAAAACTACTACTACTAGTATTCTATTAGTACTACTTTTAACAAATCCTTTCGTTAAAAACAATGATGAACAATCTACGATCATATCCCGTGATGTGTTTTAAAAAGTATTTAAAAACCGAGGCGCGAGAAAAGCCGCTGCAGGTATGGGGGTCAAAACAACCCAAAAATTTTCCCCCTGATCGTTGCATCGGGGCGAATTTCAGTCCCGAAAAAAACCGTATTAACCAAAAAACAAACATTGCACCAGCAATCACTGCTTTTCAAAAATCAAAATTAAAGTTCCTGGGAAACTAGAGATCCACGGGGTGGGCCCCGGACCCCTTAAAAATTGCCGGGGAAAACCAGAATTTATTTTAGTGGAGAAAAAAATAAAAAATATATGAAATTGGGTTTCTTATGTTTGAGCCCCCTTTCCGGGGAAAACAGGCAGTGAGTTATAAAACTTTGGTAGGTATTGGTAGGCGAAACATAGCAGCAACATAAGCGGAAACCAAAATAGCCAACAGCAGACCAGCGACAACAACGTCCCCAGCAACAACAACAGATTTAGTATCAGTAGCAGCATCGGCAACAGCAGCATGGGCCCAACAGCAGCATCGACAACAGCACATCGGAAACAGCTCCAGAGACACCACCACAACAGCAACGGGAAGGGCCCCCAGCAAAAAGCAAAGCATCACCAACAGAAATCAGCACCCAACAAAAACCACCCCACCACAAGGGGGAAAAAAGAAACAAAAACCAAAAGAGCACAGTAACTTTCAAATTCAACCCCAAGAGAGAGTGTCAAAGAGGCTAGCAGGACCCCCCCAAAAGCTTCCGATAACCTAATTTTTTCTCTCTCACCCAGTCTAAAATTTTAAAACCCTAGACACGCCTGCCTTGTTCTCGCAAGAGTGAAAGACAGATTTTAAATTGAACAAGAGCGAGGAACAAACCCCCAAGGGTTTTTAGGGGAAAAAGACCAAGAGCATTGTGGGAGAGAGAGAGCCCAAAGAGCAATAAAGAGAGAGAGAGAGAAGAAAGAGCCCAAAGAGCTTTGTGACAGAGAAAAGACTGCAAGACCTCTTCCCAAAAAATTGCATAGCAAAGCACAGTGTTGCATGCAAGCGAGGGGAAAGGAAAATTTCCATAAAAAAACGAAAGTGGACGTGGAAGCGATTTCCCAAAAAAAACCGGGAAAGGGAAAAAGAGATGGTGGAAAAAACCCAAAAAGCTTTTAAAAAGGGTAAGATAAGAAATGGAAAGGAAGGAGAGGTGACGCAAAAATAAAAGAGAAAAAAAACGTATTGCGTGTCTTGTTTGTTAATGCCAAAACCCCCGTGGGGGGGTCCATTAAACGGTGGTGAGGCGGGAAACGTCTGCTGCTGTCTGCTTGTTTCACCCCAAAAGCAACAAAACCCTTTTCTTGCTGTCCGCTTAAAAGAAACGAGTTTTTGCACCACTGCTGCTGCTGTTTTCTGCGGGTTTTTTTTTTCTGCGCTGTTGCGCTGTTTTTGCTGTTTGCTGCTGTTTTCTGCGCTTTTCTGCTGCTGCTGCTGCTGTTTTTAGCTGTTTGCTGCGTTGGTGGGGGTTCTGCGCTGCTGCTTTTATTGAGATAATAAATCGCATTTGGGGCCCCACGAAGGGGCGTTTGGGGGGAGACCTTAATCGAAGGGGCCCCCGGGTTTCTTTTTCCAGGTCCCTCTCCTGGGGAATCTCCCAGGTCCTCCCAGGGCTTTTCCGGGCCCCTTTCCCCACACAAAACACACACAACACACACACACACACATACAACACACAGGGCACGAAACCAAAACACCCCACACCACACACACCACAGACACACACACACACACACACTCACACAACACACGACAACACACACAATACAAAAAACAAAAAACACCACACACACACCACAACAAAAAAGGGAAAAACACCAAAAACCCAAACAACAGACACCCCCCTACAACACACACACACACAAAACACACCCACACACCACACACAACCACAAAACACCCCACACAAAACACACACACACCACACACACACCACACACAAAAACCTCCCCACAAAACCACACAAAACACACACACCCAACGCACACACTTTACAACCAAAAACACACCCACAAAACAACGCACGCAAAACACACACAAAACAAACATACACACACACACACACACACACACAACCACACACCCACACAAAACCACACACCCACACAACACACACAAAAACCCAACTGGTACCGGCAAATCTTAACCCTTTTCCAGAGCGTTTAAACATACACCCCAACACCAAGCATAGAAAGGAAGAAAAATTTGAAAGGAGAAAGGGGACTAAGGGGACAACAGCCCTGACAACTTTCCGAGAGATAATTTTTAAGGACCCCAAAGACGTAAAAACTGGAAAAAAGAATTGGGTTACACATGGTAAAAGGTAGTACATAACTGGGTGAAAGAAAGACTCAAAACACCGCTAGTAATAAAAAATATTAAATTTTCTCTCATTTTTAATGGAATCTTAGATTTTAAAGGATACAAAAGGTTTAATTTTTAATTTCGGGGACATATAAACAACTGACGTGTTCACACACACACACCGCGGCACACACATACACCCTGGGGGCCGGGAGCTGGGGGTCCTCTACCCGAAAACCCAACAAGGGTGGGGAACACACACCCACCCCTTCACACATTGACCTTTGGAAAATTTAAACCGCGTCCCCTCCCCACCCCCCACACCCTTTCCCTCCCCCCACAGACCTTTCCCCTCCCCCGCTTTTCCCTTCACTCCCTCCCCCCCCCTATTTTTCCCTTCTTTTCCCCCCTCCCCCGCGAAATCTCTCTCTCTTTTTTTTTCCCTCCCCTTCCCCCTCCTCTCTCTCTCTCTCCCCCTCCCCTCCCCCTCTCTTCCTCTCTCTCTCCCCTCTCTCTTCTCCTCATCCTCCCTCCCCTTCCCTTTTCCTCCCTCCCCTCTCTCTTTTCTTTCCCCTCTCTCTCTCTCTCTCCCTCTCTTTCCCCTTTTTCTCAAAACCCTTTTCTCTCCCCCCTCTTATCCCTTATCCCCACCCCCAAAACCTCTCCTCTCTCCCCCTCTTTCAAAACCCTTTTTCCTCCCCCCTCCTCTAAACCCCTTTTACCTCCTCTAGCCTTCTATTGGTTAAAAAAAAAAAAAAAAAAGGGGGGCCCAAAGGGGGCCCGGAAAACCAAAAGATCTGGTGGACGAACCAGGGAGGAAAGACGGGGATTTTTAGAGCCCCAAAAAAAAAGGGGGGAAAGATTTGGGGAAAGGGGGAAGATAGTAGAGTTTGGTAAAAAAAGGGGAAGGAGCAGAAGCTAAGAGTGCAAAAGGGGGAAGTAAAAAGGTCTTGCGGCAGAAGCTAGGAAAAAAGTGCTTAAAGAAAAATTTTCAAAGCCTGAAACAGTTTTAAAAGAAAAAATACAATTCAGATGTGAAATCGGGAAATTTTCAATGTCGGGGCGCAGAAAAGGGGACGGAAAAAAAACAAAGGAGACATCCCGTACGCGAAGGCCCTATCAGACCCCGTGGGGCCGGGGAAAAAGACGAGGACACACTAAGATAAAAAATGACAGGTCCGAAAAAAATAAAGGGTACCCATATGCAAATTCAAAACAGCCAACTCCCAGTAGCGGGGGACACGGGTCATGAAAGACTTTTCACTGAAAATAGAAGTTTCAGATAAAAACAGTGCCTAAAAGGCAAGAACATGTAAAGGGAAGGAAAAAAAATTTCCCTCAGAGGAAGCAAATGGAGACTCAGGGGGAAGGGGAAAAGGGGCGGGGTCATTTTTTGTGTACGGGCCCCAAAGGAGCCAAGGGGGACAAATTTTAAAAAAAAAAATAAAACGGGAAGGAAAAAAAAAATGATTAAAGGGCATCATGAAAAAAATAATGGGCGATATACCCGGGTGAAAAATTTTTTAAAGGGGAATGGGGGTTTTTGGGCGAGGGGAAGGGAAGGGCCTTCAAATAATTTTCAAGGAAGAATCATTTTCGAACCAGGTTTTCTGCAAGAAAAACCAAGACTGGGGAAAAAACAGGGGAACCAGAGAGTATACCCGACCACGACAGAACACAAGAAGAAAGGATTTACACTAAAAGAGGGGGTACAGAAAACCAAAGGGGGAACGAAGGAAAATTGACGAAGAAAAACGGGACCCCGACACAGGGGGAAGGCAAACACACCCCCCCAGAATCCCCCCCCAAAAAGACTCCAACCGGGGCCATTCCCAACGAAAATTTAGAAAACCTAACCCCAAAAAACCCACCCTTTTCCCCCCGCCACCAACCCCCATACACAAACCCACCCCCAACACTGCCCCTTTTCGGGACAGCTAAACCCCACCCACTTCATCACAAACCCCACCTAACACCAAAAGCCCCCATTTGGGGCCCCCCCCAAAGGGCCTCGCCCCCCCAAACCCCAATATTCTTGAAAGACCACAGGATAGAAAAAAAAACTAAAAAGTTTGGTACAAAAAAACGGGGATGGAAAAACCCGAATAAACATGAGGAGTGAAACGAAAGAATCAGTGAAAAATACCCAGAAAACATAGCAGTCACAGAAACAAAACTCGCGGAGGCAATATCAGACACAATTTTCCCCAAATTTGAGAAAATCGACCCCAGGAAAGATAGAAGGAGTAGAGGGGGGAGGGGTTGCACGCTATAAAACCCCGAGGGGGTTTTGAGGAAAGGGAAAGGGCATGAACATGTTTGGGAGAAACAGACAACACTGTAGGTACAATTCACCCGGGAAACAAAGTACCCATTGGAGTGATGTAAAAACCCACCACAGAACTGCGGGAGGCCAAGAAGGAGCGAAAAAACAACGGTGATGGGAAAAAACACTGGCTGAGGGGGCAAGAAGAGCCACTCGACAAGCAAAGTTACGGGTAATGGGGCGTTTTTAAAACCACAGGGAGATCGACGGGGAAAATTCCGGGGGCCCCCATGGGGCCCCCCCCCTGAAACAGGGAAAAGCCAAGATGAGGGATGTGGAAATTGAAAACCTCAAAACAACTTTGCAGGGACAAAACCAGAGAGAGAGGGGGGGATAAAGCCAGCAAAACTGGATCTTTTTTCACCCTAAAGCATTCGGGACATTGGGGGGGACATCACTTACAAGGGGCCCCCCTGGAGCTAGCGATCCCGTGGTTTGATTTTTGATTATATATTTAGATTTAACAAGGGGAAAAGGGGTAACAGGAACTGAATGGGAAACATCCAAACAAAAAGGGGGGGGACTATACAGGTTTTGGAAACTTCCCTGCAGGGGTTTTAGGGGGGACAGAGAAAGGGAAAGAAAACAATAAAGAGAGGGGGGGGGGGGGGGGGGTTTGGAAATGTGCAACAAAGTGCAAGAAAGGCAGGGGAAAAGGTTTGTTCCCAAGGAAACAAAAAAAATAGGAAGCCCAAAAACAAAGTGGGGGGGGGTTTACCCAAAGGGTGAAGGGGGGGCAAAAACTAAGTGCAACAGGGGAAAGGAAAAGGTACAGGAGGCATGGGACCCAGGAAAACAAGGAGATTATAAAGAGGCCAAAACGATTATGCACAGATAAGGGGGGACCCCAAAGCAAAGTATGAAAAAACATAGCATCAAAAGGGCCCAAATCGACCCGAAACTGCGTAAAAAGCCCTTTAAGGAGGAAGACAACATAAAGACCAGGGGGAAAAAGGCGGGGGGGAAAGAAGGTGGAGAACTCACAAAAACGATCAAAGGTAGGGGTGGGGAGCTCAACACGAGTTTTAAAGGAAGTATTTACAGTAAAGACGGGAAGAACCCGGGGGGGACAGCCCAGTTTGGGACACCACCAAGGAATACACCAACAAGTTTTTGGACGACATACAAACAAAGAGGGGGAGGTGAAAAAAATTTAAAAAGGGGGAACATCGAACCTAAAAGGGCAATGGGACCGGACCAAAACTCCCCTGGGTCCTTAGAAAAAGGGAGCAGATATGTTTTTGCTTTCCCCCTTACCACAAACTTCAACACGTCCCCCGGAAAAATGGGCAACTACCCCGAGGTAGGAAAACGGGAAAAGATTTTTTCCAAATTTTTAAAAAAAAGGGGACAGAAAAACACTAAACTATAGACCTGTGTCCCTTGACGTGTAAAAGTAAGCAAAGTTGGAGAAGATTATCAAGAAGGGGGTGGGGCACCTTAACGGAAAAAAGTATAATGCCAACCCCGCACGGGTTCATGGAAAAACAAATCCTGTGGGCATAAACCTTCTGGGGTTTATGATAAAATAACAGAAGTAAAAAACACGAGAGAGAGGGGTGGGGTTTAATTTTCATCTTCCCTTTGGAAATGCAAGAAGGCCCTTTGGGGGGGGGGGGAAGGGTTTCCCACAAGAGAATTTGGGGCAGAACTAAGCATCATGCGCAAAAACGGGAAAAACCCCGCAATGGAATTTGAAAAATACCTTACAGGGAGGGAACAAAGAGTCCTGGTACGTAATGAGTATCACAGTGGCACCTGTGGGCGAAACGGGTCCCCCAGGGGTCGGCCTTGGACCAGGGGCTATTTTGGTATAAGTTAACGACAAATGGAAGGATAAAATCAAAGTGTCCGTGTTTGCAGATGGGTTGAAGTTTTAAAGAGGAAATTAAAAACAGATGGGACCAGGGAAAGGGCTTCAAAGAACCGGGGCAGACCGGACACCTAGTTTCCCGCCAAAAGGGTTCTCGAAATTTAACCGCCCAAAAACAAAGTCATGGAAGGGCCCAGAAGACCACAAATAGAGTTTTTAGGGTAGGTGGGCCCAAAAACTGCAAAAATCAATCAAGGGGGAAAGATCTTGGGTGAGGGATAACACCGACATGTCTCCGGAACAAACATCAAACAATAACTGCTGCGCATATGGGGGCCTGGGAAAAACCCGAGAAAAGCAAATTTCCCAACATTAGAAAGGAATCTTCAGACAAATTTTAACCCCCGTTTATGGGCAGGCCCCCTACTTTGGGGTATGGGAAACACCTGTTTGGAACTCGCACTTGATAAAGCCGGGCAAGAAAAGAAAAAAAGTACAAAGGTTTTTCGGACAAGGTTAGTTTTCCCGAGCTTTAAGGGGGAAAGCCTAAGAAGAAAAAATTAAAGGGAAAACGGGGCCGACCAAAAACCCGGGGGACAGGGGGGTCAGGGGGGAAAATATAACGACGCGTGAATAGCAAGGTGGAAAAAGAACCCAAAAATCCAGGGGGGGGAAAACCCGAAAAAAGAGGCCACAATTGGGAAATTTAAGACACAAAAAGACTCAGAGAGATATTTGGAATTTTTTCTCAGTCATGGGGTTTCCCGGGAGTGGGGAAAAGCCAAAAAAAGAAATTTGTTTGGGGGCAGGAACCAACACCCGTTTTAAAAACGAAGGGTTGAAAAAAGCCCATGGGGCGGGAGAAGAGGGTCCATTTGCAAACCGGTTTTAAAGCCGGGGGGCCCGGAGCTAAGACTCGACCCCTGCCCAACCCCAAATAGGTGAGTAAACACACACCAACGCGCAACAACACACACACACCCACACACAAAACACACACCCCACACCCCACACACACACACACACACACCACGCCCCAAAACACGCACAAAAATACACACACACGCCCAAAAAACCACACACACACAAACACACACACACAAAACACAAAACCCACAAAACACACACACACCCCACACACACACACAAACACACAAACACACAAAACACACACACACAAACACACACACACAAAACACCATACAAAAACACAAACACGCAAAACACAACCCCACAAACGCAAAACACACACACACAAACACACACACAAAACACACACCCACACAAAACACACACAACCCCCAACACACAAACCCCAAAAACATAAACCGCCCCACAAAACAAACATACACACACACACCACACCCCAAACACCCACACACACACACACACACACACCACACACACACACACACACACACACACACACACACAAACACACACAAACACACCACACACCCCACCACACACACACAAAACACACACACACAAGCACACAAAAAACACACACAACACACACAATACACACACGCCCCACACACACCCACATACATACACACACACACACACACACAAAACCCCCACACACACACAAATACAAAACTTTAAACCCCCACAACACACATACACACACAAAACACAAAACACACAAACACACACCACACACCCACACACACACACACACACACAACCCCACACACACAACACATACACAACACACACACCAACAAAACACACACAACCCCACACACACATTTCACACAACCACACACACACACACACACACACACACACACACCTACACACACAAACAACACACCACACACACACAACACACACAACAGGGTTTAAAAAGTAAGGCACAAAAAGGGTCAGGGGAAAACTTTTCAGGGAAAACATCAGCGGGGCATGGGACTGGGGGAAGGGGTTTAGAGTGGGGCCCCGTGACCGCGGTTTCCCCCAGGGGGCGTCCAGGCCCTGCGTTTCTGGTAATTTTTTTGAAAACCAAAGACGGAAAGGGAAAGACCTTTAGGGGCCCGTTTTTCAGATGACGTGAAGTTTTATGAAAAAGAATACACTCGTTTGAAGACCAGGCAGAACTACAAAAAGGGGGGACAGGGTCAAACCTGGTCCACAATTGCTCCTGGATTTTAATCCCACCCAAATGCAAAAATCAGAAAAAATTTGGGGGGGGGGGAAAGAAAGGGCCCCAGACGGGGTACAGTCTAGAGGGTCAAAAGACTACAAACTTCACCCCAAGGAAAAAAATCTTTGGGGGGAGTATAAAAACCAGGCACACCCGAAAGGGGCATAACAACCAAAAAAGCTGCAGCATATGGGGGGCCTAGCAAAAAACCCCAAAAACAGCAAACCGACTTTTTAATAAGGAATCGTTCAGGACCCTGTACACCGTATACGTTTTGGGGCCCCTAAAATTGGGGTATGCGCACCCTTTTGGAAAACCCCCACCTAGCCCAAACACGTAAAGAAACAAGAAAAAAAAATTTCAAAGGTTTGCAACAAGACCTTTTCCCCCAAACTAAAAGGGATGTCCTACGAGGGGAGGGTTTAAAGGGGAAAACAACCTGACGACACGGGACAGGAGAGATAGGGGGGGCATGATAACGGGCTTTCAAAATGGGTAGAGGAAAATTTACAAGGTGGAAAAAAGACAGGGTGTTTTCCCGAGATTGGACACATAACAAGGGGGCCCAGTTTGGAAACTGAAGACACAGATTAATCACAGGAAAGTTAGGAATTTTTTCTTCAGCCACAGAGAAATCAGTAAGTGGGGAAAAAGTTTTTGGGAAACGATGTAGTGGAGGCAGGATCCAACCCTAGCTTTTAAGGGGAAGGGATGTAAAGCCCCACGGCTCAGGGAGATTTACCTAGTAGCGATCAGTGAAAAAGGCGGGGCCCCGGGGCTCGGAAATCGACCCCCCCGGGAACCTCAACTAGGTTAGTTTAAAATTTTTGGGAGTACACACCCCACACCCACACACCCACACACACACACACACCACAAAACCCCCACACACAAAACACACACACACACACACACACACACCACACACACCACATACACACACACACACAACACACACACACACAAATACACACACACACACACACACACCCCCAACACCCACACACACACACACACCTACACACACACACACACACACAAAACAAAAAAACCCCACACACACACACACCACACACAACACACACGCACAAAACGCCCCCCACACACACACACACACACACACACAACCCCACACACATAACCACAAAACACCCCACACACACACAAACACACAAAGCACACAAACCCCACACCACACACACACACACACCCCACACAAAACCCCCAAAACACACACACACAACACACACACACACACACACACAAAACACACACACACATACACACAACACACACACACCCCACACACACACAAAACACATACACACACACCCCACAAACACACACACACAAAAATACACACAAAAACACACACAAAACACAAACACCACACACCCCAAAACACACACACACACACACAAACACACACCACACCACACCACACACAAAACCACATACACAACACAACAAAACAAAACACCACATATACACACACACACACACAACACCCACCCCACATCCCCACACACACACACACACACACCACACACGCACACACACACACACACACACAAAACACAACACACCCATACACACACACACACAACAAAACACACAAAACACACCCCCAACACCCACACCCACACACACCCACCCCACCCACCCACCCCCCCCCACCCCCCCCCCCCCCCCCCCCCCCCCCCCCCCCCCCCCCACCCCCCCCCCCCCCCCCCCCCCCCCCCCCCCCCCCCACAAATTTCCCCCCCCCCCCCCCCCCCCCCCCCCCCCCCCCCACCCACCCCCCCCCCACCCCCCCCCCCCCCCCCCCCCCCCCCCCACCCCCCCCCCACCCCCCCCCCCCCCACCCCCCACCCACCCCCTTCCCCCCCCCCCCCCCCCCCACCCCCCCCCCCAAAAACCCCACCCCCCCCCCCCCACCCACCCCACCCCACCCCCCCCCCCACCCCCCCCCCTCCCCACCCCCCACCCCCAACCCCCCCCAAACACCCCCCCCCCCACCCCCCAAACACACCCCCCACCCCCACCCCCCCCACACCCCCCCCCCCCCACCCCCCCACCCACACCCCCCACCCCCACACCCCCCCCCCACCCCCCAAAACCCCACCCCCCCCCCACCCACAAAACCCCCCCCACCCTCCACCCCCCCCACACCCCCAAAACAATACACACACACACACACACACCCCCACACACCCCACACCCCCCCACAAAACCCCCACCCCACACCACCACACAAAACCCCAAAACACCCACCCACACACACAAACACACCACAACACACACACAACACACACCCACCACCCACTCACACACACCACACACACACAAACACCCACACACCCACACACACACACACACACACACACAAAAACACAACCCCACACAAAAACACACACACACACCCCACACACACACAAAACACACAAAACACCCCACACAACAAAACCCCACACACACACACACACAAAAAACACCACACACACACACCCCCACACACACACACACACAACCCCCCAAAACACACACCCAAACACCAAAACCCCACACACCCCACACACACACAAAAACACACACACAAAACACCCCACCCACACACACACACATACAAAACCCACACCCCACACCCCACAACACCGCCCCACTACCCACCCAAAACCCACACACACACACCCAACACCACAAAACACACACCCCCCACACACACAAACAACCCACCACACCCAAAAACCCCACCCCAAAAACCCCACACACACACAACACACACACACCCACACAAAACCACACACACACACACACACACACACATACACAACCCACACATCACACACACCACCCCACACACACACCCAACCCAAACAAAAACACCCAAACCACACCC
>NC_069414.1:24693207-24713207 GCF_026875155.1 Cherax quadricarinatus
GAAGATTGTGGTTAATGGGACACACAGAGACGTCCGGTCTCATTGCCTTTGAGGTATCAAGGTCACTTAGCAGCTTCTTCACCTCCTCCTCAGTTGTGTGTATGTCATCCAGCACTTGTTGGTGTATTCCCTGTTGATGTTCTCCTCTGTCCTGTCTTCCCAGAGTCCTTCCTGTCTCCACTGTGAATACTTCCTTAAACCTCTTGTTGAGCTTCTCACATACCTCGTGAGTGCCCCACCTTCTTTCCTCAGCCTGATCACCTGGTCTTTGACTGTTGTCTTTCTCCTAATGTGGCTATACAGCAGTTTCGGGTCAGACTTGACTTTTGATGCTATGTCGTTTTCATACTGTCGCTGGGCCTCCCTCCTTATCTGTGTATACTTGGTTCTGGTTCTTCGACCGATCTCCTTATTTTCCTGGGTCCGTTGCCTTCTGTAACTCTTCCATTCTCCATTACACTTAGATTTTGCCACCCTATACAATCGGGTAAACCAAGGACTCACTTTGGTCTTCCCATTAATTCTGTTGCCCTTGGGAACAAACCTTTCCTATGCCTCCTTGCATTTTGCTGTTACATATTCCATCATTTCGTTCACTGACTTTCCTACCAGTCCTCTGTCCCACTGAACCTCCAGCAGGAAGTTCCTCATACCTGTGTAGTCCCCCCTTTTATAGTTTGGTTTTTCCCACTCTACTCCTGTCACCCTCTCTACTTGTAACTCTACTATGTAATCTCATACGTGATGTCTTCAATGTCTGAACTGCTCAGGGTGAACACTAGGTCCAGTTTTGCTGGTTCATCCTCCCCTCTTTCTCTGGTAGTGTCCCTGAAGTGTTGATGCATGAGGTTTTCCAGTACCACAGCCATCATCTTAGCTCTCCATGTGTCAGGACCCCCGTGAGGCTCCAGGTGTGTAGTCACCTATATATGGTTGCAGGGGTCGATTCATAGCTCCTGGCTCCGCCTCTTCACTGATTGCTACTAGGTTCTCTCTCTCCCTGCTCCATGAACTTTATCAAACCTTATCTTAAAACTATGTATGGTTCGCGCCTCCACTACATCACTTTCTAGACTATTCCACTGCCTGATAACTCTGTGACTGAAGAAATACTTCCTAACATCCCTTTGACTCATCTAAATCTTCAACTTCCAAGTGACCCCTTGTTTCTGTGTCCCATCTCTGAAACATCCTGTCTTTGTCCACCTTGTCTATTCCGCGCAGTATTTTATGTCGTTATCATGTCTCCCCTGACCCTCCTGTCTTCCAGTGTCGTCAGGCCAATTTTCCTTAACCTTTCTTCGTAGGACACTCCCCGTAGCTCTGGGGCTAGTCTTGTTGCAAACCTTTGCTCTTTCTCTAATTTCTTGACGTGCTTGACCAGGTGTGGATTCCAAACTGGTGCTGCATACTCCAGTATGGGCCTGACGTATATGGTGTACAGAGTCTTGAACGATTCCTTACTGAGGTATCGGAACGTTATCCTTAGGTTTGCCAGGCGCCCGTATGCTGCAGCAGTTATCTGATTGATGTGCGCCTCAGGAGATGTGCTCGGTGTTATACTCACCCTAAGATCTTTTTCCTTGAGTGAGGATTGTAGTCTTTGGCCACCTAGACTATACTCTGTCTGCAGTCTTCTTTGCATTTGCATTTGGCAGAGTTAAACTCAAGGAGCCAGTTGCTGGACCAGGCTTGTTGCCTGTCCAGGTCTCTTTGTAGTCCTGCCTGATCCTCGACCGATTTGATTCTTCTCATTAACTTCACATCTATAAACAAGAACACTTTTGAGTCAATCCCTTCCGTTATGTCGGGTCACGGCTCCTGGTCCCGCATCTTCACTGTTCGTTACGAGGTCCACGCTCTTCCTGCTCTAAGAGCCTTATCGTACTTCTTCATAAAGCTATGTATAGAACCTGCCTCCACTACCTCTCTCTCTCTCTCTCTCTCTCCTCTCTCTCTCTCTCTCCTCTCTCTCTCTCATCTCTCCTCTCTCTCTCTCTCCTCTCTCTCTCTCTCTCTCTCTCTCTCTCTCTCTCTCTCTCTCTCTCTCTTTCTCTCTCTCTCTTCCTCCAAATTTTTCCACTTCCGGCTGATGAAATACTTCCTAACATCCCTATGACTCGTCTGAGTTTTCAACTTCTAGTTGTGTTCTCGTGTTATTGCGACACATCTCTAAAACATTCTTTCCGTATCCACATCGTCATTTCCTCTCAGAATTTTATAAGTCGTTATTATGTCCCCGCTATCCCTCCTGTCCTCCAGTGTCGTCAGGTTGATTTCCCTTAACCTCTCCTCGTAGGACAAACCCCTTAGCTCTGGAACTAGTCTTGTTGCAATCTCTTGCACACTTTCTAATTTCTTGACATGTTTGACCAGGTGTGGGTTCCATACTGGTACTGCATACTCCAGTATGGGCCTGACGTACATGGTGTACAGTGTGTATGTGTGTGTGTGTGTGTGTGTGTGTGTGTGTGTGTGTGTGTGTGTGCTCATAATCCCGTTAGTATAACACACTCAACAATAGTCGCAATTATAGCAAGTTTAATTGGCCGGTTTAGCCCGGTACCAAAATATAATTAGCAGTTAAGGTGGTAATTACTTGTTAGAGAAGAGAGCAGGTGGGCACTCCCCCTGGCACTGTCCTTCGCATCCCTCTGGCACTGCCCTTGGCACCCCCTGGCACTCTTCTGAGCACCCTCCGGCAGTATCCTGGGCACTCCCCTTGGCACTGTCCTGGGCATTTGTTTTTATATGTAAAATAAGCTCTCTGTCTCTCTCTCTCTCTCTCTCTCTGACTCACACACAGCTTCAAGAGTAGGTATAATGAGGTGCGAGAGACCAGTACCTAAAAGAGATAACAAGAAGCCTCACTTGTAAACTGAGGAAAACGTACAAGAGAACAGACTGAACGATCGACTGATGGAATGACTGTAAAACAATTTCCCAAGACTTACAACAAAAACAGGCACAATTCCGTGAGTGGAACGATACACAGATAACCAGCACTCGTCGTAAGCTTCTCTCTTCTATGTACAGCTTATTTGTGTATCACAAGAGTGATATGATTTGACAAATGACTAAAACTTCGACACCACGGTGCCAAACACACGCATTTTGACCCACGTTGTAGTGCCAATAGCGAGGAGAAAGTCAACTTTAATGCAGGGAACGTCTGCATCGGACTCCTGGCGACTCTGTCTTACCACACGGGATCTTTACATAGACTCACACATAAAATGCAAAAATCTTCATCACGGCTGATCGATCTTTGATTTTTTATGAGCAATATCTTGGAAAGGGCCACGAGGTAGGGCCAGAGTGCCAGGAGGGAAGGCCAGAGTGCCAGGAGGCAAGGCCAGAGTGTCAGAAAGTTTAGAGTGCCAGACTTCTTGGTCTCTTAGGAGAGACTTTGTGGCCCTCTGGTGGACGATACTAAAATCAAGTCGAGTTATTTATCTTAAATTTTTAATAGAGAGAGAGAGAGAGAGAGAGAGAGAGAGAGAGAGAGAGAGAGAGAGAGAGAGAGAGAGAGAGAGGAGAGAGAGAGAGAGAGAGAGAGAGAGAGAAGATAAACTAGGAGAAGCTGAGGTAAAATAACAGCTCTTACCTTGTACATATAATACAAGATTTAACATTCAAGTAAGACACACACACACACACAAAGAGGACGTACACAACACACGTACACATAGAGTACGTACACATACACACACACACACACAACACACACACACAGGACGTACACACACACACCTACACACAAAGAGGACGTAACACACACACACACACACACAAACACACACACACACACACACACACACACACACACACACACACACACACACACACACACACACACACACACACACACACACACCTACATACAAGGACGACGTACACACACACACCTACACACAGAGAACCTACACACAAAGAGGACGTACACACACACACACACACACACACACACACACACACACACACACACACACACCACACCTACATACAAGGAGGACGTGCACACACACTCCTACACATAGAGAACCTACACAGAGGACGTACACACACACACACACCTACATACAAGGAGGACGTACACACACACACCTACATACAAGGAGACGTACACACACAACACACACCTACATACAAGGAGGACGTACACACACACACAAACACACACACACACACATACACACACCTACATACAAGGAGGACGTACACACACACACACCTACACACAGAGAACCTACACACAAAGAGGACGTACACACACACACACACACACACACACACACACCTACATACAAGGAGGACGTACACACACACACCTACACACAGAGAACCTACATACAAAGAGGACGTACACACACGTGAACACAGGCAGCAGAAAGTTAACTCAGCTCCCACCAGCTCTCAGGATCAAACTCCCAAACTTTTCTCCTCCCTAAATCCCATTTTGTTTGGGACCGACCAACAGAAATTTGTCTTCCACAGAGAAGTTCTTCCCGAACCCACATTATTCATAACAGAAGCAAATTTATCTGTTTTTTTTTTGTGTGTTTGTCTTTGTTTTAGGTGATGGAGGTGTAATTGTGGAGGTAATTTACATACCGATTTTTTTTTACAAGCTGAAAGCTTCTATGCTGCCTCAGCTTATTTACAGGCTGAGAGATGTTATCCCAACTCACTTCATTTAAAAGTCTATTCTTATTTGAAGTCCACTACTATCTTCTACGTAATGCCATCCTCAACAGTAGATTAGTAATCAGGTACTTATTTACTGATAGGTAAATAAGTGACAGCAGGTGCAAGGAGACTTAGTCATCCCCTCAGACCCCGCCCAGGATTGAACCCACACATTTCGGTTGTGAACCTAGGGGGAACTATCACCTACGGGTCACCCTACAGAAATTTTAAGAGGATCGCTAGGTGAATAGTCTAGAAGAGCGATCTAGACTAGAATGATATAACCTGGCCTTCCCTGGAGGAATGACACACGGGAATGAGATCATTTTTAGGGCGGGTACGTGTGGGAAGGGGAATGATAGGTGGAATGATGAGGTTAAAAAGATGATAAGCTAGGAAAAACAAATGTGGTACGTGGCCTGGTGGTTAACGCTCTCGCTTCACACGGTGAGGGCCTGGGTTCGATTCCCAGCCAGAGTAGAAACATTGGACGTGTTTCTTTCCACCTGTTGTCTATGTTCCCCATCAGCAAAATGGGTACCTGGGTGTTAGTCGACTGGTGTGGGTCGCATCCTAGGACACTGACCTAAGGAGGCCTGGTCACAGACCGGGCCGCGGGGGCGTTGACCCCCGGAACTCTCTCCAGATAAACTCCAGATACTCCAGATAGGAAACGATAATTTAACTAAACAACCAAAATACACAATAACATGACTGGAAAAATACACAAATAACCCGTACATAAGAGAGAGGAGCTTACGACGACGTGTCGGTCCGACTTGGACCATATACAAAGTCACACAGTGTAAGTTTGTGTACGGATAATTTGGCTCCCTGACGCGTGAGAGACTGATCAGTGTCCTCCCCTGGTCTGGTGAACACCAGACCACAAGCAATTCTTCCCCCTCTGGAGGATCGAAGTATAATACGATCTTTTATTGATTAGATTTCACCCACACAGCGACCTTTATCAATAAATAAATAACAAAAAGGCACAATACCGTGACTGGAACGATACACAAATAACCCGCAGAAGCTTACGACGACGTTTCGGTCCGACTTGGACCATTGACAAAGTTACATTATACCGTATTTTGCCTATTTTTCCACCATAACGGTGTTTTACACCATTAATCTTGCCCGGACGATCCTGGCTTTAATTTTTCATATGTTATATTGTACAAACATTAAACAAATTTAAACTGATCTATGTTATACATAGCAGAATTTAGCTATAAAAACTACGCTAGTTTAAGTGAGGTTAGGTGAGCTAAAAAATAAAAATCCTTAATTTATGGACCTCTTCTATATACAGATATAGACCAAACCTCTGTTCTCTCTATGTAGAGCTATACAGACTCTATGAGCACTGTATTTCATGGAATTTAAGCCAATGCAAGAACCCATTCACGTCCAGTGCAACGGTTATGTTCGCACATTGCAGGTTGCAAGGCAATAAATGTATGTGTAACAGTAAGGAAAACATCATAACTGTCTGGAGCATCAATGGGACAATGGGGGAAGTACCGTGAAACATATTGCTTTCCTGTAATGGGATTTGTCAGCTGTTCAGCGTCCCAGGATGTCTGCCAGAGAGCAGTTCGACTCCCTGGCGAGACGTGGGTCTCATAAGCCGAAGGGAAGTACGGGGAGCTGAAGCTTAGAGCTTAACTGCCAGACTAATCCTCAAGCTGAGAGGAAGGAAGGACAAAAGAAGAGAAACTAATAGCATGGATTGATTTTATGAACGGATTTAGGGAAATCGGTTAGCCGGACTTGAGTCCTGGAGGTGGGAAGTACAGTGCCTGTACTCTGGAGGATGGGTGGGGACGTTATAGTCCTGGAGGTGGGAAGTACAGTGTCTGTACTCTGGAGGATGGGTAGGGATGTTACAGTCCTGGAGGTGGGAAGTACAATGCCTGTACTCTGGAGGATGGGTGGGGATGTTACAGTCCTGGAGGTGGGAAGTACAATGCCTGTACTCTGGAGGATGGGTGGGGATGTTATAGTCCTGGAGGTGGGAAGTACAGTGTCTGTACTCTGGAGGATGGGTAGGGATGTTACAGTCCTGGAGGTGGGAAGTACAATGCCTGTACTCTGGAGGATGGGTGGGGATGTTATAGTCCTGGAGGTGGGAAGTACAGTGTCTGTACTCTGGAGGATGAGTGCGGATATTGCTCCTGGTGGGTAACATTATGCTATCGCACTTCTGGAAGAACGGCATCTGAATGAATGAAGGTGAATGTGCTGTCTTTCTTGGGTCACCCTGTTTTCGCGAAAGACAGGGATTCGAACCGTGGTTCTGGCATGTAGCAAACTCAACGCAATACATGCTCTAAAGCCCAGTTTTAATACTGTAATGAAGAATAAAGGAATAACCGGGTAGACAGGATTTTCACAGCGAAGCGTGAGTGTGTGTGTGTGTGTGTGTGTGTTGTGTGTGTGTGTGTGTGTGTGTGTGTGTGTGTGTGTGTGTGTGTGTGTGTGTGTGTGTGTGTGTGTGTGTGTGTGTACTCACCTAATTGTACTCACCTAATTGTGGTTGCAGGGGTCGAGACTCAGCTCCTGGCCCCGCCTCTTCACTGATCGCTACTGGATCCCTCTCTCTCTCTGCTTCCTGAGCTTTGTCATACCTCTTCTTAAAACTATGTATGGTTCCTGCCTCCACTACTTCACTTGCTAGGCTATTCCACTTGCTGACAACTCTATGACTGAAGAAATACTTCCTAACGTTCCTGTGACTCGTCTGAGTCTTCAGCTTCCAGTTGTGACCCCTTGTCCCTGTGTCCCCTCTCTGGAACATCCTATCTCTGTCCACCTTGTCTATTCCCCGCAGTATCTTGTATGTCGTTATCATGTCTCCCCTGACCCTTCTGTCCTCCAGTGTCGTCAGTCCGATTTCCCTTAACCTTTCCTCGTACGACATTCCCCTGAGCTCTGGGACTAGCCTTGTTGCAAACCTTTGTACTTTCTCTAACTTCTTGACGTGCTTGACCAGGTGTGGGTTCCAACTGGTGCTGCATACTCCAGTATGGGCCTAACATACACAGTGTACAGTGTCTTGAACGATTCCTTATTAAGGTATCGGAACGCTATTCTCAGGTTTGCCAGGCTCCCGTATGCTGCAGCGGTTATTTGGTTGATGTGTGCCTCCGGTGATGTGCTCGGTGTTATGGTCACCCCAAGGTCTTTCTCCCTAAGTGAGGTCTGTAGTCTCTGTCCACCTAGCCTATACTCTGTCTGCGGTCTTCTTTGCCCCTCCCCAATCTTCATGACTTTGCATTTGGCTGGATTGAATTCGAGAAGCCAGTTACTGGACCACATGTCCAGCCTTTCCAAGTCTCTTTGCAGTACTGTGTGTGTGTGGTTGTGTGAGTGGTGTGGTGTGTGTGTGTGTGTGTTGTGTGTGTGTTCACACACACTATGTTTCTTGCTACACTTAAGATTACTAGACTCTCAAGAGTGCGTGCCTTTGAATATTCACCAAGGAGAGCCTAAACCACCTGAATACACCACCTGAGTACACCACCTGAGCACACCACCTGAATACACCACCTGAGTACACCACCTGAGTACACCACCTGAATACACCACCTGAGTACACCACCTGAATACACCACCTGAGTACACCACCTGAGTACACTACCTGAGTACACCACCTGAGTACACCACCTGAGTACACCACATGAGTACACCACCTGAGTACACCACCTAAGTACACCACCTGAGTACACCACCTGAGTACACCACCTGAGTACACCACCTGAGTACACCACCTGAGTACACCACCTGAGTACACCACCTAAGTACACCACCTAAGTACACCTACCTGAGTACACCACCTGAGTACACACCTGAGTACACCACCTGAGTACACCACCTAAGTACAACCACCTGAGTACACCACCTGAGTACACCACCTGAGTACACCACCTAGTAACACCACCTGAGTACACCACCTGAGTACACCACCTAAGTACACCACCAGTACACCACCTGAGTACACCACCTGAGTACACCACCTGAGTACACCACCTGAGTACACCACCTGAGTACACCACCTAAGTACACCACCAGCACACCACCTGAGTACACCACCTGAGCACACCACCTGAGTACACCACCTGAGTACACCACCTGAGTACACCACCTGAGTACACCACCTGAGTACACCACCTAAGTACACCACCTGAGTACACCACCTGAGTACACCACCTGAGTACACCACCTGAGTACACCACCTGAGTACACCACCTAAGTACACCACCTGAGTACACCACCTGAGTACACCACCTGAGTACACCACCTGAGTACACCACCTAATACACCACCTAGTACACCACCTGAGTACACCACCTGAGTACACCACCTAAGTACACCACCTGAGTACACCACCTGAGTACACCACCTAAGTACACCACCAGTACACCACCTGAGTACACCACCTGAGTACACACCACCTGAGTACACCACCTGAGTACACCACCTGAGTACACCACCTAAGTACACCACCAGTACACCACCTGAGTACACCACCTGAGTACACCACCTGAGTACACCACCTGAGTACACCACCTGAGTACACCACCTGAGTACACCACCTGAGTACACCACCTGAGTACACCACCTGAGTACACCACCTAAGTACACCACCAGTACACCACCTGAGTACACCACCTGAGTACACCACCTGAGTACACCACCGGAGTACACCACCTGAGTACACCACCTGAGTACACCACCTGAGTACACCACCTGAGTACACCACCTGAGTACACCACCTGAGTACACCACCTGAGTACACCACCAGTACACCACCTAAGTACACCACCTGAGTACACCACCTGAGTACACCACCTGAGTACACCACCTGAGTACACCACCAAAGTACACCACCAGTACACCACCTGAGTACACCACCTGAGTACACCACCTGAGTACACCACCTGAGTACACCACCTGAGTACACCACCTGAGTACACCACCTGAGTACACCACCAAGTACCAACCAGTACACCACCTGAGTACACCACCTGAGTACACCACCTGAGTACACCACCTGAGTACACCACCTGAGTACACCACCTGAGTACACCACCTGAGTACACCACCTGAGTACACCACCTAAGTACACCACCAGTACACCACCGAGTACACCACCTGAGTACACCACCTGAGTACACCACCTGAGTACACCACCTGATACACCACCTGAGTACACCACCTGAGTACACCACCTAAGTACACCCCTGAGTACACTACCTGAGTACACCACCTGAGTACACCACCTGAGTACACCACCTAAGTACACCACCTGAGTACACCACCTGAGTACACCACCTGAGTACACCACCTGAGTACACCACCTGAGTACACACCTGTACACCACCTGAGTACACCACCTGAGTACACCACCTGAGTACACCACCTGAGTACACCACCTGAGTACACCACTGAGTACACACCTGAGTACAACACCTAGTAACACACCTGAGTACACCACTGAGTACACCACCTAAGTACAACCACCTGAGTACACCACCTGAGTACACCACCTGAGTACAACCACCTGAGTACCAACCACCTAAGTACACCACCTGAGTACACCACCTGAGTACACCACCTGAGTACACCACCTGAGTACACCACCTGAGTACACCACCTAAGTACACCACCTGAGTACACCACCTAAGTACACCACCTAAGTACACCACCTGAGTACACCACCTGAAGATACACCACCTAAGTACACCACCTAAGTACACCACCTGAGTACACCACCTGAGTACACCACCTGAGTACACCACCTGAGTACACCACCTAAGTACACCACCTAAGTACACCACCTGAGTACACCACCTCAGAAATCTAGCAGTCTAACTTGTCCAACATTTGGGAATGTTTCTGGAGGAAGTGTACGTCCAGCCAGTGACTTGTTCAGTCTAATACAGAGAACAGCAGTGGAAGCTGAAAATGTGAAGGAGTTTGTGGTAACCTGTCTCTCAGCCTGGAGGTTGTACTCACCTGGTTGTACTCACCTTATTGTACTCACCTGGATATACTCAAAAAGTTGTACTCACCTAGTTGTACTCACCTGGTTGTACTCACCTTATTGTACTCACCTGGATATACTCAAAAAGTTGTACTCACCTGGTTGTACTCACCTGGTTGTACTCAACTAGCTGTACTCACGTAGTTAAACTCAACTTGTTGTACTCACCTGGTTGTACTCACCTGGTTGTACTCACCTGGTTGTACTCACCTGGTTGTACTCACCTGGTTGTACTCACCTGGTTGTACTCACCTGGTTGTACTCACCTGGTTGTACTTATCTACCTGTACTTTTCCCTCTCTCTATGTTCATCCTAGTATTATTCAATCATAAATTTAAAGCCGCAATGTTCGTGATCAACAAGTCCTTCCTACAGGCAGTGCAGGGGTGGGAGGGTGGGGAGAGAGCCTTCAGCTGTCCTACAGGCAGTGCCCGCCTGGGAGGGTGGGGAGAGAGCCTTCAGCTGTCCTACAGGCAGTGCAGGCCTGGGAGGGTGGGGAGAGAGCCTTCAGCTGTCCTACAGGCAGTGCAGGCCTGGGAGGGTGGGGAGAGAGCCTTCAGCTGTTCCACAGGCAGTGCAGGCTAGGGAGGGTGGGGAGAGAGCCTTCAGCTGTCCTACAGGCAGTGCAGGCTTGGGAGGGTGGGGAGAGAGCCTTCAGCTGTCCCTACAGGAGTGCAGGCCTGGGAGGATGGTGAGAGAGCCTTCAGCTGTGCTACAGGCAGTGCAGGGGTGGGAGGGTGGTGAGAGAGCCTTCAGCTGTCCTACAGGCAGTGCAGGCCTGAGAGGGTGGTGAGAGAGCCTTCAGCTGTCCTACAGGCAGTGTAGGGGTGGGAGGGGGGTGAGAGAGCCTTCAGCTGTCCTACAGGCAGTGCAGCCTTGGGAGGGTGGGGAGAGAGCCTTCAGCTGTCCTGCAGGCAGTGCAGGCCTGGGAGGGTGGGGAGAGAGCCTTTAGCTGTCCAACAGGCAGTGCAGGCCTGGAAGGGTGGGGAGAGAGCCTGCAGCTGTCCTATAGGCAGTGCAGACCTGGGAGGGTGGGGAGAGAGCCTTCAGCTGTCCTACAGGCAGTGCAGGCCTGGGAGGGTGGGGAGAGAGCCTTCAGCTGTCCTTCAGGCAGTGCAGACCTGGGAGGGTGGTGAGAGAGCCTTCAGCTGTCCTACAGGCAGTGCAGGCCTGGGAGGGTTGGGAGAGAGCCTTCAGCTGTCCTACAGGCAGTGCAGGCCTGGAGGGTGGGGAGAGAGCCTTCAGCTTTCCTACAGGCAATGCAGGCCTGAATGCAGGCCTGGGAGGGTTGGGAGAGAGCCTTCAGTTGTCCTACAGGCAGTGCAGGCCTGGGAGGGTGGGGAGAGAGCCTTCAGCTGTCCTACAGGCAGTGCATTGAGAGAGCCTTCAGCTGTCCTACAGGCAGTGAAGGCCTGGGAGGGTGGGGAGAGAGCCTTCAGCTGTCCTACAGGCAGTGGCGGTCTGGGAGGGTGGAGAGAGAGCCTTCAGCTGCCCTATAACCAATGCAGGACTGGGAGGGTGGGGAGAGAGCCTTCAGCTGTCCTATAACCAGTGCAGGGGTGGGAGGGTGGGGAGAGAGCCTTCAGCTGTCCTATAGACAGTGCTGGCCTGGGAAGGTGGAGAGAGAGCCTTCAGCTGTCCTATAGGCAGTGCAGGCCTGGGAGGGTGGGGAGAAAGCCTTCAGCTGTCCTATAGATAGTGCAGGCCTGGGAGGGTGGGAAGAGAGCCTTCAGCTGTCCTTCAGGCAGTGCAGGCCTGGGAGGGTGGTGAGAGAGCCTTCAGCTGTCCTACAGGCAGTGCAGGCTTGGGAGGGTGGGGAGAGAGCCTTCAGCTGTCCTACAGGCAGTGCAGGCCTGGGAGGGTGGGGAGAGAGCCTTCAGCTGTCCTATAGGCAGTGCAGGCCTGGGAGGGTGGGGAGAGAGCCTTCAGCTGTCCTATAGACAGTGCAGGCCTGGGAGGGTGGGGAGAGAGCCTTCAGCTCTTCTGTAGGCAGTGCAGGCCTGGGAGGGTGGGGAAAGAGCCTTCAGCTGGCCTATAGGCAGTGCAGTCCTGGGAGGGTGGGGAGAGAGTCTTCAGCTGTCCTGTAGGCAGTGCAGGCCTGGGTGGGTGGGGAGAGAGTCTTCAGCTGTCTTACAGGCAGTGTAGGCCTGAGAGGGTGGTGAGAGAGTCTTCAGCTATCTTACAGGCAGTGTAGGCCTGAGAGGGTGGTGAGAGAGTCTTCAGCTGTCCTACAGGCAGTGCAGGCCTGGGAGGGTTGGGAGAGAGCCTTCAGCTGTCCTACAGGCAGTGCAGGCCTGGGAGGGTGGGGAGAGAGCCTTCAGCTTTCCTACAGGCAATGCAGGCCTGGGAGGGTTGGGAGAGAGCCTTCAGCCGTCCTACAGGCAGTGCAGGCCTGGGAGGGTGGGGAGAGAGCCTTCAGCTGTCCTACAGGCAGTGCATTGAGAGAGCCTTCAGCTGTCCTACAGGCAGTGCAGGCCTGGGAGGGTGGGGAGAGAGCCTTCAGCTGTCCTACAGGCAGTGGCGGTCTGGGAGGGTGGAGAGAGAGCCTTCAGCTGCCCTATAACCAATGCAGGACTGGGAGGGTGGGGAGAGAGCCTTCAGCTGTCCTACAGGCAGTGCTGGCCTGGGAGGGTGGGGAGAGAGCCTTCAGCTGTCCTATAACCAGTGCAGGGGTGGGAGGGTGGGGAGAGAGCCTTCAGCTGTCCTATAGACAGTGCTGGCCTGGGAAGGTGGAGAGAGAGCCTTCAGCTGTCCTATAGGCAGTGCAGGCCTGGGAGGGTGGGGAGAAAGCCTTCAGCTGTCCTATAGATAGTGCAGGCCTGGGAGGGTGGGGAGAGAGCCTTCAGCTGTCCTTCAGGCAGTGCAGGCCTGGAGGGTGGTGAGAGAGCCTTCAGCTGTCCTACAGGCAGTGCAGCTTGGGAGGGTGGGGAGAGAGCCTTCAGCTGTCCTACAGGCAGTGCAGGCCTGGGAGGGTGGGGAGAGAGCCTTCAGCTGTCCTACAGGCAGTGCAGGCCTGGGAGGGTGGGGAGAGAGCTTTCAGCTGTCCTACAGGCAGTGCTGGCCTGTGAGGGTGGTGAGAGAGCCTTCAGCTGTCCTATAGGCAGTGCAGGCCTGGGAGGGTGGGGAGAGAGCCTTCAGCTGTCCTATAGACAGTGCAGGCCTGGGAGGGTGGGGAGAGAGCCTTCAGCTCTTCTGTAGGCAGTGCAGGCCTGGGAGGGTGGGGAAAGAGCCTTCAGCTGGCCTATAGGCAGTGCAGGCCTGGGAGGGTGGGGAGAGAGTCTTCAGCTGTCCTGTAGGCAGTGCAGGCCTGGTGGGTGGGGAGAGAGCCTTCACCTGTCCTATAGGCAGTGCAGGCCTGGGAGGGTGGGGAGAGAGCCTTCATCTGTCCTATAGACTGTGCAGGTCTGGGAAGGTGGGGTGAGAGCCTTCAGCTGTCCTGCAGGCAGTGCAGGCCTGGGAGGGTGGGGAGAGAGCCTTCAGCTGTCCTATAGGCAGTGCAGGCCTTTCAATGTAGTGAGAGAGCCTTCAGCTGTCCTATAGGCAGTGCGGGCCTGGGAGGGTGGTGAGAGAGCCGTCAGCTGTCCTATAGGCAGTGCAGGCCTTGGAGCGTGGAGAGAGAGCCTTCAACTGTCCTATAGGTAGTGTAGGCCTGGGAGGGTGGGTAGAGAGCCTTCAGCTGTCCTATAACCAGTGCAGGCCTGGGAGGGTGGAGAGAGAGCCTTCAGCTGTCCTATAGGCAGTGCAGGCATTTCAGGGTAGTGAGAGAGCCTTCAGCTGTCCTATAGGCAGTGCAGGCCTGGGAGGGTGGTGAGAGAGCCGTCAGCTGTCCTATAGGCAGTGCAGGCCTTGGAGCGTGGAGAGAGAGCCTTCAGCTGTCCTATAGGTAGTGCAGGCCTGGGAGGGTGGGGAGAGAGCCTTCAGCTGTGCTATAGGCAGAGCAGGCCTGGGAGGGTGGGAAGAGAGCCTTCAGCTGTCCTATAGGCTGTGCAGGCCTGGGAGGGTGGGGAGAGAGCCTTCAGCTGTCCTACAGGCAGTGCTGGTCTGGGAGGGTGGGGAGAGAGCCTTCAGCTGTTCTATAGGCTGTGCAGGCCTGGGAGGGTGGGGAGATAGCCTTCAGCTGCCATATAGGCAGTGCAGGCCTGGGAGGGTGGTGAGAGAGCCTTCAGCTGTCCTATAGGCAGTGCAGGCCTGGGAGGGTGGTGAGAGAGCCGTCAGCTGTCCTATAGGCAGTGCAGGCCTTGGAGCGTGGAGAGAGAGCCTTCAGCTGTCCTATAGGTAGTGCAGGCCTGGGAGGGTGGGGAGAGAGCCTTCAGCTGTGCTATAGGCAGAGCAGGCCTGGGAGGGTGGGAAGAGAGCCTTCAGCTGTCCTATAGGCTGTGCAGGCCTGGGAGGGTGGGGAGAGAGCCTTCAGCTGTCCTACAGGCAGTGCTGGTCTGGGAGGGTGGGGATAGAGCCTTCAGCTGTTCTATGGCAGTGCATGGCCTGGAGGTGGGGAGAGAGCCTTCAGCTGTCCTATAGGCAGTGCAGGCCTAGGAGGGTGGGGAGAGAGCCTTCAGCTGTCCTACAGGTAGTGTTGGTCTGGGAGGGTGGGGAGAGAGCCTTCAGCTGTCCTATAGGCAGTGCAGGCCTGGGAGGGTGGGGAGAGAGCCTTCAGCTGCCATATAGGCAGTGCAGGCCTGGGAGGGTTGTGAGAGAGCCTTCAGCTGTCCTGTAGGCAGTGCAGGCCTGGGAGGGTGGTGAGAGAGCCTTCAGCTATCCTATAGGCAGTGCAGGCCTGGGAGGGTGTGGAGAGAGCCTTCAGCTGTCCTATAGGCAGTGCAGGCCTGGGAGGGTGGATAGAGAGCCTTCAGCTGTCCTATAGGCAGTGCAGGCCTGGGAGGGTGGTGAGAGAGCCTTCAGCTGTTTTACAGGCAGTGTAGGCCTGAGAGGGTGGTGAGAGAGCCTTCAGCTGTCCTATAGGCAGTGCAGGCCTGGGAGGGTGGGGAGAGAGCCTTCAGCTGTCCTATAGGCAGTGCATTCCTGGGAGGGTGGATAGAGAGCCTTCAGCTGTCCTATAGGCAGTGCAGGCCTGGGAGGGTGATGAGAGAGCCTTCAGCTGTTTTACAGGCAGTGTAGGCCTGAGAGGGTGGTGAGAGAGCCTTCAGCTGTCTTACAGGCAGTGCAGGCCTTAGAGGGTGGTGAGAGAGTCTTCAGCTGTCTTACAGGCAGTGCAGGCCTTAGAGGGTGGTGAGAGAGCCTTCAGCTGTCTTACAGGCAGTGTAGGCCTGAGAGGGTGGTGAGAGAGCCTTCAGCTGTCTTACAGGCAGTGTAGGCCTGAGAGGGTGGTGAGAGAGCCTTCAGCTGTCTTACAGGCAGTGTAGGCCTGAGAGGGTGGTGAGAGAGCCTTCAGCTGTCTTACAGGCAGTGTAGGCCTGAGAGGGTGGTGAGAGAGCCTTCAGCTGTCTTACAGGCAGTGTAGGCCTGAGAGGGTGGTGAGAGAGCCTTCAGCTGTCTTACAGGCAGTGTAGGCCTGAGAGGGTGGTGAGAGAGCCTTCAGCTGTCTTACAGGCAGTGTAGGCCTGAGAGGGTGGTGAGAGAGCCTTCAGCTGTCTTACAGGCAGTGTAGGCCTGAGAGGGTGGTGAGAGAGCCTTCAGCTGTCTTACAGGCAGTGTAGGCCTGAGAGGGTGGTGAGAGAGCCTTCAGCTGTCTTACAGGCAGTGTAGGCCTGAGAGGGTGGTGAGAGAGCCTTCAGCTGTCTTACAGGCAGTGTAGGCCTGAGAGGGTGGTGAGAGAGCCTTCAGCTGTCTTACAGGCAGTGTAGGCCTGAGAGGGTGGTGAGAGAGCCTTCAGCTGTCTTACAGGCAGTGTAGGCCTGAGAGGGTGGTGAGAGAAACTGTAACTTCTCTTTCCTCTTTTTCCCGAATACTTTTGCATTTTCCTCTCTCTCTGTCTGTCTGTCTGTCTGTCTGTCTGTCTCTCTCTCTCTCTCTCTCTCTCTCTCTCTCTCTCTCTCTCTCTCTCTCTCTCTCTCTCTCTCACTCTCTCTCTCTCTCTCTCTCTCTCTCTCTCTCTCTCTCTCTTCATCTCTCTCACTCTCTCTCTCTCTCTCTCTCTCTCTCATGTTACCTTGCTACAATACAGAATAATAATAGCGAGCAGCGAGCGATCACTCGTGGCTGTGATTGGCTTGGTTGACCAATTTAGCGACTGTGGGATCCAGCGAAGCTTTGAAGCGTTGATGGGGCGAGCATAGGTGCTACAGCAACCCACCACCATAAGTGCTACAGCAACCCACCACCATAGTTGCTGCAGCGACCCACCACCACAGGTGCTACAGCGACCCACCACCACAGGCGCTACAGCAACCCACCATAGGTGTTACAGCAACCCACCAGCATAGTTGCTACAGCGACCCACCAGCACAGGTGCTACAGCAACCCACCAGCATAGGTGCTAGAGCAACCCACCAGCATAGGTGCAACAGCAACCCGCAAGCACAGATGTTACAGTAACCCACCAACACAGGTGCTATACAAACCCACAAGCACAGGTGCTACAGCAAACCAGCACTAACACCAACACAGGCGCTACAGCAACCAACCAGAACAGGTGTTACAGCAACCTTCCAGCATAGGTGCTACAGCAACCCACCAACACAGATGGTACAGCAACCCACCAGCACAGGTGCTGCAGCAACCCACAAGCACAGGTGCTACAGCAACCCACCAGCACAGGTGCTTCAGGAAACCAACAGCACAGGTGATACAGCAACCTACCAGCATAGATAGTACATCAACCCACAAGCACAGGTGCTACAGCATCACACAAGCGAGGTGCTACATCAACCCACCAGCACAGGTGCTACAGCAGTCAACCAGTACAGGTGCTACATCAACACACAAGCACAGGTGCTACAGCAGTCCACCAGCATACGTGCCACAGCAACCCACCAGCACAGGTGCTACAGCAACCCACCAGCACAGGTGCTTCAGCAAACCACCAGCACAGGTGCTACAGCAGCCCACCAGCATAGGTCCAACATAAACCCACCAACACAGATGGTACAGCAACCCACCAGCACAGGTGCTACAGCAGTCAACCAGCACATGTGCTACATCAACCCACCAGCACAGGTGCTACAGCAACACGCCAGCGTAGATGCTACATCAACCCACCAGCACAGGTGCTACAGCAGTCCACCAGGACAGGTGCAACATCAACCCACCAGCACCGGTGCTACAGCAGTCCACCAGCATAGGTGTTACATCAACCCACCAGCACATGTGCTACATAACCCCACCAGCATAGGCGCTAAAGCAACCCACCAGCACAGGTGCTACAGCAACCCATTAGTATAGGTGCTACAGCAACCCACCAGGAGAGGCATTACAGCAACCCACCAGCATAGGTGCTACAGTGACCCACCAGCATAGGTGCTATAGCAACCCACCAGCACAGGTGCTACAGTAACCCACCAGCATAGGTGCTACAGTAACCCACCAACAAAAGTGCTACAGCAACCCACTAGCATAGGTACTACAGCAAACCACCAGGACAGGTGCTACTGCAACTCACCAGCATAGTTGCTACAGCGACCCAACAGCACAGGTGCTACAGCAACCCACGAGCATAGGTGCTACAGAAAACCACAAGCACAGGTGCTACTACAGCAAAGCACCAGCACAGGTGTTGCCGCAACCAACCAACGTAAGTGCTACAGAAACCACCCAGCATAGGTGCAACAGCAACCCACCAGAACAGGAGCTACAGCAGTCCACAAGTACAGTTGCTACAGCAACCCACCAGCATAGGTGCTACAGCAACCGACCAGCACACGTGCTGCAGCAACCCACTAGCATAGTTGCTACAGCGACCCACCAGCACAGGTGCTACAGCAACCCACCAGCACAGGTGCTACAGCAACCCACCAACACAGGTGCTACAGCAACCCACAAGCACAGGTGCTGCAGCAACCCACAAGCGCAGGTGCTATACCAACCCGCAAGCACAGGTGCTACAGCAAACCACCAACACAGGTGCTACAGCAACCCACCAGCACAGGTGTTACAGCAACCCATCAACACATGTGCTGCAGAAAGCCACCAGCATAGGTGCTACAGCAACCCACCAACACAGGTGTTATAGCAACCAACCAACACAGATGTTACAGCAACCCACCAACACAGGTGCTACAGCAACCCACCAGCACAGGTGCTACAGAAACCCACCAAGAGAGGGCTACAGCAACCCACTAGAACAGGTGCTACAGCAACCCACCAGCACAGGTGTGACAGCAGCCCACAAGCACAGGTGTTACAGCAACCCACCAACACAGGTGTTGCAGCAACCCACAAGCACAGGCGCTACAGCAAACCACCAACACAGATGCTACAGCAACCCACCAGTACAGGTGTTACAGCAACCCATCCAGGTGCTGCAGCAACCCACCGGCATAGGTGCTACAGCAGCCAACCAGCACAGGCGCTGCAGCAGCCCACCAGCATAGTTGCTACAGCAACCCACCAGCACAGGTGCTGCAGCAACCCACAAGCACAGGTGCTATACCAACCCACAAGCACAGGTGCTACAGCAACCCACCAACACAGGTGTCACAGCAACCCACAAACACAGGCGTTACAGCAACCCACAAGTGCAGGTGCTACAGCAACCCACCAGCATAGTTGCTACAGCAACTCACCAGCACAGGTGCTGCAGCAACCCACAAGCACAGGTGCTATACCAACCCACAAACACAGGTGCTACAGCAACCCACCAACACAGGTGTTACAGCAACCCACCAACACAGGTGCTACAGCAACCCACCAACATAGGCGTTACAGCAACCCACCAACACAGGTGCTACAGCAACCCACCAACACAGGTGTTACAGCAATCCCACAACATAGGTGTTACAGCAACCCACAAGTAGAGGTGCTACAGCAACCCACAAGCACAGGTGCTACAGCAACCCACCAACACAGGTGTTACAGCAACCCACCAACACAGGTGTTACAGCAACCCACAAGTAGAGGTGCTACAGCAACCCATCAACACAGGTGCTACAGCAACCCACCAACATAGGTGTTACAGCAACCCACCAACACAGGTGCTACAGCAACCCACCAACACAGGTGTTACAGCAATCCCACAACACAGGTGTTATAGCAACCCACAAGTAAAGGTGCTACAGCAACCCGCAAGCACAGGTGCTACAGCAACCCACCAACACAGGTGCTACAGCAACCCACCAACACAGGTGCTACAGCAACCCACCAACA
>NC_069414.1:24718207-24720707 GCF_026875155.1 Cherax quadricarinatus
TTTAATTCTTCTCAGCAACTTCACGTCATCTTGCGAACGGGGCACTTCAGAAGTATTTTCCTTCCTTCATGTCGTTCACATAATCTAAAATTGCACTGGTCCTAGAAACTGACCCCGGTGGGGACCCGCTCGTAACAGGCGCCCACTGTGCTTCCTCTTCACGTACCATGGTCTCGTTGCTGCCTCCCTGTCGGTATTCCTTATCCATTGCAGTGCCCTTCCGTTTTCGTGTGCTGATCCTCCAGCCTTCTGCATAGTCTCTTGTGGGGAACTGGTGTCAAAGGCTGTCCTGAACGTCTAGGATAAACGCAATTACCCAACCTCTCTCTCATGTCTTACTTCTGTTACCTTGTCATTAAAAACTCCAGGAGGTTTGTGATACAAGATTTGCCTTCCATGAACCCATGCTGGTTTTCATTTAGAATCTTTTCCTTTCCAGGTGTTCGACCACTCTCCTCCTGATAATCTTCTCCATGACTTTGCACACAATACATGTCAGAGACACAGGTCTGTAGTTTAGTGCCTCGTTTCTGTTTCCTTTCTTAAATATGGGGACTACATTAGCTGTCTTCCATTTCTCAGGTAGTTGCCCAGTTTCAAGGGATGTGTTGAAGATTGTGGTTAGAGGCACACACAGCATCTCTGCTCCTTCTCTAAGGACCCATGGGGAGATGTTGTCCGGTCCCATCGCCTTTGAGGTGTCAAGGTCACTTAAGAGCTTCTTCACCTCCTCCTCAGTTGTTCGTATGTCATCCAACACTTGTTGGTATATTCCCTCTTGATGTTCCCTTCTGTTCTGTCTTCCCACAGCCCTTCCTGTCTCTACTGTAAAAACTTCCTTAAATCTCCTGTTCAGCTCCTCACATACCTCCTGATCATTTCTTGTGAGTTCTCCACCTTCTGTCCTTAATCTGATCACCTGGTCTTTGACTGTTGTCTTCCTCCTGATGTGGCTATACAACAGTTTCGGGTCTGTCTTGATTCTCGATGCTATGTCATTTTCATACTGTCGCTGGGCCTCCCTCCTTACCTGTGCGTACTCATTCCTGGCTCTGCGACTGATCTCCCTATTTTCGTGTGTTCTCTGCCTTCTGTACTTTTTCCATTCTCTATTGCACTTTGTTTTTGCCTCCTTACACCGTCGGGTGAACCAGGGGCTTGTTCTGGTCTTCCCGTTGTTACTGTTGCCCTTGGGAATGAACCTTTCCACTGCCTCCTTGCATTTTGTTGCTACATATTCCATCATTTCATTTACTGGCTTTCCTGCCAGTTCTCTGTCCCACTGGACCTCCCGCAGGAAGTTCTTCAACCCTATGTAGTCCCCTCTTTTATAGTCAGGCTTTTCCCATTCTACTCCTGTTATTCTCTCCACTTGCAGCTCTACTATGTATTCAAAGCACAGAACCACGTGGTCGCTAGCTCCTAGGGGACTCTCATACTTGATGTCCTCAATGTCTGAGCTGCCCAGGGTGAACACAAGGTCCAATCTTGCTGGTTCATCCTCCCCTCTCACTCTGGTAGTGTCCTTAACATGTTGGTGCATGAGGTTTTCCAGCACCACGTCCAACATCCTGGCTCTCCATGTTTCGGGACCCCCATGTGGCTCCAGGTTTTCCCAGTCAATCTCCCTGTGGTTGAAATCCCCCATAACCAGCAACTTTGCTCTGCTGGAGTGAGCTCTTCTTGCCACCTCAGCAAGTGTGTCCACCATTGCTCTGTTGCTCTCTTCTATTCCTCTCTTGGCCTCCTGCAGTTCTGTGGTGGATTATACATCACTGCAATGACCACTTTGTGTTCCCCAACTGAAGTGTACCTGCTATGTAGTCTCTTTCTCCGTCTCATCTATTCCTTCCATTTTCTCGAATTTCCATCTGTTTTTTACGAGCAGAGCAACCCCACCTCCCCCCCCTGCCCCTTCTATCTTTCCTCATGATCTGGTATCCTGGTGGAAGATTGCATCTGTTATTGTCTCCATGAGTTTTTGTTTCTGTAACTGCTATGATGTCTGGGGACTTCTCATTGATTCTTTCTTGCCATTCCTCATGTTTATTCGTTAATCCATCTGCATTTGTGTACCAAACCTTCAACTTCTGTTCTAATACTGTAACTGTGGTGCGGGGGTGTGAAACAGAGGGATCGGTGTGTGATGGTTGGTTTGGATTGTTCAGTTGCCTTGGGGGTGTCGTGGCTGGAGTCCTTCTGCAGGTGTTTCTGGGGGTGCGCTTGTCCTTCCATTTGATCCTGGGTCATTCTGCTCTCCTTTTTCATTTCCTCCCATTTCTCCTTTCGTTTTTGAACTCTCTCTTTCATTGTCTTCCTTTCGTCCTGTGTTCTGTCTCGGTCGAGGTACACACTCCGGAACTCCTTGCTTGCCTCTCAGCCGTGCTTCTCCTGCAGGATCATGGTTCGGGTTGATTCTGCCTTGAAAATTACTTTGAGAGGCCGATTCCTTTTCTTTGTGAACCACCCAATTCTCCGAAAATTTGCCACCTGGGTCATG
>NC_069414.1:24723207-24732674 GCF_026875155.1 Cherax quadricarinatus
AGGTTACTGCTTGACAATTGTTCATGTTACTGCTTGACAGTGGTCCAGGTTACTGCTTGACAGTGATCCAGGTTACTGCTTGACAGTGGTCCAGGTTACTACTTGACAGTGGTCCAGGTTGCTGTTTGACAGTGGTCCAGGTTACTGCTTGACAGTGGTCCAGGTTACTGCTTGAAAGTGGTCCAGGTTACTGCTTGACAGAGATCCAGGTTACTGCTTGACAGTGGTCCAGGTTGCTGTTTGACAGTAGTCCAGGTTACTGCTTGACAGTGGTCCAGGTTGCTGCTTGACAGTGGTTCAGGTTACTGCTTGACAGTGTTCCAGGTTACTACTTGACAGTGGTCCAGGTTACTACTTGACAGTGGTCCAGGTTGCTGCTTGACAGTGGTTCAGGTTACTGCTTAACAGTGTTCCAGGTTACTACTTGACAGTGGTCCAGGTTACTACTTGACAGTGGTCCAGGTTACTGCTTGACAGTAGTCCAGGTTACTGCTTGACAGTAGTCCAGGTCACTGCTTGACAGTTGCCCAGGTTGCTGCTTGACAGTGGTCCAGGTTACTGCTTGACAGTGATCCAGGTTACTGCTTGACAGAGGTCCAGGTTACTACTTGACAGTGGTCCAGGTTGCTGTTTGACAGTGGTCCAGGTTACTGCTTGACAGTGGTCCAGGTTACTGCTTGACAGTGATCCAGGTTACTGCTTGACAATGGTCCAGGTTGCTGTTTGACAGCAGTCCAGGATACTGCTTGACAGTGGTCCAGGTTGCTGCTTGACAGTGGTTCAGGTTTCTGCTTGACAGTGTTCCAGGTTACTACTTGACAGTGGTCCAGGTTACTACTTGACAGTGGTACAGGTTGCTGCTTGACAGTGGTTCAGGTTACTGCTTGACAGTGTTCCAGGTTACTACTTGACAGTGTTCCAGGTTTCTACTTGACAGTGGTCCAGGCTACTGCTTGACAGTAGTCCAGGTTACTGCTTGACAGTTGTCCAGGTTACTGCTTGACAGTTGTCCAGGTTACTGCTTGACAGTGGTCCAGGTTAATGCTTGACAGTGATCCAGGTTACTGCTTGACAGTGGTCCTGGTTACTACTTGTCAGTGGTCCAGGTTGCTGTTTGACAGTGGTCCAGGTTACTGCTTGACATTGGTCAAGGTTACTGCTTGACAGTGATCCAGGTTATTGCTTGACAGTGGTCCAGGTTACTGCTTGGCAGTGGTTAAGGTTACTGCTTGAGAGTAGTCCAGGTTATTGCTTGACAGTAGCCCAGGTTACTGCTGGACAGTAGTCCAGGTTACTACTTGACAGTGGTCCAGGTTACTGCTTGACAGTGATCCAGGTTACTGCTTGACAGTAGTCCAGGTTACTGCTTGACAGTGGTCCAGGTTACTGCTTGACAGTTGTTCAGGTTACTGCTTGACAGTGGTTAATGTTACTGATTGACAGTGGTCGAGGTTACTACTTGACAGTGTTTCAGGTTACTGCTTGACAGTAATCCAGGTTACTACTTGACAGTGGTCTAGGTTACTACTTGACAGTGGTCAAGTTACTGCTTGACAGTGGTCCAGGTTACTGTTTGACAGTGGTCCAGGTTACTGCTTGACAGTGGTCCAGGTTACTGCTTGACAGTGGTCAAGGGTCCTGGTTACTGCTTCACAGTGATACAGGTTACTGTTTGACAGTGGTCCAGGTTACTCCTTGACAGTGGTCCAGGTTAACAGTTGACAGTGGTCAAGTTACTGCTTGACAGCGGCCAAGGTTACTGCTTGACAGTGGTCCACGTTGCTGCTTTACAATGGTCTAGGTTACTACTTGACAGTGGTCCAGGTTACTACTTGACAGTGGTCGAGTTACTGCTTGACAGTGGTCCTGGTTACTACTTGACAGGGGTCTTATTTACTTCTTCACTGTCATCCAGGTTACTGTTTGACAGTGGTCCAGGTTACTGCTTGACAGTGATCCAGGTTACTATTTGACAGTGGTCCAGGTTACTGCTTGACAAAGGTCCAGGTTACTGCTTGACAATGGTCCAGGTTCCTACTTGACAGTGGTCAAGTTACTGCTTGACATTGGTCCAGGTTACTGCTTGACAGTGGTCCAGGTTACTGCTTGACAGTGGTCAAGGGTCCAGGTTACTGCTTCACAGTGATACAGGTTACTGTTTGACAGTGGTCCAGGTTACTCCTTGACAATGGTCCAGGTTACCAGTTGACAGTGGTCAAGTTACTGCTTGACAGCGGTCAAAGTTACTGCTTGACAGTGGTCCACGTTGCTGCTTTACAATGGTCTAGGTTACTACTTGACAGTGGTCCAGGTTACTACTTGACAGTGGTCGAGTTACTGCTTGACAGTGGTCCTGGTTACTACTTGACAGGGGTCTTGGTTACTTCTTCACTGTCATCCAGGTTACTGTTTGACAGTGGTCCAGGTTACTGCTTGACAGTGATCCAGGTTACTATTTGACAGTGGTCCAGGTTACTGCTTGACAAAGGTCCAGGTTACTGCTTGACAATGGTCCAGGTTCCTGCTTGACAGTGGTAAAGTTACTGCTTGACAGTGGTCTAAGTTACTGCTTGACAGTGGTTCAGGTTACTACTTGACAGTAGTTCAGGTTACTACTTGACAGTGGTCCAGATTACTCCTTGACAGTGGTCCAGGTTACTGCTTGACAGTGGTCCAGGTTACTGCTTGACAGTGGTCCAGGTTACTGCTTGACAGTGGTTCAGGTTACTGCTTGACAGTGGTCTAGGTGACTGCTTGACAGTGGTCCAAGAGCCTGGTTACTGCTTGACAGTGACCCACGTTACTGTTTGACAGTGGTCCAGGTTACTGCTTGACAATTGTTCATGTTACTGCTTGACAGTGGTCCAGGTTACTACTTGACATTGGGTCAGGTTACTGCTTGACAGTGATCCAGGTTACTGCTTGACAGTGGTCCAGGTTGCTACTTGACAGTGGTCCAGGTTACTGCTTGACAGTGGTCCAGGTTACTGCTTGACAGTGGTCCAGGTTACTGCTTGACAGTGGTCCAGGTTACTGCTTGACAGTGGTCCAGGTTACTGCTTGACAGTGGATCAGGTTACTACTTGTCAGTGATTCTGGTTATTGCTTTACAGTGGTCAAGGCTCCTCGTTACAGTTGCCCGTTTCCTCCTGAAATACGAACACAACTGAAACACAAATCGGGTGAACTGTAGCTCATGGCCCCTGACCTGCCGTACAATCATGGCCCCTGACCTGCCGTACAATCATGGCCCCTGACCTGCCGTACAATCAGGGCAATTTAGGGTAACAGAAAAATATCCAGTAAAATAATAAAAATAAAAACATTGGTTAACGAGTTTACCATTTTTGTTGACGTGCTTCGTTAAGCAGAGTGAGGGGGCAGGAGGGAGTTGCGCCCCCTGCTAACTAGGCTCTCGTATTAGTGACTTGTATGAAAGACAAGAGATATTTCGAAATGAGAGATCAAAATTTTTAATATATATATATTACATACTATACATATATATATATATATATATATATATATATATATATATATATATATATATATATATATATATATATATATATATATATATATATATATATATATATATAATATATATATATATATATATATATATATATATATATATATATTTTATATATATATATATATATATATATATATATATATATATATATATATAGTTCTAATGCTATATTTATGTTGTTTTAATCTTAGATTAAAACAACATAAATATAGCATTAGAACTGGACAAGATTCCAATGCTCTATTTATTCATGTAAGAGATTTTAACCATCCAATTGATTTTCAAAAAGTTGAGAAAGTAGTATCAAGCAAGTCCATGGTCGACAGGAATATAATTGAATCTTGTTTCATAAAAAGCAGTTTTGACAATAATATGAATATTTCCTTTGGTTTATATAAATTAGATCCATTTATAATTAGTAGAATTTGGGAAGAATTTAATAATACACTGGACAAATAATTTTTTAAATTTTCTTGGGTAGAATAGCTTGGGGGTGAGTTGTGCAAAGGACCTATCCAAGTTGGGTCGGCGCGCGTCACGTGTTTAACCGTTGTGGGATCTGATAGTGAGGTGCTGGCCGGACCCCTTATATAGCTTCCTTGGATGCTTCACTTTCATAGTTCCTTGATAATGTGAGTAGTCACGAAAGCGCTTGGAATTTCTCTATTCTTTCAGAGTGGTTGTTTTGCATATATATATATATATATATATATATATATATATATATATATATAATATATATTATATATATATATATATATATATATATATATATATATATATATATATATATATATATATATTTATATATATGTATGTATATATATATATATATGTATGTATGTATTTATGTACATGCATAGACCAACATGCAGGGGATGAGATGAAAAGCTATAAGCCTTCTCCCTGAAAGCTGGCTGCCTTGGATCAACGTCTAGCATTGTGCTAGGCGCCAAGGTATTGTCCAGTGTGGTGAGAATGGTATAGCACTGCGTACCTTGTTCCAAGGTTCGTAGGTTCGAGTCTCCATTGGCCAGAGATCAGTGTTTGTGTATATTTCTCCTGCTTTTGCAAATTCCTTGCATATATGTGTATGTATATATATATATTATATATATATATATATATATATATATATATATATATATTATATATATATATATATATAAATATATATATATATATATAAATATATATATATATATATATATATATATATATATATATATATATATATATATAATATATATATATATATATATATATATATATATATATAATATATATATATTTTTATTTTCAACAAGTCGGCCGTCTCCCACCGAGGCAGGGTGACCCAAAAAAAGAAAGAAAATCCCCAAAAAGAAAATACTTTCATCATCATTCAACACTTTCACCACACTCACACATTTATCACTGCTTTTGCAGAGGTGCTCGAATACAACAGTTCAGAAGCATATACGTATAAAGATACACAACATATCCCTCCAAACTGCCAATATCCCAAACCACACTCCTTTAAAGTGCAGGCATTGTTCTTCCCATTTCCAGGACTCAAGTCCGACTATATGAAAATAACCGGTTTCCCTGAATCCCTTCACTAAATATTACCCTGCTCACACTCCAACAGATCGTCAGGTCCCAAGTATCATTCGTCTCCATTCACTCCTATCTAACACGCTCATGCACGCTTGCTGGAAGTCCAAGCCCCTCGCCCACAAAACCTCCTTTACCCCCTCTTTCCAACCCTTTCGAGGATGACCCCTACCCCTCTTTCCTTCCCTATAGATTTATATGCTTTCCATGTCATTCTACTTTGATCCATTCTCTCTAAATGACCAAACCACCTCAACAACCCCTCTTCTGCCCTCTGACTAATGCTTTTATTAACTCCACACCTTCTCCTAATTTCCACACTCCGAATTTTCTGCATAATATTTACACCACACATTGCCCTTAGACAGGACATCTCCACTGCCTCCAACCGTCTCCTCGCTGCTGCATTTACCACCCAAGCTTCACATCCATATAAGAGTGTTGGTACTACTATACTTTCATACATTCCCTTCTTTGCCTCCATAGATAACGTTTTTTGACTCCACATATACCTCAACGCACCACTCACCTTTTTTCCCTCATCAATTCTATATATATATATATATATATATATAATATATATATATATATATATATATATTATATATATATATATATATATATATATATATATATATATATATGTCGTGCCGAATAGGCAGAACTTGCGAACTTGGCTTAAATAGCAACGGTTATCTTGCCATATAGGACAAACGAAAATTTGTGTATGCAATAATTTCGCCAAAATCATTCATAATCTAACGAAAAAAATATATTTCACTGTGTTTGTTTAGTATTAAATTATTGTAAACAAATCTAAAATATATTTAGTTGGGTTAGGCTAAAATAAATTGTTCTTGTTATAATAAGGTTAGGTAAGTTTTCTAAGATTCTTTTGGTGCAAAATTATAAATTTTTACATCACCGTTAATGAAAAAAAATATATCTTTAAACGTATAAGAGAAATTTTTAGAAAGGACTTAATTTTAAATGAGTTCTTGCTAACTGACCAGTTTTACATATTCGGCACGACATATATATATATATATATATATATATATATATATATATATATATATATATATATATATATATATATTATATATATATATATATATATATATATAGGTAGTAGGTTGGTAGACAGCAACCACCCAGGGAAGTACTACCGTCCTGCCAGATGACTGTGAAACAGAAACCTGTAACTGTTTTACATGATGGTAGGATTGCTGGTTTTCTTTTTCTGTCTCATAAACACGCTAAGATAACAGGGATATCTTGCTACTCCTACTTACACTTTGGTCACACTTCACAGACACGCACATGCATATATATATATACATAAATCTAGGTTTTTTCCTTTTTCTAAATAGCTCTTTTTCTTTTTTATTTCTTTCTATTGTCCATGGGGAAGTGGAAAGAATCTTTCCCCCGGTAAGCCATGCGTGTCGTATGAGGCGACTAGAATGCCGGGGCAAGGGGCTAGTAAACCCCTTCTCCTGTATACATTTACTAAAAAAAGAAAAAGAAGAAAAAACTTTATAAAACTGGGGTTGCTTAAATGTGCGTGGATGTAGTGCGGATGCAAGAAAAAAGATGATTGCTGATGTTATGAATGAAAAGAAATTGGATGTCCTGGCCCTAAACGAAACAAAGCTGAAGGGGGTAGGAGAGTTTCAGTGGGGGGAAATAAATGGTATTAAATCTGGAGTATCTGAGAGAGTTAGAGCAAAGGAAGGGTAGCAGTAATGTTAAATGATCAGTTATGGAAGGAGAAAAGAGAATATGAAAAGTGTAAATTCAAGAATTATGTGGATTAAAGTAAAGGTTGGATGCGAGAAGTGGGTCATAATAAGCGTGTATGCACCTGGAGAAGAGAGAAATGCAGAGGAGAGAGAGAATTTTGGGAGATGTTAAGTGAATTGTATAGGAGCCTTTGAACCAAATGAGAGAGTAATTGTGGTAGGGGGCCTGAATGCTAAAGTAGGAGAAACCTTTAGAGAGGGTGTGGTAGGTAAGTTTGGGGTGCCAGGTGTAAATGAATAGGGAGCCCTTTGATTTAACTTTTTATAGAAGGGGTTTAGTTATAGGTAATACATTTTTTTAAGAAAAAGAGGTAAATAAGTATACACGATATGATGTAGGGCGAAATGACAGTAGTTTGTTGGATTATGTATTGGTAGATAAAAGACTGTTGAGTTTGACTTCGATGTACTTTTTTATAGAGGGGCCACAGATATATCAGATCACTTTCTGTTGTAGCTACACTGAGAGTAAAAGGTAGATGGATACAAGGAAATAGAAGATCGGAAGAGAGAGGTGAAGGTTTTAAACTAAAAGAGGAGGCTTGGGGAAGTATAAACAGCTATTGGAGGATAGTGGGCAATGGAGCATAGGCAAGGGGGTCGAAGAGGTATGGGCTGGTTTTAAAAATGGTGTTAGAATTTTCGGAAAAGTTTGGGGTTAAGGAAAGTGGGTGCAGAGGGAAGAGGGCGTTTGTGGAATGATGATGAAAGAGATAGAAGGGAGAAAATTTAGCATATGAAATTTTTTTAAAAGTAAAGTGATGAAGGAGGGAAGGGTTATGGAGAAAAGGAGAAGTTAAGAGGTGGTAAAGCAATTTTAAAAAAGACAAATGAGAGAGTGGGTGAGATGTTATCAAAAAATTTTGGAAAATAAGAAAAGTTTGGGGGTGAGATAACAATTAAGAAAGCCTAGAGAACAAATGGATTTTCAGTTAAAAATAGGAGGGGGAAGTATTAAATGGAGGTTAAGTTTTGGGAAAGGGGAGGGAATATTTGGGAATTTTTAAATGTTGATAAAAGATGGGAAGCTGTGTTTTCGTGAAAGGGAAAGGGGAATAACCTTTAGGAGTGGGGAAAGGCCATTGTGAGTGTGGGGGGAAGTTCGGAGGCGTAGGTAAAATGAAAGGGGGGTAAGGCACCGGGGATTGTGGGGTAAAGATAGAAATGTTTTAAAAAAAGGGGGATATAGTTTTTGGGGTGGGTTTGGTCAATTATTTAATAAAAGTTGGAAAGGGTAAGGACCTAGGGATTGGGAGGGGCATGCATAGTTCCTTTTATAAAGGCAAAGGGGATAAAAGAGAGTGCAAAATTATAGGGGGATAAGTCTGTTGAGTGTACCTGGTAGGGGGTATGGTGAGTTATAATAAAGAATTAAGAGTAAGAGGAGAATGGGGTAGCAGATGAACAAGGGGGCTTTGGAAAGGTGGGGGTGTGGGACCGGTGTTTACTGAAACAAATTTAAGTGAAAATTTTTAGTAAGGTAAAGAGGGCTTTGTGGCATTTATGGGTTGGGAAAAAGGGGTATGCAGGGTGGATAGGGGGAATGTGGCAAAGTTGCAAGTGTATGGGGTAGGAGGTAGGTTACTGAAAGCATGAGATTTTTTCGAGGTTAGTGAGCTCAAATTTAAATATTAGGAAAGAGGGAAATTTTTTCCCAGTAAAAGGGAGCCTTTTAAGGGGGTGTGTATGCACCCGGGGTTTTTTAAATATTTATAGTGGGGTTGAGAGAAGAAATGCGAGGGGCTTGGCAAGAGGCGTGGAGTTAAAAAATAAAGAATCAACCCAAAATGGGAGTTGTCACAGCTCCCCTTTGTGTGACCTGTGCTCTTGGGGGAATTTTTGAAAAGAAGTTGAGAGATTGGTGGGTAATTTGGTAGGGTGTGCAAAAGAAGAAAATTAAAGGGGAATACAGGAAAAGGTAAGGTTATGAGGATAACAAAAAAATTTTTGGGGATGAAAGATTGAATACAGATTGGAGGAGGAGTATGGAGGGGTGAACATTCAGATATTGGGAGTGGACTGTCGGGGGATGGGCTATGAAAAAATGAGGTGAACACAGAATTATGAGGGGAAAAAGGTGAGTGGTCACTTAGGGTCTGTGGAACAAAGAAATTTTTCCTTGGAGGCAAAAAGGGGGGAAAGTATGAGAGTATAGTTTTACCAAAAGCTCTTATATGGGGGTGAAGCGGGGTGATGAATGGCAGCGAGGGAAGGCTGGGGCGTGGGGATGTCGTCTGAGGGCAATGTGTGGTTGAATAAATGCGAAATTCGTGTTTTTGGGAATTTGGAGGAGGTGCGGGATTTCCAAAATGTTGTCCCGGGGTGAGGGGGTTGTTGAGGTGGTTCGGACATGTAGAGAGAATGGAGCGAAACGAATGACTTTAAGGGGTGTTCAGTCGAGTGGAAGGAAGGCGGGGTAGGGGTCGGCCTAGGAAGGGTTGGGGGAGGGGGGTTTAAAAGGGGTTTTGTTTTTGCGGGGGTTGGGTTCCCCGCAGGCATGCGGGGCGGTTTGATAGGGTGTGGAGCAAAGG
>NC_069414.1:24733174-24750498 GCF_026875155.1 Cherax quadricarinatus
AAATTGAACACGTGTCACGGTAAGCATAGTAGTAACACTGTGTCCACGGTAAGCAAAAGTAGTACACTGTGTCCACGGAAAGCATAGTAGTAACACTGTGCCCACGGTAAGCATAGTAGTAACACTGTGTCCACGGTAAGCATAGTAGTAACACTGTGTCCACGGTAAGCATAGTAGTAACACTGTGTCCACGGTAAGCATAGTAGTAACAACTGTGTCCACGGTAAGCATAGTAGTAACACTGTGCCCACGTAAGCATAGTAGTAACACTGTGTCCACGGTAAGCATAGTAGTAACACTGTGTTCACGGTAAGCATAGTAGTAACACTGTGTCCACGGTAAGCATAGTGGTAACCACTGTGTCCACGGTAAGCATAGTAGTAACACTGTGCCCACGGTAAGCATAGTAGTAACACTGTGCCCACGGTAAGCATAGTAGTAACACTGTGCCCACGGTAAGCATAAGTATAACACTGTGTCCACGGTAAGCATAGTAGTAACACTGTGTCCACGGTAAGCATAGTAGTAACACTGTGCCCACGGTAAGCATAGTAGTAACACTGGGTCCACGGTAAGCATAGTAGTAACACTGTGTTCACGGTAAGCATAGTAGTAACACTGTGTCCACGGTAAGCATAGTGGTAACACTGTGTCCACGGTAAGCATAGTAGTAACACTGTGCCCACGGTAACGCATAGTAGTAACACTGTGTTCACGGTAAGCATAGTAGTAACACTGTGTCCACGGTAAGCATAGTGGTAACACTGTGTCCACGGTAAGCATAGTAGTAACACTGTGCCCACGGTAAGCATAGTAGTAACACTGTGTCCACGGTAAGCATAGTAGTAACACTGTGTTCACGGTAAGCATAGTAGTAACACTGTGTCCACGGTAAGCATAGTAGTAACACTGTGCCCACGGTAAGCATAGTAGTAACACTGTGCCCACGGTTAAGCATAGTAGTAACACTGTGCCCACGGTAAGCATAGTGGTAACACTGTGTCCACGGTAAGCATAGTAGTAACACGTGTCCACGGTAAGCATAGTAGTAACACTGTGCCCACGGTAAGCATAGTGGTAACACTGTGTCCACGGTAAGCATAGTAGTAACACTGTGTCCACGTAAGCATAGTAGTAACACTGTGTCCACGGTAAGCATAAGTGGTAACACTGTGTCCACGGTAAGCATAGTAGTAACACTGTGTCCACGGTAAGCATAGTAGTAACACTGTGTCCACGGTAAGCATAGTAGTAACACTGTGTCCACGGTAAGCATAGTAGTAACACTGTGTCCACGGTAAGCTAGTAGTAACACTGTGTTCACGGTAAGCATAGTAGTAACACTGTGTCCACGGTAAGCATAGTAGTAACACTGTGTCCACGGTAAGCATAGTAGTAACACTGTGTCCACGGTAAGCATAGTAGTAACACTGTGTCCACGGTAAGCATAGTAGTAACACTGTGTCCACGGTAAGCATAGTAGTAACACTGTGTCCACGGTAAGCATAGTAGTAACACTGTGTTCCACGGTAAGTATAGTAGTAACACAGTATACACAGTAAGCATAGTAGTAACACTGTGTCCACGGTAAGCATAGTAGTAACACTGTGTCCATGGTAAGCATAGTAGTAACACTGTGTCACACGGTAAGCATAGTGGTAACACTGTGTCCACGGTACGCATAGTAGTAACACTGTGTCCACGGTAAGCATAGTAGTAACACTGTGTTCACGGTAAGCATAGTAGTAACACTGTGTCCACGGTAAGCATAGTAGTAACACTGTGTCCACGGTAAGCATAGTAGTAACACTGTGTCCACGGTAAGCATAGTAGTAACACTGTGTCCACGGTAAGCATAGTGGTAACACTGTGTCCACGGTAGCATAGTAGTAAACACTGTGTCCACGGTAAGCATAGTAGTAACACTGTGTTCACGGTAAGCATAGTAGTAACACTGTGTCCACGGTAAGCATAGTAGTAACACTGTGTCCACGTTAAGCATAGTAGTAACACTGTGTCCACGTAAGTATAGTAGTAACACAGTATACACAGTAAGCATAGTAGTAACACTGTGTCCACGGTAAGCATAGTAGTAACACTGTGTCCATGGTAAGCATAGTAGTAACACTGTGTCCACGGTAAGCATAGTGGTAACACTGTGTCCACGGTACGCATAGTAGTAACACTGTGTCCACGGTAAGCATAGTAGTAACACTGTGTCCACGGTAAGCATAGTAGTAACACTGTGTCCACGGTAAGCATAGTAGTAACACTGTGTTCACGGTAAGCATAGTAGTAACACTGTGTCCACGGTAAGCATAGTAGTAACACTAGTGTCCACGGTAAGCATAGTAGTAACACTGTGTCCACGGTAAGCATAGTAGTAACACTGTGTCCACGGTAAGCATAGTGGTAACACTGTGTCCACGGTAAGCATAGTAGTAACACTGTGTCCACGGTAAGCATAGTAGTAACACTGTGTTTCACGGTAAGCATAGAAAATAACACTATGTCCACGGTAAGCATTAAGATAGTAACACTGTGTCCACGGTAAGCATAGTAGTAACACAGTATCCACGGTAATCATAGTAGTAACACTGTGTCCACAGTAATTATAATAGTAACACTGTGTCCACGGTAAGTATACTAGTAACACTGTGTCCACGGTAAGCATAGCAGTAACACAGTATCCACAGTAATCATACTAGTAACACTGTGTCCACACGTAATCATAGTAGTAACACTGTGTCCACAGTAATCATAGTAGTAACACTGTGTCCACAGTAATCATAGTAGTTACACTGTTCCACAGTAAACCTCGTTTATTTACTCAAGTTTCGCTCTAACACACATTTGCTATATGCAGTAGAAAAGCAATATATACGGAACTGCAGAAAATGGACACGAATTAATACACTCAGTGGACAGTGCGTTGGCCAGCTAGTTTCAGAACCTGTTTGCCTTAGGTTAAAATCCTTTGGTCGGTGACCAATTTACTGAACGGTGTTGTACATGGTGTGACTGTACTCACCTAGTTGTGGTTGCAGGGGCCGAGTCACAGCTCTTGGCCCCGCCTCTTCTCTGGTCGGTACTACTTACTCTTCCTGCTCCATGAGCTTTATCATACCTCTTCTTAAAGTGGCCTGGTGGTTAACGCTCTCGCTTCACACGGTGAGGGCCTGGGTTCGATTCCCAGCCAGAGTAGAAACATTGGACGTGTTTCTTTCCACCTGTTTGTCTATGTTCCCCATCAGTAAAATGGGTACCTGGGTGTTAGTCGACTGGTGTGGGTCGCATCCTGGGACACTGTCCTAAGGAGGCCTGGTCACAGACCGGCCGCGGGGGCGTTGACCCCCGGAACTCTCTCCAGATAAACTCCAGATAAAGCTCTGTATAGATCCTGCCTCCACTACATCACTTTCCAACACTATTCCACTTCCTGACAACTCTGTGACTGAAGAAATACTTCCTAACATCCCTGTGATTCATCTGAGTCTGTGTGTGTGATTGTGTGTGTGAGTGTTTTAAACTCTGTGTAAGTGTTCTGCTCTCTGTGGTGTTTTTCAGACTCTGTCATATGACTGGTATCAATCAATACTGTAAATCCTCAGAGCTCGTACGATAGTTGATAATCTTTGTCACCCTGAATAGGCTGAGTTTCCCCATATTTCTTTTAATTAATAGACAACATTAGTAGAAGTTTTGGTAATGGTGGTATTGATCAAGGATGTCGTATATTGTGTTGTCTCTGCGGTGGTAGTGGCGATGTTGGTTGGTAATGGTAGTTGGTGTGGTAGCGAAGGGTAGTGTTGGTAGCTGGCATGGTGAGCTAAAGCTGTAGGGGGTCATACAGCATCTAGGGGAATAGGAGGTAATCAGGTTTGATCCAATTATGAGAGGAGAGCAGCTCAAATCTTTAGATCTAGAACTGATCACCAGCATCAAGACAATCCCCTGGAAGGGAATGCTGAGCTACAAACACACATCACAGCCACATCAAACATTAAGAATCGTGAGTGGAAATAGAGATACATGAGACGGCAGATGAGGAAAAAGGAAAACCAAAGAAGAACGAAACCCCGAAATGGAGGAAAGAGAACCGTTTGGCTAAATAAACAAGATTAAAAAATAAAGAACTGTGAGAGAAGGAGAGGAAGGCAGAGGTCACCTGACACTACCTGTCTCACCCAGAATAATGCAGAAGGTGAGCGTGTTCTGCTGGGTGATACTAAGGTCGCTTTATCAGGCACTGATGCTGAAGTCCACTCAGTGGTAGCCAAGTCTCCTCACACGAGTAACCTTGTTCTTCCAGTCTTGATATGCCATCACGGGGTCAACAACAAGAATTCCGTAGTGGGGTCTAGGAAGGCCTATTGAGCTCCACCGCCTCATGAATATCTAAAAGATTTTTTCCCTTTTCTTGATAAATATTTAACCCCGATACAGGAATAATCTTCTTCTTCGGGAGAGCATACAGTGCATACATGGATACACTGTTTTAAATGGTACAGTGACAGGGTGCTGCCTTCCTGTTTCACTCGTTGTCCTCGAGTTTACAACAATTATGGGTTTATATATTTTATATATATATATATATATATATATATATATATATATATATATATATATATATATATATAAATATATATATATATATATATATATATAAAATATATATATATAAATATATATATATATATGTCGTGCCAAATATGTAAAACGGGTCAGTTAGCAAGAACTCATTCAAAAGAAATTTCCTTTCTAAAATTTTCTCTTTATACATTTAAAGATATATTTTTTTCATTAGTGATAATGTAAAAATCTAAAATTTTTTGCACCAAAAGAATTTTAGAAAACTTACCTAACCTTATTATAACAAGAACAATTTTTTTAGCCTAACCCAACTAAATATATTTTAGATACGTTTACAATAGTTTAATACTAAACAAACACAGTTAAATATATTTTTTTTCGTTAGGGTTCAGAATGATTTTGGCGAAATTATTGCATACACAAATTTTCACTTGTCTTATATGGCAAGATGAGCGTTGCTATTTAAGCCAAAATCGCAAGTTCTGCCTTTTCGGCACGACATATATAAATGGCGTTTCACGAACACTAGGTTGACGCCTTCCTGACGTAGCAAATAATGAGTTATTAATGGGTATTGAGGACAATTTTTGTCGGAAGGTGCGGTGAAGACAGCCTGGGCTACGACACTCACCGCTGCAAGATTTGTTCCTCGAGACTCATTCTTTCTCTTTATCTGAAAGGTGTTCGCGCTTAGGAATATATTGCTATTGTTGTTTGAAGCCCGTTGGTTGTTGGTGTTTTTAAATTGCTTTTGTTTTTGCCGTTATTGCTGTTGTTATTGCTATTGTGGTTCTTGTGGGTGTGTGTGTGTGTTTTGTTTTGTATACTCACCTAGTTGTACTCATCTAGTTGAGGTTGCGGGGTCGAGTCCGAGCCCGGGCCCCGCCTCTTCACTGATCGCTACTAGGTCACTCTCCCTGAGCCGTGAGTTTTTTATCATACCTCTGCTAAAGCTATGTATGGATCCTGCCTCCACTACATCGCTTCCCAAACTATTCCACTTACTGATACTCTGTGGCTGAAGAAATATTTCCCTAACATCCCTGTGATTCATCTGTGTCTTCAGCTTCCAACTGTGTCCCCTTGTTACTGTGTCCCATCTCTGGAACATCCTGTCTTTGTCCACCTTGTCATTCCTCTCAGTAATTTTGTATGTCGTTATCATGTCCCCCCTATCTCTCCTGTCCTCCAGTGTCGTCAGGTTGATTTCCCTTAACCTCTCCTCGTAGGACATACCTCTTAGCTCTGGGACTAGTCTTGTTGCAAACCTTTGCACTTTCTCTAGTTGTGTGTGGTGTGTGTGTGTGTGGTGTGTGTGTGTGTGTGTGTGTGTGTGGTGTGTGTGTGTGTGTGTGTGTGTGTTCATTTTTTAATTTCCCCCCCATGAAATTATTTAATATTTTTTTTCACTTTATTTAAAAATACATTCACCAAAAATAATACAACACATTTATTAAATAACGGTTCTAGGTGGGCCGAAACCTCGTCTAGCCGCCTTTCCTCTCTGATTCACTAAACTGTTTGAGCCAGGGCTTGATAATTTCATTCAACATTTCCTTAACATTCGCGGGGAAAAGGAATTTGAAACGTTATAATTGCGACGGCCCTAAAAATAATTCGCAAAATGAAATTGAAATGAGCTTCGACAATGGCATATAAAAAGCAAAACTTGAATTTGCATTTAAATCAAACAAATTGAGTGGTTTCTGGGAAAGGAACTGATTTGTGGGACCTGTTTTGTGGACCTGTTTTGCGGGACCTGTTTTGTGGGACCGGTTTTGTGGGGACCTGTTTTGCGGGACCTGTTTTGTGGGACCGGTTTTGTGGGCCCTGTTTTCTGGGACCGGTTTTGTGGGACCTGTTTTGTGGGATCTGTTTGTGGGACCTGTTTTGTGGGGCCTGTTTTGTGGGGCCTGTTTTGTGGGACCTGTTTTGTGGGGCCGGGTTTGTGGGATCTGTTTTGTGGGACCTGTTTTGTGGGACCTGCTTTGTGGGACCGGGTTTTGTGGGACCGGTTTTGTGGGACAGGTTTTGTGGGATCTGTTTTGTGGGGCTGTTTTTGGGACCTGTTTTTGTGGGGCCGGGTTGTGGGACCGATTTTATAGGACCTGTTTTGTGGGACCTGTTTTGTGGGACCTGTTTTGTGGGATCTGTTTTGTGGGATCTGTTTTGTGGGATCTGTTTTGTGGGACCTGTTTTGGGGGATCTGTTTTGTGGGACTGGTTTTGTGAAACTCTTTTTGGGGGAAAAAGGTTTTTGGGGGACCTGTTTTGTGGAAAAAGATTCGTCTGATCGGTTTTGTGGGACCAGTTTTTGTGAGGCCTGTTCTTGTGGGAACTGCCCTTGGGGGAGCTGTCTTGTGGAAGCTTCTTTGTGGGAACTGCCCTTGTGGGAGCTGTCTTGTGGAGCTGTCTTGTGGGAACTGTCTTGGGGAGCTGTCTTGTGGGAGCTGTCTTGTGGGAACTGTCTTGTGGGAGCTGTCTTGGGGGAGCTGTCTTGTGGGAACTGTCTTGGGGGAGCTGTCTTGGGGAGCTGTCTTGTGGAACTGTCTTGTGGGAGCTGTCTTGTGGGAGCTGTCTTGTGGGAGCTGTCTTGTGGGAGCAGCTTGTGGGAGCTGTCTTGGGGGAGCTGTCTTGTGGGAGCTGTCCTTGTGGGAGCTGTCTTGTGGGAACTTTTCTTGGGGGAACTGTCTTGTGGGAACTGTCTTGTGGGAGCTGTCTTGTGGGAGTTTGTCTTGTGGGAGCTGTCTTGTGGGAGCTGTCGTGTAGTAACCTGGCTGCGTAGTGATTATTTTTTCCCAGTCAACGTTAAACCAAGAACGTTTGGGGGGAACTTGATGCGCGAAACATTAAACGCATACGGGCGAAACATCTTGGTATCGTCAGCAAAAGACTAGACGCTGTCCACTTGTTAGTTGGTTGACTTGGTTTAAAGCCTGTCGACTACACGAGGGGCATTAAAAGGGATTAAATTTTATTTCTCAGTGTATGTACCTCAGAGACTTGTACCTGTCAATGTATATACTCTGAGAGACATGTACCTGTCAATGTATATACTCTGAGAGACATGTACCTGTCAATGTATATACTCTGGAGACATGTACCTTCAATGTATATACTCTGAGAGACATGTACCTGTCAATGTATATACTCTGAGAGACATGTACCTGTCAATGTATATACTCTGAAGACATGTACCTGTCAGTTTTATATACACTGAGAGACATGTACCTGTCAATGTATATACTCTGAGAGACATGTACCCGTCAGTGTATATACACTGAGAGACATGTACCTGTCAGTGTATATACACTGAGAGACATGTACCTGTCAATGTATATACTCCGAGAGACATGTACCTGTCAGTGTAAAAACACTGAGAGACATGTACCTGTCAGTGTATATACACTGAGAGACAGTACCTGTCAGTGTATATACACTGAGAGACATATACCTGTCAGTGTATATACACTGAGAGACACACACGCCTATTATATATATATAATTTCCATATTTGCCAGTACTGTTTCTTTTATTGCTGAGAAGAAATATAATTGCAAATGAAAGATTTCTAAAAAGCATTTATTTAAAGTTTGTGTAATGAAGTCAAAAAGGTGATTAGTGTAACAACAATTACCTTTTAGTAATTATTCCGGAGACTACGATAATTACGAAGGTAACTACAAGAAAATAATATATAAAACGGTGTACAAAATAATGGCCGAGTCGATTTTTTTTCCCCCAAAAACCACATTTTAATTAATAAAACACACATTGAAGCGAGGAAGGAAAAAATTTGAACCAAACAGCGAGGTAAAATAAAAAAAAATCGAAAAACAAATCTATTCAACCTATGCAATTCAGTGGTCCCAAAAAGACACCCCCCACTAGCTTAAAAACAAAATTCCTGGCTCGAAATGCAGTATTTTCTCCCAGTTATTTTTTTCCAAATTTTTCTCCTAGTCATTTTTTCCCCCATTTTTTTTCCATGTAAATTTTTTTCTTTTCTGAAAGTTGTGATTTGAAATCGATTTTTTTCTCTCGCTTACAATGAGGGCGGATGGGAAGAGTCGAGACACAGAGGAGTTCTTTATCTGCTCAATTTTTTTTCCCAAAACATCTCGAAATGAGGGCAGGTGCTATGGGGCAACTTTCCGTCCGTCCTGGACCATTGTCAAGTTTACGACGAGCGGGAGAAAAAGGACAAGAAACGAAAGGGGCAAGACGTTGGAAAAAAGTTTTCCTCCCTGGTGTGAATTATTTGCGATTTGTCCAAGCCACGAAGTGTGACCTTTTTTTTTATTCCCACGACGTTTCGCCCAATAGTGGACATTTTGAAGTACAAAGTATTTCAATTGGTTTAGAAAGACACGTAAGCAAACACTATAACATATTAATTAGAAAACGTTTCGGTCCTGGGACCTTGTTCACTAGAAGTGATCAAGGTCCCAGGACCGAAACGTTTTTTTAATAAATATGTTATAGTGTTTGCTTACGTGTCTTTCTAAACCAACTTGTCGGAATTTATTACCAAGGTTTATACCACGTAATTTCATTAAATTTCCCCAATGTTGGGCGAAACTTTGCGCAAATAAAGGTCTCCACCTCATTTGTCTTTTGGCACCAATGGTCGATTTTTGCCTTCGTCCCCACCAAGAAAAAACTCACGCTACTCCTTCGTTTAAAACACCTTTTTCTCTCCACTACGTGTAAACTAGAGAGGGAAAAAAACTATCCCCTCATTTTAAAAAACCGTTTTCCTCACCACGTACAGACTAGCGGGAAAAACAAGGTCCTTGCCTCTTTAAAAAAAACACTGTTTATTTTTTCTCCCTAGACAAAAGTATACGGGAAAAAACACACTATAGTTTCTCACTAAACGGGAACAAGATGCAACGTTTCGCCTCTCAAAAGCCTTTGTCAGTACAGAAACACAGAGTATTTGTGTGTGTGTGTGTGTGTGTGTGTTTGGGGTGTGTGTGTGTGTGTGTGTGTGTGTGTGTGTGTGTGGTGTGTGTGTGTGTTGTGTTGTGTGTGGGGTACCACCTAGTTGTACTCACCTAGTTGAGGTTGCGGGGGTCGAGTCCGAGCTCCTGGCCCCGCCTCTTCACTGATCGCTACTAGGTCACTCTCTCTGAGCCGTGAGCTTTATCATACCTCTGCTTAAAGCTATGTATGGATCCTGCCTCCACTACATCGCTTCCCAAACTATTCCACTTACTGACTACTCTGTGGCTGAAGAAATACTTCCTAACATCCCTGTGATTCATCTGTGTCTTCAGCTTCCAACTGTGTCCCCTTGTTACTGTGTCCAATCTCTGGAACATCCTGTCTTTGTCCACTTGTCAATTCCTCTCAGTATTTGTATGTCGTTATCATGTCCCCCCTATCTCAACTGTCCTCCAGTGTCGTCAGGTTGATTTCCCTTAACCTCTCCTCGTAGACATACTCTTAGCTCTGGGACTAGTCTTGTTGCAAACCTTTGCACTTTCTCTAGTTGTGTGTGTGTGTGTGTGTGTGTGTGTGTGTGTGTTGTGTGTGTCGCTGTATGTATTGTAACGGCTTGATACAATTCCTGGAGAGCGAAACGTTGCCACAATAAAATGTCACATTAGTTATACATATAACCTTCTACCTAACATATTGTCGGTAATCCTACCAACATTACTACAAATAATTAAGGTGTTTCTCTCGTACAAACAATGTTTCTCCTCACTGGACTACTGTATTGAAGAGAAGAAAATACTGCTTATCCTTCACTACTTAAGGACAAGGGAGGAGATTAAAGTCCCTGTCCTTGACACGAGTGTTTCGTCTCGCTAGAAGGCGGTCTTAGTTAAAGGTCGAGCTGTTCTCCAGAGGTCAAGTTATTCCCTCGTCCATTGGCTGTGCCTTATAAGCTCGTGCCTTGATGCCACTGAAGCTCGTTCCTTGATGCCACTGAAGCTCGTTCCTTGATGCCACTGAATCTCGTGCCTTGATGCTACTGAAGCTCGTTCCTTGATGTCACTGAAGCTCGTCCTTGATGCCACTGAAGCTCGTTCCTTGATGCCACTGAAGCTCGTTCCTTGATGCCACTGAAGCTCGTTCCATGATGCCACTGAATCTCGTGCCTTGATGCTACTGAAGCTCGTGCCTTGATGCCACTCAAGGGCTCTTGATCCAAGGAATTGCATCTACTCTTCTTTTCTCTTCGGGTTAACAAAAATGAGTTCCTTACATTCCCCAGGCTGTCCACCCTTGTCCGGTTTAGCGCTTCCTTATGAATATAAATAATGATAATAATAATAATAATAATAATAATAATAATAATAATAATAATAATAATAATAATAAATAATAATAATAATAATAATAATAAAAATAAAAATAATAATAATAAATGAAGAATTATTTATAAATATTAAATGAGATTTAATAATATCAGTAATTAATTATCATCGTAATCCATCATGATTAATATTATCAACTTCTTATGCAAACGCACACACACACACACACACACACACACACACACACACACACCACACACACACACACACACACACACACACACACACAGAGGGAGGCAAAACACAGATGAGTCACGGGGTTGACAAGAAACATTTTTCAATCTCAGGGTGGACAGGAAATGGAATGACCTGGGTGAAGAACCAGCTGAGGCGGATCCTGTTCATGACACTGAGAATAGCAATCTGCTTCCAGGGGAATGATTCCAGCAGGAGGAACTTCACAGGCAATTACTGGAGCAGTGGCTTAACCCTTGCAACCACAAATAGGTGACTACACGTACGAGGTTAAATTTGCTAATCCGGTTAAAAATAAATAACCATTTCGAGTTGATGGGAAGATCTAAAACATTCCGATAAAAGCTTTCGATTTATGGAATTAAATAACGTGTTGCATGCAAGTGTGCAGAGTAGACTCATGTTGCAAAACAGGCTGTTGTTGCAACATCATTTCGCTCAGTGTTGATATTAATCAGGCTGTAAAGAGATGGAAGTTTTATCCCAGTTGAAGGAGGTGTAAATGGTAGCATAAAGGGACATTTAGCAGCGAAGTTTTTAATTTACACAAAGTATGATTCACGAGGGAATAACACCCAGTGTATGATACAGGCTCCAGTGAGATGACTCACCAGGGAACAACACCCAGTGTATGAATACAGGCTTCAGTGAGTGACTCACCAGGGAACAACACCAGTGTATGATACAAGCTTCAGTGAGTGACTCACCAGGGAACAACACCCAGCGTATGATACAGGCTCCAGTGAGTGACTCACCAGGGAACAACACCCAGCGTATGATACAGGCTCCAGTGAGTGACTCACCAGGGAACAACACCCAGTGTATGATACAGGCTTCAGTGAGTGACTCACCAGGGAACAACACCCAGTGTATGATACAGGCTCCAGTGAGTGACTCACCAGGGAACAACACCCAGTGTATGATACAGGCTTCAGTGAGTGACTCACCAGGGAACAACACCCAGTGTATGATACAAGCTTCAGTGAGTGACTCACCAGGGAACAACACCCAGCGTATGATACAGGCTCCAGTGAGTGACTCACCAGGGAACAACACCCAGCGTATGATACAGGCTCCAGTGAGTGACTCACCAGGGAACAACACTCAGTGTATGATACAGGCTCCAGTGAGTGACTCACCAGGGAACAACACCCAGCGTATGATACAGGCTCCAGTGAGTGACTCACCAGGGAACAACACCCAGGGCATGATACAGGCTCCAGTGAGTGACTCACGAGGGAACACCACCCAGCGTATGATACAGGCTCCAGTGAGTGACTCACCAGGGAACAACACCCAGCGTATGATACAGGCTCCAGTGAGTGACTCACCAGGGAACAACACCCAGTGTATGATACAGGCTCCAGCGAGTGACTCACCAGCGAACAACACCCAGTGTATGATACAGGCTCCAGTGAGTGACTCACCAGGGAACAACACCCAGGGCATGATACAGGCTCCAGCGAGTGACTCACCAGGGAACAACACCCAGCGTATGATACAGGCTCCAGTGAGTGACTCACCAGGGAACAACACCCAGGGCATGATACAGGCTCCAGTGAGTGACTCACCAGGGAACAACACCCAGCGTATGATACAGGCTCCAGTGAGTGACTCACCAGGAACAACACCCAGGCATGATACAGGCTCCAGCGAGTGACTCACCAGGGAACAAACACCCAGTGTATGATACAGGCTCCAGCGAGTGACTCACCAGGAACAACACCCAGCGTATGATACAGGCTCCAGCGAGTGACTCACCAGGGAACAACACCCAGTGTATGATACAGGCTCCAGTGAGTGACTCACCAGGGAACAACACCCAGGGTATGATACAGGCTCCAGCGAGTGACTCACCAGGGAACAACACCCAGCGTATGATACAGGCTCCAGTGAGTGACTCACCAGGGAACAACACCCAGGGCATGATACAGGCTCCAGTGAGTGACTCATCAGGGAACAACACCCAGTGTATGATACAGGCTCCAGTGAGTGACTCACCAGGGAACAACACCCAGCGTATGATACAGGCTCCAGTGGGTGACTCACCAGGGAACAACACCCAGTGTATGATACAGGCTCCAGTGAGTGACTCACGAGGGAACAACACCAAGCGTATGATACAGGCTCCAGTGAGTGACTCACGAGGGAACAACACCCAGCGTATGATACAGGCTCCAGTGGGTGACTCACCAGGGAACAACACCCAGTGTATGATACAGGCTCCAGTGAGTGACTCACGAGGGAGCAACACCAAGCGTATGATACAGGCTCCAGTGAGTGACTCACCAGGGAACAACACCTAGTGTGTGATACAGGCTCCAGTGAGTGACTCACGAGGGAACAACACCAGTGTATGATACAGACTCCAGTGATTGACTCACCAGGGAACAACACCCAGCGTATGATACAGGCTCCAGTGAGTGACTCACCTGGGAACAACACCCAGCGTATGATACAGGCTCCAGTGAGTGACTCACCAGGGAACAACACCCAGGGCATGATACAGGCTCCAGCGAGTGACTCACCAGGGAACAACACCCAGTGTATGATACAGGCTCCAGCGAGTGACTCACCAGGGAACAACACCCAGCGTATGATACAGGCTCCAGCGAGTGACTCACCAGGAACAACACCCAGTGTATGATACAGGCTCCAGTGAGTGACTCACCAGGGAACAACACCCAGGGTTTTGATACAGGCTCCAGCGAGTGACTAACCAGGAACAACACCCAGCGTATGATACAGGCTCCAGTGAGTGACTCACCAGGGAACAACACCCAGGGGATGATACAGGGTCCAGTGAGTGACTCATCAGGGGAAAAACACCCAGTGTATGATACAGGCTCCAGTGAGTGACTCACCAGGGAACAACACCCAGCGTATGATACAGGCTCCAGTGGGGGACTCACCAGGGAACAACACCCAGTGTATGATACAGGCTCCAGTGAGTGACTCACGAGGGAACAACACCAAGCGTATGATACAGGCTCCAGTGAGTGACTCACGAGGGAACAACACCCAGCGTATGATACAGGCTCCATGGGGGACTCACCAGGGAACAAACCACCCAGTGTTTTGATACAGGCTCCAGTGAGTGACTCACGAGGGAGCAACACCAAGCGTATGATACAGGCTCCAGTGAGTGATCACCAGGGAACAACACCTAGTGTGTGATACAGGCTCCAGTGAGTGACTCACGAGGGAACAACACCACCAGTGTATGATACAGACTCCAGTGAGTGACTCACCAGGGAACAACACCCAGCGTATGATACAGGCCCAGTGAGTGACTCACCTGGGAACAACACCCAGCGTATGATACAGGCTCCAGTGAGTGACTCACCAGGGAACAACACCAAGCGAAAGATACAGGCTCCAGGAGTGACTCACCAGGAACAACACCAAGCGTATGATACAGGCTCCAGTGAGTGGACTCACCAGGGAACAAAACCCAGCATATAAAACAGGCTCCAGTGAGTGACTACCAGGGAACACCCCAAGGAAATGATACAGGCTCCAGTGATGCTCCCCGGGGAACAACACCCAGCATATGATACGGGCTCCAGTGAGTGACTACGAAAAAACAACACCCGCATAGAACGGCCCAGTGGTGTCACGTTCGTACATAAAAATTTTTTCTTTACCTGCGGTTGTATCACCGTGTCACATCATGTATCCCACACAAAAAAAGCTGATAAGCGGAACTTAGGAAGGAGCAGCTCCCCATATAACTGGCGGAACAAGAGTGACTTTCTTTCCTTTGTGCTGAGTTTTATCCAGGAAGATGATTTTGGTTTTCGTTTTCAAACCGTATAAATTTTAGTCTTCTGCAAAGCATAAATTTTCCCAGGTCACTTTTTTTTTCATTGGGGGTTTTTTGGTGATAATAAAAAAAATCACCTTTTCTTTTCACAAAACATTTTGATCAAGAAGAAAACTTTTTTTGGTTTTTAAAAAATTTAAAAAAATTAAATTTAATCTTCTCGACAGTTTTTTTTTACTTAACTCAGAATAAATTGTTTAAATTTCGCGAAAACTTAGGGTTGAAAAAGTTTTTATTTTTCCCCCGATAAATATTTTATCCCAACAGAGAAAAAATCAAGGGGTAAAAAAAAATAATTTTGTTGAGGTTTAAAAATATTTAGTTTTTACGAAAATGAAAATATTAGTGAGATTTAATAAAGTACACTGAATTCAAACAATGTCACTGAAGTCTAACAATGACACTGAATTCAAACAATGTACACGAAGTCTAAAAAATTACACTGAATGCAAACAAGTACACTAATTTAAAAATGTACATGAATGTCTAACAGTACACTAAAATGCAAACAATGTAATAAAAAGTCTAACTGACACTGTTTTCTAACAATGACACTGAATACTAACAATGACACTAAATGTCAAACAAATGTACACTGAAGTCAAAAAATGTACACGAAGTTAACAATGTACCTGAATGTCAACAATGTACACTGAATTTTTAAACAAGTACATGAAGTCTAAAAATGTACACTGAATGTTAACAAGTACCTAAATGTCTAAAATGTCACTGAATACTAAAATGTACACTGAAGTCAAACAATGTACACTGAATGTCTAACAATGACACTGGAAAAACAATGTACACTAAATGTCTAACAATTACACTAAAGTCTAAAAATGTACACTGAATTCAAACTGTACACTGAAGTCAAACAAGTACATGAAAAATTAAAAATGTAATGTATCGACAATGTACCTGAATATCTACAATGTACACGAAGTCTAACAATGACACTAAATGTAAAAACAATGACACTGAATGTCAACAATGTACACTGATATCTAACATTACACTGAATGTTAAAACTTTTGACACTGAATATCTAACAAGACACTAATATCTGACAATGTACACTAAATTTAAACTGCCATAGTAAATTTTAATAGTTACTACAATGTAATTCCATAGTAACAACCATAGTATTATCAAGTGATTACCTTAGTAACAACCATAAAATTAAAGAAAATTCCTAGTAAAACCATAGTATTACAAGTAACACCATTTTAAACCAAACCATTTCTAACATCTGTATCAGACTAGAAAGATTTTCACAAAATTTTTCCAGGGAAAATTTTTTTTTTCTTTTAAAGGGAATTTCCCAGTGGAAAAATAAAATAAGGGGAATTTTTCTATGGTGTGTTCCGCCAAAAAAAATGAAGAACATCTTACCTTCAAAAAATTTTTTTTTTAAACCATGGGGCCTACTGTCGTTAAGGATTTTATGGTGTTTAAAGATGTAAAAGCTGCCAGCCCAAAAGGGGGACCCAGAAGATCCGAAAAAATGAAGACCTTCCCCCTTCTATAGCTTCATTCCAAAGGGGCGGAGACCCTTGGGGCATGGGGCAAGTTGCTCTAAAATTTTCCCCAAAAAGCTGGGGGGGAAAAGCTATCAAGAAACCAAAGGGGCACGGGGGGGGCCCCGCTTCCTCTTTCAGGCCAGGTTGCGATCCAGAGAGGAAAAAGCCTGCAGCATTCTGGGCACGGGCCCACCGCAGGGGGGCTGGACGAAGTATTCAGTGTGCCTGAGTTTTCCTAGTTTTTTTTACTTCTGTTTTATTTTTTTTGAAAAGTTTGGCCAAAGTTTTTGTCTTTTTAAAAATTTTAAAATTTAAATATTTTAAAAAAAATATATTATAAATATATTAATATAAATAAATTTTTTATATATAAAATCACAGTAAACAGGGATATCACAATATGCAGAACAACTACTGTGAAAAAATAAAGACATCCCAAGTGCTTTCGTGACTTCTCACATTATCAAGGAACTATAAAACAAAGCATCAAGAAGAAGGCTTAAAGGGGAAAATACACCTCAGGCCGTCACAGCAACAAACTAAACCCACAGTCACTCCCCAAAACCTTACTTTGTGAAAAACAAATAACCTCCCAACACGAAAACTTTTTTCTGGGCTAAAGTATCATTAAATTCTTCCCCAAATTTTTTTTAATTATAAATGAATCTAATTTATAAAAACAAAGGAAATATTCATTTTTTGTTAAAAGCTTTTTATGAAATAAATTTAATATATTCCTGTCGACCATGGACTTGCTTGATACTACTTTCTCAACATTTTGAAAATCAATTGGGTGGTTAAAATCTCTTACTGAATAAATAGAGCATTGGGGAAACTTGTCCCGTTTAATGCTATATTT
>NC_069414.1:24750998-24793498 GCF_026875155.1 Cherax quadricarinatus
AGAGAGAGCAAGAGGAGAGAGAGAGGAGAGAGAGGAGAGAGAGAGAGAGAGAGAGAGAGAGAGAGAGAGAGAGAGAGAGAGAGAGGGCCCACCTCTGGTGTAAACTGTGGGATCCATAGCCTCGGAGAAGTGGATAAAAAGGCTTCAAGGAAGAATATTTGGATTTCTTCACCACTACCGCTATCACCACCATCACTACAACTACCATCACCACTACCAGTTGTTGTTGTTATTGGTTTGTTGTTATTGCTTTTTCTTCCTACCAACGTCACTACCCTACCACCCCTCCAGCCCAACCATCCCTCCAGCCCTACCACTTCTCCAGCCCCACCACCCCTCCAGCCCCACCAGCCCCACCACCTCTCCAGCCCCACTACCCCTCCAGCCCCACCACCCCTCCAGCCCCACCACCCCTCCAGCCCCACCAGCCCTCCAGCCCCACCAGCCCCACCACCCCTCCAGCCCCACTGCCCCTCCAGCCCCACCACCCCACCAGCCCCACCACCCCCTCCAGCCCCACCACCCCTCCAGCCCCACCACCCCTTCTCTCGTACCATATTTAGCAAAGTCAACGCCTGATTCGGCAGAGCATAAGAGAAAGTGTGCAAATGCAATCAACCACGATTGCCACACACGCACACCTCACATCAGTTCAATCAAATCATCGCTCAGGACGGGAAGGACAAGAGAGAGAGAGAGAGAGAGAGAGAGAGAGAGAGAGAGAGAGAGAGAGAGAGAGAGAGAGAGAGAGAGAGAGAGAGAGAGAGAGAGGGAGGGAGAGTCATACGTGTTGTATTCAAGGAAATGAATAAACCTTCTATTTTATATTTCTCTTTTGACTTATTTGGATTCTGTTTACAAAAAAAAAAAAGACAGCTGTTGACACAATCAGATCCCGAGGCCAGGTGAAAGATCTGGTTAACGCTTAGTTCCAATCGCATCTTCTGTCTTTTATGGATGTGTTCAATAAAATAATGTTCTGCAACATCAGCTGATATTTCCACACGAGCTTAAACGTCACAGTAAAATGAACCAACAGGACACAAACATCCCAACCCATCAGGTGTGTTTTCTTGCTTACGCTTCAACAGCAAGTTAAATACACATACAAAAGCTATTATTACATTTTATATACTCATACTTGCTGGTTGCTTATGTCTCTACCTCTCAAAAATACTTTTCGCATACTCCTTCCACCCCTTCACGGCATAGTAATCGGTTAGAATCAACAAGATACTCATTCGGTATCAGTGTTGCCGAGGGAAGTGTACTTGGTTCATTGTTATGGAATGTCTTCTTCAATAACTTTCGACTCATCCCAGAACTCAGTGCCTATGCAGATGATTGTACTCTGACATATACTTATCCAAGAGAGGAAATGCCAGCTGCTCTTTGTTACATCAATCACCAGTTTACATCTCTATCAGCCTGGCAGGTTACATTTGCTTCTGAGAAAGCACAAATGATGATGGTGTCTAGGCACCATAATGTTAATGTTGGAGCAGTGATGAGAATGAATGGGCGAGTGTTGGAACCCGGGGATGAGGCGGATATGCAAGGGGTGAAATTTGATTACAAACTGACTATGAAGAATTACGTGGTAAGTCTTGCAAGCAAGGAAGCCAAGATTCTAGCAGCACTAAGGCGTATTTTGTACCTTCTTGGCAGTAGACGCTGCAGAACTCTGTACGAGTTACAAGTGTCTACCCACGTCTCATCTACGACTTCTGGACAGAATAAAGAACAGTGCGAAACGACTTATCTCTCGCCTGGACCAGACCTGGATAAATCTGTCATTTAAGCAGAGCCTTTATCACCAGAGAGTTGTGGGTGGGCTTACTGTTATGTACAAGGTTATATTATCAAGGTACCATGGCGGTTTCAGTTCGTGGACATCGTGACGACAGCTTCTGTACAAGACGGGCAGCAAACAACAACTACACTCTGGTCGTACCCTTTTCAAGGACATCACCTGATATCATTTATTCCTAGAATATCTCGAGTCTGGAACGTGTTCGTACAGCATAACAACATCGATGAAACAGTCATATGATCAAATGAAGGCGCTGGCCAACAGATGACTCCAGCTTCATCCTGTTCCTTATTTGTACGTTTCATAACAATAAAAAAGGCTTTCCACAATGAACTGAGGCAGGTAGCAGCTCTTAGTTTGTAAATAAGGGTAGAAACTCTTAACGTAACCCTGCAAAATCACTCTTGTAAAACAAAACCTTCAGCCTCTCTCTAATTACAGACCCCGTTGGTCAATCTATTTTTCTCTGTTCTTTCTTGATAATTAAACCATCTTTACAAATCCTTTTCCGCTCCAAGAATTCTGCTTTTCAAACCACGACACAATCGTATAATTTTAATGATCTTTCATCTCTGTTTGTTTGCCCAACATACTGATCTAAGGCAGGACATCTCCAGATGCTTCAGTTTTCTCTTCGCTGCCGCGTCTCAAAACAATGAACCAGCAAAACTGCTTCATACGTAATGTTAAAACCAGCTGTTGAAATGAGTGATGTAAGATAGCTGCTCTTAGCTTGCAAAGCACTACTTAGGAACTATCATCTTTTTACCGGACAATTCTTGACGCTGGTTATGAGAGAGAGAGAGAGAGAGAGAGAGAGAGAGAGAGAGAGAGAGAGAGAGAGAGAGAGAGAGAGAGAGAGAGAGAGAGAGAGAGAGAGAGAGGAGAACGAAGCATGCGAGCAAAATAAATTTTGGAAATGGACCATAGTGATGTGGTTAGGGAGTGTATGAGGTGTGTACAACAATACGGGTAAGGGCTGTAACGATTATAACACAGGCCTGATGTATGAGGAAAGGATGAGATACAGATAACGAACGACTGCTGAAGCTGTAATGGCAGACTACGAACAACTGCTGCAAGGGGAGGTAATAAACGATACTGGCTACTGCAGGGTAAGGTAACGAACGGCTGCTGGCTCAGACTTCCCTGCTAATGTTATCACAGGTCACGCGGAGAGTTGAGGAGGAAGACCAGGTGTATTCTGAAGCTTGGAGAATTTGAGGATGTAGAGAGAGTGACAAGCATCATACAGGGAACAAACCGGGACTATGATCCATCTTAGGAAGATGAATATAAACACATCATTGCTTCTCCTGATGTTTATCTCATTCCCCTCAAGGAAGGAAGGTTCCTTGACGCTGGTGAGGGGCTCTTGATTTTTGGGAATTGGATCTGTGCTCCGGTTCCCTGAATTGAGTCTGTATACTTTCCATCCCCCCACATGCTCTGTATAATCCTACTGGTTTAGCGCTCCCCCATGATTATAACAATTATAATAATACATATCTCATCCAGTACAGTGTCAGATTTAATCTTCAGAACACACGTGACCTGACCTGACCTTTCCTCTCCACCTAACTCTTATTTTGACCTGTCTTTTGACTTTATTCTCGGCTCTTCACTTTAACTTCCTTACAATTATATATTTAATTGTGAATTGATAATGGTCCAGTAGATAACGAAACGTCGTGTGATGTTTTCTATGTAATTTTCGTGTTATAGGTAAATAGCGGGTCTATAATAATATATATATAAAATTTAAGTGATGGGATATAAAGCTAGGAAGACTTTCTCACATGTGGTAATTAAATTTGTCAGCCTGAGCTCGGAGATCGTAGTGAAAAGCATTCAGGTATGGGCATCGTAGCTACGAGAACTCCAGAGGTTTTCTTCCAGCAGAACTGGAATTGTTATGACCTGAGTAATGGGATTTCAGTGATGAGCTTGGGGAAAGGAACCAAACGATGGAGTCCTGGAAGTGATGAATGCCGGAAGTGAGCCCGTGTTTCCTCCCACCAACAGGAAGTGCCAACAGGCAAGACTCGACAACGGGAGGCTCAGCGCCTCCTAACAGATCGTAACTCTGTGCAAATTGGAGAAGTTGGACGTAAATGCGGTCGCAGGAGATGTCTGACAAGACTCTAACCTCAGCGACACGGCTGAGGCGGGTCCTCACACAGTCACAAATATATATGACAGCACCACTTTCCATCGTTTTTTTGATGATCTTCAATTTTTTCATAGGGAGACTCTTGATAATCAGATTAACGTGATCATTTCTGATTAGCTGATGTTAATGATTATCTATTTGTGATAAACTCTCTGTAACGAGCTTCAGATTATCAGTTATTTGTAATTACCTACTTGGGGTTACCTTTTCTCTGAGTACATAAAGGTAATTGTGATTTGCTGTCTGTAATTAAACATGAATGAGCACTAATTAGCGATTTCTTATTCGGCAGTGGGATGCGTTGATCCCAGTTGATGACAGACGTAGTTTTGACACTTGGAATCAACGTCAAGAAGATTCTTATTTTCTATTTTGTATACAGCAACGCTTAGTCAGTGTAAGGGAGCCAAGCTAGCTAAATAAAAACCTATACAAATAAAATACAAATAAGCATGAACAAACATAAAAATTTATCAATGAAGATTTGAAGCCAATCGGAAGAGGCATTCTCTAGTTATCATTGCGCAGATATAAATATCCCTATATAAATATATATCCCTGCCGTTTATAATTCTAAGTTAAAGGAATATATGATACCATTCTAATCTCCTTGCTAGAAAATATAATAATTCTTTGGAAACATGATGACAAATAATTGATGCAAGTCTCCCTACCAGTCATACTTGCTGGACTGGAAATACGTACAGGCTCAGAAATGGCGTTGCTAGCCTTGTTATCCCTCTTTATGGCATCAAGTGAGCTGGTAAAGCAAATTCTGCCACGGTTTCAGTGCCAAAATCCGCTGCGTTGCTGGCCTACAGGCAACCCAAACGGTTGCTGGTGGCAGCAACAACTAACATGGAGATTGCCCATCTCATAGCCGTGAGAACACATCCCTTTGGTAGGATGACACCTGACCTTACGAACTGCATCCTCTAGTGAAACAAAGTTCCTGTTGAGTACCTGGAAGAGTGAGAGAGAGAGAGAACTTCCGGTCTTTAGTATTCAATAATGCCGGTAATTCTGCAAACCACGGTTGCGACTGACCCGTATGGGTGGATGTGTGATACAGGCTGTCAAAGGCTCTTGTCAATAGACACTTGGTGGTGGTTGTGGTGGTGGTGGTAAGCGCTTCCCCTTTTTTGTAGGTCTGTGTGTGTGTGTACTCACCTAGTTGTACTCACCTAGTTGAGGTTGCGGGGGTCGAGTCCGAGCTCCTGGCCCCGCCTCTTCACTGATCGCTACTAGGTCACTCTCCCTGAGCCGTGAGCTTTATCATACCTCTGCTTAAAGCTATGTATGGATCCTGCCTCCACTACATCGCTTCCCAAACTATTCCACTTACTGACTACTCTGTGGCTGAAGAAATACTTCCTAACATCCCTGTGATTCATCTGTGTCTTCAGCTTCCAACTGTGTCCCCTTGTTACTGTGTCCAATCTCTGGAACATCCTGTCTTTGTCCACCTTGTCAATTCCTCTCAGTATTTTGTATGTCGTTATCATGTCCCCCCTATCTCTCCTGCCCTTCAGTGTCGTCAGGCTGATTTCCCTTAACCTCTCCTAGTAGGACATACCTCTTAGCTCTGGGACTAGTCTTGTTGCAAACCTTTGCACTTTCTCTAGTTTCTTTACGTGCTTAGCTAGGTGTGGGTTCCAAACTGGTGCCGCATACTCCAATATGGGCCTAACGTACACGGTGTACAGGGTCCTGAATGATTCCTTATTAAGATGTCGGAATGCTGTTCTGAGGTTTGCTAGGCGCCCATATGCTGCAGCAGTTATTTGGTTGATGTGCGCTTCAGGAGATGTGCCTGGTGTTATACTCACCCCAAGATCTTTTTCCTTGAGTGAGGTTTGTAGTCTCTGACCCCCTAGACTGTACTCCGTCTGCGGCCTTCTTTGCCCTTCCCCAATCTTCATGACTTTGCACTTGGTGGGATTGAACTCCAGGAGCCAATTGCTGGACCAGGTCTGCAGCCTGTCCAGATCCCTTTGTAGTTCTGCCTGGTCTTCGATCGAGTGAATTCTTCTCATCAACTTCACGTCATCTGCAAACAGGGACACCTCAGAGTCTATTCCTTCCGTCATGTCGTGTGTGTGTGTGTGTGTGTGTGTGTGTGTGTGTGTGTGTGTGTGTGTGTGTGTGTGTGTGTGTGTGTGTGTGTGTGTGTGTGTGTGTGTGTGTGTGTGTGCGCGTGTGTGTGTGCGTGTGTGTGTGTGTGTGTGTGAGTTTGTGCAAATTCACAGCTGCAGACACTGACAACAAACTCAAAAACTGGAATCGTGAAATTCCCTCACACATTTCGCTTCTTCGGGACAAACAAAAAAAAAACACCTTTTGCAAACATGAAACAGAAGGATCTCGCGAGAATATTAAACGAGTTTCTTTTTTCTTTTTATTTATAAGAATAAATAATATATTTAGCAAGCGATAAAAAAAACACTAAAATAAGAAACAAACATCAAAATGAGCAGAAAACATTGGGTTAGATGACAAACTTGGCTAAATATGATTAAAAGGGCGAATCAGAAAAGCATTGAAAGGTCGAGAAGGGATAACTATATTAGGCAGAGGGTTGGGGACGCAGACGCCGGTTCTTTCTCCAAACACTAGGGTAATATTCATTCAAGAGCTGTTTTCTTTACTTTCTAATAATTCAGATGCAAGGGAAACTTGATTAAATACCCATGAAAGGAACTCACCTGGATGTCTGGAGGGAGACTCACACAGGAGACTGCAAAGTAAATCACGTGGAGACAGGAACAGAAGTCACATGAGTACAGCAAAAGAAGTCACATGGGTACAGCAAAAGAAGTCACATGGGTACAGCAAAAGAAGTCACATGGGTACAGCAAAAGAAGTCACATGGGTACAGCAAAAGAAGTCACATGGGTACAGCAAAAGAAGTCACATGGGTACAGCAAAAGAAGTCACATGGGTACAGCAAAAGAAGTCACATGGTACAGCAAAAGAAGTCACATGGGTACAGCAAAAGAAGTCACATGGGTACAGCAAAAGAAGTCACATGGGTACAGCAAAAGAAGTCACATGGGTACAGCAAAAGAAGTCACATGGGTACAGCAAAAGAAGTCACATGGGTACAGCAAAAGAAGTCACATGGGTACAGCAAAAGAAGTCACATGGGTACAGCAAAAGAAGTCACATGGGTACAGCAAAAGAAGTCACATGGGTACAGCAAAAGAAGTCACATGGGTACAGCAAAAGAAGTCACATGGGGCAGACAGGAAAAGAAGTCACATGGGGCAGACAGGAAAAGAAGTCACATAGGGGCAGAAAAAGAAGTCACACTGGGACTAACGTCTCTCTCTATCCTTAACACTGCAGGATATCTCAGTACTCTTCCTTCACCAACATATCATGGAACAGACTAACCTTGACACACACGATTTAACAAACACTTCAATGAAAGCACATAAAATTCACTGTAGCAGAGTTGGTTAGGTACGCTGATGATCTCTTTAATATATAAATTATATCCCACTGATAATGGAACCATTTGTAAGGCTAATCACTTAGTTACATCCTCCTTGTGTACACAGGCATACTACACAAGCATACATACATAAACACACTATATACATACGTTCGTGTGAACACACTAAAACATGCATACATGATGTCGCATTTTGTTGCATTGCAATGTTATCGTCACCCTGCAAATAAAGCTTTTCCTGCACTGAGAAGGGGGCTGGGCTTTTGAGATAATGGGATGCCTTTCTCAGATCACATAACAGCTGCAATGCATCCATTTTTTTTAAATGGGGGCTAAAAGCATGTGTAAATTTCACGGTGAAGTTTGTTTAAATAAAAGTGTTGGTCACAGTGTATAAACACCTAGAAGTGTGTATCTTTCAGTGTATAGTCAGTGAGAGGTGTATATTTCTCTGTGTGTGTGTGTGTAGACAGGAAGGTGTGTATATTTCAGCGTATATTTATCGAGAAATGAGCATTTCTAAATGTATATACACCGATAAGTGTTAATTTCTCAGTTTTATACACTGAGAGGTGTGTATTTCACAGAGAAGTGCTTATTTGCCAGCGTATATATATATATATATATATATATATATATATATATATATATATATATATATATATATATTATATATATATATATATATATATATAATATATATATATAATATATATATATATATATATATATACATACATATATATATATATATATATATATATATATATATATATATATATAATGTTGTCGTTGTATATTAATAGCATTAAGAAGACTAATACAAAAAAAATAGATTTAACTAAAGAGAAAATTGAAATATGATTTAGGAAGTGCTGAGAGAAGAAGATTTAGCGAAGACAGTGATGGAGACTTAAGTATCGTCAGTTTCCTGAAGACAAAACAATACCCAGGACGCTGAAAGCCAAGGATCAAGTGATATTTAATCGGAGTCACTGTCTTGGAATCCTGTTTAAGGAGGAAATTGAAAATCACAACACCGTGGAACAAATCACAAATGTTGCGCCCTTTAGGAAACTTCAGACGACGTTTCACTCTGTTCCAGAACCATTATCAGCTCTCAAGTGAGCGAGAAAATTGGGAAAACCAGAGAGAGAGGTAGGTAAGAATATTCAGAATAAGTAAAAAAATGATGAAAAATGGTGAAAAAGTGTGAAATTATTTTAATTTCTATTTTCTAACGGTGCCCATTACTGGCTGTTTCTGCCTATAATGTATTAGGAGGACAGGTTAGATTAGGTGATGACCTGTCACTTGAGATTTTGGTCACCTGAATGAGGCCTTCCACCGGCTTACTGGTCCATCCCTTTAAAATTAAAATTTAATTAGTAGAAGCATAGCCATTTCACGTAAAGAAATATTTTCCTTTCCTATGTCCATTTAATTTGTTTCATTTTATTTAGTATTTGGAAAGTTTCTTTCAAGGCAACAATTAATCACTTGGTAAACAAACTGAAAATCTATAATCTAATCAGAATCTAATCTAATCTAATCAAGAATCTAATCAGATTATTCGAGTGAGCAAGCGATACACTTACTGTAATGGGTAACTTAAAAGAATAAGCTTAATTCAGCAGTAGGAAATTAACGGAAGTAATTTCAGTTAATCTAGAGACCCTCTTCTAGCGATGATGTCGTCTATCATCAGCGACAATATTTGCGGTATTTTCCTACTGTTGAAAGTGTGTTATTCTTACCCGAAATTAAGTGAAAGAGATTTCCTTTTCAACTTTTACGCAAAAAAGATGCATTAGCCTAAGAAAATAAAGTTGCTATTTATCGTTAGTGTTGGGAGAAGAGATTGCCAGAGATGTTTAACCTGTGTTACCTATGCTAACCTTCCTATGGTGTAGAAATGTACCTAGTTGGATGAATCTTATTGTGGCTAGCTGGTCCAGTGGCTAACACGTCGGTCTGGAGTTTTTGTGACTCTGATTGTTGGTTCTAACTCCACCTGTGGTATGGTTAATTGCATTGTATTGTATGAACTCTATCATATGTATATATATATATATATATATATATATATATATATATAATATATATATATATATAATATATATATATATATATATATATTAACAAACCGGCCATATCCCACCGAGGCAGGGTGACCTAAAAAGAAAAACGGAAGTTTCTCTTATCAAATTTAGTAATGTATACAGGAGAAGGGGTTACTAGCCTCTTACCCCTGGCATTGTAGTCGTCTCTTACGACACGCATGGCTTACGGAGGAAGAATTCTGTTTCACTTCCCCTTATATATATATATATATATATATATATATATATATATATATATATATATATATATATATATATATATATATATATATATATATATATATATAATTCTCTTATAATCAGTGCTAGTCGTTGTAGAAGGCAATGTACTCCTCAGAACACGAGATATACAATACATAATCAACACAGACCGCCGCTCGTACCATTACAAATCTAATGTAACATTCCTCTAATACCACATACCTCCAGAGTAATTACCGTAGTGGTGTTCGGAGGTGTATAGACAGCGGTGTTTATCCATTCAGATATGTGCCTTTTTTTCCTGGTGTGGGTCTTAGTTATATTGATACTCTCCGTGGAGGTTTTGCTCAATTTTACCTTTGGTCTATTCCTGGCTTACCAATACACTCCGTAAAGATTTTAGTTTCTCCGCACCACTTTAAAAAAAAAGTCAAGGGACACTGAAATGAAAATTCAAGTCATAACTCAGTGGCAGGAAGTAATCGCCACTGACCCACACTATAGAAAACCTCAGACGATATTTTTAAGTCTGTCTTGTTGATGATGGCGCAGACTGGACCCGAACGTCGCATTCTCAATAAAACTGTCAAAGGGATAATGGTGTAAACAAAAACTTTTTGCGTCATACGATCTATTAAAAAGAGAGAGACACTTAACTCAGTCGATATTACGGATAACTGATGCAGTTCATCACGGCGACCATCAAAAGAAAGAAAATAAAAATATTTTGAATGCAACATCAAAAATCTAGCTCAGCGTTCTACATTTTTCTCTCATCAATATTTCTCAGCATCTGTCCATTCCTAAACATCTGATAAAACTATCGCCTTCCAAAAACATTGCAGAACATTTCTCGTCGTTTTTTCAAAAAGACTTTGAACATCGTTTTTCCTTTTTCCATTTTACCACGGGAATATTTAGGCTCCTTTAACAAAGGAACTTGGGGGAATACATAATGAATAAACCACAGCATAAAAGGCGAGAATAAAAATTTAATGAGATGGCGAGGAGAGCAAGCAATAAAACTTTGGCGAATAAGAGTCACGCGAGATGTCAAAGTTATGTATAAATTTGCGAGTGGCCGAGTTTAGGGGAAAAGATTAAGGCAGTTTAATAGTGAATCAACAGTGACGCTACTAGTTCTGTGGTAAATAAATCTAAAGTCTGAACAGGGATGTAGATAGTGCAGGAGTAACGTTAACAGCTCTAAAGTGAAACTGAAAGCTCTACACTTATTCAGCAATGAAGAACAGCTCTACAGTGATGCTACAACAGCAAAAACAAGATGAAGAAGGTAACAACTCTAAAGATGGAGACACAGAAGCAATGGAAGAGACATCGAGGGAAGATAACGTTAATGAAATGTTTGTAGATGGTGTTAGTGCAAGTGTGGGGGCTAGTGTGGGTGCTAGTGTGGGTGCTGGTGTGGGTGCTGGTGTGGGGGCTAGTGTGGGTGCTAGTGTGGGTGCTGGTGTGGGTGCTGGTGTAGGTGCTGGTGTGGGTGTTGGTGTGGGTGCTGGTGTGAGGGCTGGTGTGGGTGCTGGTGTGGGTGCTGGTGTGGGTGCTGGTGTGGGTGCTGGTGTGGGTGCTGGTGTGGGTGCTGGTGTGGGTGCTGGTGTGGGGCTAGTGTGGGTGCTAGTGTGGGTGCTGGTGTGGGTGCTGGTGTGGGTGCTGGTGTGGGTGCTGGTGTGGGTGTTGGTGTGGGTGCTGGTGTGGGTGCTGGTGTGGGTGCTGGTGTGGGGGCTAGTGTGGGTGCTGTTGTGGGTACTTTTTTGGGTGCTGGTGTGTGAGCTGGTGGGGTGATGGTGTGAGAAGAGGTGACGGTGAATCTCTTGTAGCCACTTCAATATAAGTGGATCGAGTGGCGGAGACCACTTATCCCCGGTGGTCCTCGAGAAACAACATGGAGTAAAGGTCACCTCGTAAAGGTCACCCTCACCTGGAAACGACACACTGATGCGCTACTCAGCGCAGGGACCACGCAACACCTTCACCATGCTACAAAATTGAGTCTAATTCCACTAAATTAAGGGCAAACATCACTTCATTCAAATCAAGACACCTTTGAGGTATAAGAATCAACACCCCTCAAGGGAGGTTGCTTGATGCTGGTGAGGGGCTCTTGATCTAGGGAACTGGATCTGTACTCCAATTCCCTGAATTGAGCCTGAATACCTTCCATCCCCCGACCACAGGAGCTGTATTGTCCCTACGGGTTTAGCTCTACCCCATGATTATAGTAATAATAATAATAATAATGATAATAATAACAATAAGGATCAATATTCTTAGTGAAGGAAAGACGGCCACTGTCAGTCTTTGCATAATTATTTATTCCTACTGAATCGCTAGATTCAAGAGAAATAAATGAAGGAGGTTCGATCCACTGTTCGCTAATCTTGGACTGATATCTTCATATTAGTAACCGTGGATGAGTCGGCAGAACAGTCGACCTAAAACATGATAACACACACACACACACACACACACACACACACACACACACACACACACACCACACACCACACACATACACACACACACACACACACACATATATATATATATATATATATATATATATATATATATAATATATATATATATATATATATATATATATATATATATATATATATATATATATATATATATACATATCGTCTACAGAGGAGAGGATATATGATCGACAACGTAATCGAAGTTGCTGCAGTTCCCTGCTTACCTTCACGAAGTACATTGGGATTCTTGATCACTGGCATGGCTCTCTCTCTCTCTCTCTCTCTACTCTCTCTCTCTCTCTTTCTCTCACTCACTTTTTAAGTATATGAAAAAAGATCTTAATTGTTAATAGAAAGTGATAATAATTATGATAAAATATAAATAATATTAGTAATAGTAATAATAAAAAATAATAATAATAATAATAATAATTATTATTATTATTATTATTATTATTATTATTATTATTATTATTATTATTATTATTATTATTATTATTAATATTAATATTATTATTATTATTATTATTATTATTATTATTATTATTATTATCATTATTATTATTATTATTATTATTACTATTATTCCTGTATTTGCAATCAGTATGCAGAGTAGCAGCTGCGCATTAATCACTGCTGCAACACATCAATGACAGCAGTATGAAGTCAAAATGATTAATGACATCCCTTTTTTTATCATAAAATTGACTTCCACGTTGAACATGATTGATTCCTTCCCGTGTTATTAAAGTTTCAGAAGTTCCTAATTAATTTTAAGCTCAGAGAATATTTCAGTGTCTGACTTTTATGCAAACTTACTGAATGATCCAGGAAATAATTTCCTTCGATTCCTTACAGCTATGTTTATTATTGCATTTCTGCTTCATTATTTTCTTAAATGGAAGAGAAAGAGAGAATAAAGAGACAGAAGGAGAAGAAAGCAAAATCTTTACGAAAATTATGCACACAACACACACACACACACCCCAAAACCACAAACCACACACCCCACACAAAACACACACACACCACACACACACACACACACAAAACCCCACACCAAATATACACAGACATATATATTATATATGTATTTAGGGCAAAACAACCATTGTGAAAGAGTAGTGAAATTCCAAGCGCTTTCGTGACTGCTCACATTGTCAAGGACTATGAAATGTATACATACATATATATATATAAATATATATATAAAATTATTTATATATATTATTATATATATATATATATATATATATATATATATATATAATATATATTATATATATTATATATATATATTTATATATAATAAAAATATATATATATATATAATATATATATATATATATAAAATATATATATAATATATATTATATATATATAAATATTATATAATTATTATATATAAAATACAAATAATACATATATATACATATATATATATATATAATATATGTTATTATATATTATATATTATATATATATATATATATATATAAATATATATATATTATATATATATATATATTATTATATAATTTTTTTTTTTTATTATCACACCGGCCGATTCCCACCAAGGCAGGGGGGCCCCGAAAAAGAAAAACTTTCACCATCATTCACTCCATCACTGTCTTGCCAGAAGGGTGCTTTACACTACAGTTTTTAAACTGCAACATTAACACCCCTCCTTCAGAGTGCAGGCACTGTACTTCCCATCTCCAGGACTCAAGTCCGGCCTCCCGGGTTTTCCCTGAATCCCTTATAAATGTTACTTTGCTCACACTCCAACAGCACGTAAAGTTTTAAAAAATCCATTTGTCTCCATTCACTCCTATCAAACACGCTCACGCATGCCTGCTGGAAGTCCAAGCCCCTCGCACACAAAACCTCCTTTAACCCCTCCCTCCAACCCTTCCTAGGCCGACCCCAAACCCCGCCTTCCTTCCACTACAGACTGATACACTCTTGAAGTCATTCTGTTTCGCTCCATTCTCTCTACATGTCCGAACCACCTCAACAGCCCTTCCTCAGCCCTCTGGACAACAGTTTTGGTAATCCGCACCTCCTCCTAATTTCCCCCAATACTACGAATTCTCTGCATTTATATTCACACCACACATTGCCCTCAGACATGACATCTCCAGCCTCCGCTTCTCCTCGCTGCAACATTCATCACCCACGCTTCACACCCATATAAGAGCTTTGGGTAAAACTATACTCCCCATACTTCCCCTCTTTGCCTCCAAGGACAAAGTTCTTTGTCTCCACAGACTCCTAAGTGCACCACTCACTCTTTTTCCCTCATCAATTCTATGATTCACCTCATCTTTCATAGACCCATCTGCTGACACGTCCACTCCCAAATATCTGAATACGTTCACCTCCTCCATACTCTCTCCCTCCAATCTGATTTTCAATCTTTCATCCCCTAATTTTTTTGTTATCCTCATAACCTTATTTCTTTCCTGTATTCCCCTTTTAAATTTTCTTCTTTTGCACACCCTCCCAAAATTATCCACCAATCTTGCAACTTCTCTTCAGAATCTCCCAAGAGCACAGTGTCATCAGCAAAGAGCAGCTGTGACAACTCCCACTTTGTGTGTGATTCTTTATCTTTTAACTCCACGCCTCTTGCCAAGACCCTCGCATTTACTTTTCTTACAACCCCATCTATTTAAAAATATTAAACAACCACGGTGACATCACACATCCTTGTCTAAGGCCTACTTTACTGGGAAAAAATTTCCCTCTTTCCTACATACTCTAACTTTAGCCTCACATCCTCGTAAAAAAATCTTCATGCTTTCAGTAACCTACCTCCTACACCTACACTTGCAACATCTGCCACATTGCCCCCTATCCACCCCGTCATACGCCTTTTCCAAATCCATAAATGCCACAAAGACCTTTTTTAGCCTTATCTAAATACTGTTCACTTATATGTTTCACTGTAAACACCTGGTCACACAACCCCCTACCTTTCCTAAAGCCTCCTTGTTTCATCTGCTATCCTATTCTCCGTCTTACTCTTAATTCTTTCAATTATAAACTCTACCATAACACTTTACCAGGTACACTCAACGACTTATCCCCCTATAATTTTTGCACTCTCTTTTATCCCTTTGGGCCCTTTTTTACAAAGGAACTATGCATGCTCTCTGCCAATCCCTAGGTACCTTAAACCTTCTTCCATCCCTTTATTAAATAATTGCACCAACCCCTTTCCCAAAAAATATATCCCACCTGCTTTTAACATTTCTATCTTTATCTCCATCAATCCCGGCTGGCCTTACCCCCTTTCATTTTACCTACTGCCCCCACGAACTTCCCCCACACTCACAACTGGCTCTTCCCCATCCTACAAGATGTTATTCCTCCTTGCCCTATTACACGAAATCACAGCTTCCCTATCTTCATCAACATTTAACAATTCCTCAAAATATTCCTTCCATCTTCCCAATACCTCTAACTCTCCATTTAATAACTCTCCCCTCCCATTTTTAACTGACAAATCCATTTGTTCTCCCAGGCTTTCTTAACTTGTTAATCTCCTCCAAAACTTTTTCTTTTTTTCAACAAAATTTTTTGATAACATTCACCCACTCTCTCATTTGCCTTTTTTTTTACATTGCTTCACCACTCTCTTAACTTCTCTCTTTTTCTCCCATATACTCTTCCCTCCCTTTCATCACTTCTACTTTGTTAAAAACTTCTCATATGCTAACTTTTTCTCCCTTACTACTCTCTTTACATCTCATTCCCCCAATCGCTCCTCTTCCCTCCCGCACCCACTTTCCTGTAACCACAAACTTCTGCTGAACACTCTAACACTACATTTTTTAAACCTACCCCATACCTCTTCGACCCCCATTGCCTATGCTCTCATTAGCCCATCTATCCTCCAATAGCTGTTTATATCTTACCCTAACTGCCTCCCCCTTTTAGTTTATAAACCTTCACCTCTCTCTTCCTGATGCTTTTATTCTCCTTGTATCCCATCTACCTTTTACTCTCAGTGTAGCTACAAAATAGAAAGTGATCTGATATATCTGTGGCCCCTCTATAAACATGTAAAATCCCGAAGTCTACTCAACAGTCTTTTATCTACCAATACATAATCAACAAACTACTGTCATTTCGCCCTACACCATATCGTGTATACTTATTTACCCTCTTTTTCTTAAAATTTATGTATTACCTATAACAAAAACCCCTTTCTATACAAAGTTCAATCAAAGGGCTTCCCATTATCATTTACACCTGGACCCCAAACTTACCACCACACCTTCTCTAAAAAGTTTCTCCTACTTTAGCATTCAAGTCCCCCTACCCCCAATTACTCTCTCACTTGGTTCAAAGGCTCCTATACATTCACTTAACATCTCCAAAATCTCTCTCTCTTCCTCTGCATTCCTCTCTTCTCCAGGTGCATACACGCTTATTATGACCCCCCTTCTCGCATCCAACCTTTACTTTAATCCACATAATTCTTGAATTTACACATTCTTATTCTCTTTTTTTTCCTTCCAAAAAACTGATCATTTAAACATTACTGCTACCCCTTCCTTTGCTCTAACTCTCTCTGATACTCCAGATTTAATCCCATTTATTTCCCCCACTGAAACTCTCTACCCCTTCAGCTTTGTTTCGCTTAGGGCCAGGACATCCAACTTCTTTTCATTCATAACATCAGAAATCATCTGTTTCTTGTCATCCGCACTACATCCACGCACATTTAAGCACCCAGTTTTATAAAGTTTTTTCTTCTTCTCTTTTTAGTAATTGTATACAGGAGAAGGGTTACTAACCCATTGCTCCCCGGGAAATTTTTGTCGCCTCATACGACACGCATGGGTTACGGAGGGGAAAAATTCTTTTCCCCCTTCCCATGGACAAAAGAAGAAATAAAAAAGAACAAGAGCTATTTAGAAAAAGGAGAAAAACCTAGTTGTATGTATATATATATATGCATGTGCGTGTCTGTGAAGTGTGACCAAAGTGTAAGTAGGAGTAGCAAGATATCCCTGTTATTCTTAGCGTGTTTATGAGACAGAAAAAGAAACCAGCAATCCTACCATCATGCAAAAACAGTTACAGGGTTTTTGTTTCACAGTCATCTGGCAGGACCGTAGTACTTCCCCGGGTGGTTGCTGTCTACCAACCTACTACACTAGTATATATTATATATTATATAAAATTTTATATATATACTTATATAAAATATATATTATATATTTTTTATAAATATAATATATATATAATATTATATTTATATATAAATATATTTTATATATATATATTATATATATAATATATATATATACTATAATATATATATATATATATATATATTATATATATATATATATAAATTTTATATATATATATTATATATATATATATTTTTAATATTATTATATTTATATATATATTTTATGTTATATATATTATATAAAATATATTTTATATATTAATTTATAATATTATGTATATATATATATATAATATTATATATATATTTTTTAATATATATATTATTATATATATATAATATATGAAAAAAGAGAGCAAATGAGAGAGTGGGTGAATGTTATCAAAAATTTTGTTGAAAATAAAAAAAAGTTTTGGGGAGATTAAAAGTTAAGGAAGCCTAGGAAAAAAATGGATTTGCGTTTTTAAAAATAGGAGAGGAGAGTTATTAAATGGAGAGTTGAGGTTTTGGGGAAGGGGAAGGGAAATATTTTGGGGGAATTGAAAATGTTGATAAAGATAGGGAAGCTGTGATTTCGTGTATGGGAAAGGGGGAATAACATTTGTAGGAGTGAGGAAAGCCGGTTGTGAGTGTGGGGGAAGTTGTGAGGCAGTGGGGTAAATGAAAGGGGGAAAAGGCAGCCGGGATTGAGGGATAAAGATAGAAATGTTAAAAGCAGGGGGGGGGGATTATTTTTGGAGTGGTTGTTGCAATTATTTAATAAATGTAGGAAAGGGGTAAGGTACCTAGGGTTTGGCAGAGAGCATGATAGTTCCTTTTGACAAAGGCAAAGGGATAAAAAGAGTGAAAAATTTATAGGGGGAAAAAAGTTGTTGATGTCCCGGGTAAAGGTATGGTAGAGTTAAAATTTGAAAAAATTTAAAGAGTAAGAGGGAAATAATAGCAGATGAACAAGAGGCTTTAGGAAAGGTAGGGGGTGTGTGGTCCAGGGGTTTACATTGAAACATTAGTGAACAGTTTTTAGAAAAGGGCTAAAGGGGTCTTTGGGGGCATTTATGGTTTTGGAAAAAAGGCGTATGACGGGGTGGATGGGGGGGAAATGGGGCAGATGTTGCAATGTATGGGTGTGGGAGGTAGGTTACTGAAAGCAGTAAAGAGTTTTTACGAGGATAGTGAGGCTCAAGTTAGAGTATGTAGGAAAGAGGGAATTTTTTCCCAGTAAAGTGGGCCCTTGAAAAGGATGGGGGTGTCACCGTGGTTGTTTAATTTTTATTTATAGTGGGGTTGTAAGAGAAGTAAATGCGGGTCTTGGAAGGGGGGTGGGTTAAAAGATAAAGAATCACACACAAATTTGGGGGAGTTTTCACAGTCTCTTTGTGATGACACTGTGCTTTGGGAGTTTCTGAAAGAGTTGGAGAAATTGGTGGATAAATTTGGAGGGTGTGCAAAAGAAAAAATTAAAGGTGAATACGGGAAAAAATAAGGTTATGAGGAAAAACAAAAGATTGGGTGATAAAAGATTGAATATCGATTGGAGGGAGGAGTATGGGGGGTGAACGTATTCAATATTTGGGAGGGGACGTGTCAGCGGATGGGTCTATAAAAAGATGAGGTGAATCATAAAATTTGTGAGGGAAAAAGGGGAGGGGTGCATTTAAAGGGGAGTCTGTGGAGACAAAGAATTTTGTCCTTGGAGGCAAAGAGGGGAATGTAGAGGTATTTTTTTACAAAACGTCTTATTGGGTGTGAAGCGGGGGTGATGAATGTTGCAGCGAGGAGAAGGCTGGAGGGAGTGGAGATGTCATGTTGAGGGCAAAGTGTGGTGTGAAAATAATGCAGGAAATTCGTAGTTTGGGGAATTAGGGGAGGTGCGGGATTACAAAAATGTTGTCCCAAAGGGCTGAGGAAGGGTTTTTGAGGTGGTTGGACAGTAGAGAGATGGAGCGAAACAGATGACTTCAAAAGTGTATCAGTCTGTAGTGGAAGGGAAAGGGGGGGTAGGGTCGGCCCAGGAAGGGGTTTGGGGGGAGGGGTAAAAGGGGGTTTTGTGTGCGGGGGCTTGGACTTCCAGCAGGGATGCGTGAGCGTGTTTGATAGGAGTGAATGGGAAAAAATGGTTTTTTTTTACTTTTAGTGTGTTGGGTGTGGGGGCAAAGTACCCCTTTATGAAGGGATTCAGGGAAACCGGCAGGCCGGGGCTTGATCCTGGAGATGGAAGTACGTGCCGCCTCTGAAGGGGGGGTTTAATGTTGCATTTAAAAAAAGTAGTGTAAAAACACCCTTTTGGCAAGAAGTGATGGGGTGAATGATGGGGAAAGTTTTTCTTTTTCGGGCCACCCGCCTTGGTGGGAATCGGCCGGTTGATAATAAAAAAAAAAAAAAAATATATATATATTGGAAAATATTTATCCCCACAATACTAGATCTCTCCACTCCTCACGAAAATTTAGAATGGAATGATTGAGCTTTGGAAAACGCTGGGGGGGTCTGGAAAAAATTTTCAACTAAATGTAAGGCCCTTTTTTTAGGTTAGACATATTACGTTCGAAAAAAATGATTCACTTTCGGGAGCCCCATATTCATTTGCATTTAGACAAGATTTAATTTATTTGGGTACATTTTTGGTTCAGATCTGCGGGCGATGTTTGTCCTTTCCGGTTGGTAATAAGCAAGGCTGTCCTGGGGATTCTCCCTGGGTCGCCCAGCTACCAGGTGCCCTGACAAGACGGGGGGTTTTTTGTTTAAAAAAATCTGCTGGGGTGTATAATATATTATATTTTTATATATTTTTATATTTATATATTTATATATATATATAAATATATATATATATTATAATATTATATATATAATATATATATTATATATAATATATAATATATATTTATATAAATTTTATACAAATTTTATATATTATATATATATATATATATATATTATATATATATATATATATATTTTTATATATAAAATATGTATATATATATATATTATATATATATATATATATATATATATTATATATATATATATATATATATATATATATATTTTATATATATTAAGAAATATAATAATAACAATATAATGATAATGATAATAATTAGTACCAGAATACCAGCAATAGTTTCTTGAACATAAATTGACCATCTTTAAAGAATCTGGTTCTGCCAGACATATATATGTTTCTCTAGAGGAAGACGCGAACAAGAAACGTGAAACTCAGTTCAGGAGAATCAATTCCTGTGAAGGGAAAACGCGTGATACAGGAGGACAAGTTTTTATAGGGACAACTTTTTTTTTGCTCTTTCTACAGAACCTTACCAGGATTTAACTTGATAAAGCTCTACATAGAGAGAAAAGTTGTCCCACTAATAGCTTATCCTGCAACTTGTGCCTTTTTCTCTACTGTTGTCAGCAATAAGACATTTCGATCTGCCTTCAGACTTCCTGTGTGCCGACCACATTTCAGCGGGTGCTGTTGAAAGGTGAAAACCGAATACGTACACCTGTTATGCCTCTGCTACTAGTTCCACATTACATTCACTGCTACTTGTAGACTTCATTCTTTCTTCCTCTCTTTGTCCCGTCCCTGTCCTCCTCTCCTATATATTCTGGCTTCCTCACCTTCGTGTGTTAGTGTGACTAGTCAATAGTCCAAGTAAGACTGTATGCTTCTTTATTATTATTATTATTATTTATTAATATAATAATAATAAATAATAATAATATTAATAATAATATTATTTTTATTATTATTATTATTATTATTATTATTATTATTATTATTATTATATTATTTATTATTATTTATTAATATTATTATCATTATTATTATGATTAGTATTATTATTTTATATTTTATTTAAAACATGACATTACATGAAATAAATAATTAAAAACACATGAAATAACCTATAATAGTTATACTACCCTACCGTCGTCAATCAGAACACACCACACTCACAACTACGTGTGGGTACATACCCCCACTTTACCCTTATCCCATGAACTGTCCCAAGTCTTACAAGCGTGTCACCAAACCTGTTGGAGCCACCAAACAGAATTACACACATATATAAACAAATCGGATATCCTGTACATCCCGTTAAAGTGTACGCAATCAGAGAGCACAGACAAATCCTCTTCCAGATCACATTGATGGTGTACATCCGTCTATTATTATTATTATTATTATTATTATTATTATTATTATTACAGCTCACAAGAGACGATGTTCTATTTCACTTTTCCAGAAGAGAATTCACTGTTTTGTATCTTTAAGTTCAAGACATTCATGAAGGTAATTATGTGACTAAGATAACATAACAACTAAGCACAGAGAGAAGTGCTTATATAAGTGACTTGAGCTTAAGAGAGCATTTATTCTGCCATTCGACCTTACGACGAGTGATGAAACCACTAGCAATGATAGATCATCGTACCAATAGAACAAATAGCTATATTGCGTATATTCTAGTACATAACGCACGGACATAGTGACAGGTAGTGCTATAATTCGCTTATAACGGACGGGACCTGGATTGGATTCCAATGAAGGGAGACACGTATGGTGGAATTTTTCACCTGTTACTCCAGTTTACCTTGCAAGGACCAGCTACCTGGGTGTTAGTCGTTAGTTGTGGGTAGCATTCTGCGGAAAAGGGATGGAAGTATACGTTAGTTAGTGCTGGGCTGTGAAATACGGTGTTCGTAGACTGTAAATTCTGCTGAGTAAAAAATAAAACAAAAGGTTTAACAATAGAACGAAATTGCAAAAGAGAAAGTAAGTCTTGTACCAAAGTTGGTCAGCTAACTTGGCACTAGTTTACCTGAGGGTAAACTTGGTGGAATCCCTGGGGTGAGTTTGATATTCAAGAACAGACTTCGCCACTGTTAATATTACAACCCACACCTAGGCCATGTCACAATCCACACCTGTGGTGAGGTCTACACCTGGCCCATGTCATAACTCACACCTGTGGTGAGGTCTACACCTGACCCATGGCACAACCCACACCAGCTGAGTCGTCCCTTATGTCTGTTACGATCTATTTCAATAGATTTTTCTGAAATGGTTTCCTGACCAGCTAACCATATAACCTAAAGTTAATCTCTCCCTCCCTCCCTCTCTCTCTTTCTCTCTCTCTCTCTCTCTCTCTCTCTCTCTCTCTCTCTCTCTCTCTCTCTCTCTCTCTCTCTCTCTCTCTCTCTCTTTTTTTTTTTTTTTTTTACACAGGGTTTGACAAGGTTAAGGATCCCTAGCTTTATTGACAAGCTATTTACAGGTTAAGGATTCCTAACTTTATTGGCAAGCTAAGAGCTGTTACCTACATCAGCTCATTTGAAAGCATTTTTATTGTTATGAGACATACAAGTAGGGAGCAGGATGAAGTTGGAGCCCTCTCTCTCTCTCTCTCTCTCTCTCTCTCTCTCTCTCTCTCTCTCTCTCTCTCTCTCTCTCTCTCTCTCTCTCTCTCTCTCTCTCTCTCTCTCTCTCTGTCTCTCTCTTGCTTTCCATTACCTTGTTATGGCTTGGGCTGGCCTCTTCCTCCCCCCTGCTCTGAGATATTGACGGTACGCACACCATGAACTGTTTTAAGGTTCGTTTACTGTCAAGCCCGTCCTCTGGTCCCGTTCATCCGTCAGATTAACTACAATACTGGCGGACTGAACACATCGACTACAGGCTGAGGGACTGATCACCGGAAACTCCTCCTCCTTATCTCTGCGTTGGACTGAGGAAGTCACTGGCTGGCGAAGCTTTTCCACAATAAAAACTCCCAAATGTTACACAAGTGTCTCGTTCTCCATCTGGTCGGGTCTCAAAACCATTTACATCGTAGGAGAATCTTGCTAGTGAAACCAGACAGTCTCAGACGTAGACGAAAATTCTTGAAAACGAAGATACAAATTTGTATTTTCTCAATAATTTGTTTCATTGGTCGTTAATCGATATATAAAGAATGTCTGCATTTATTTATTTTTTTATTTTTGGGCATTTTAAACATTATAATGTTTTCATAGTCACCTCCTAAGAACATTTTGAAATTCATTTTCCAATAACACTTTTACATTAACCTGTCAAAAAGACCTTCATATTCACTTATATGAATATGTTAACTTTTTTCTCTAAGAAGATTTTCACTTTCACCCAAAAGAGAGTTTTCACCTTCACCCACAAAAGAGAATTTTCACCTTCACCCACAAAAGAGAATTTTCACCATCACCCACAAAAGAGAATTTTCACCTTCACCCACAAAAGAATCTTCACCTTCACCTACGCGAAAATTTTCACTTTCAATAACATTTTCGCAGAAAGTCTAAAGATTTTCGTCGTATTAACAGGAACAATAAATAAAAAAAATAATCACGAAATTCGCAAGTGCTGAAAATTTGCTCCTTATAAATAAAATTTATTAAACTGACTGCACTCAAAAACTCCTTTAATAAATAAATAATCAGATAATATTATCTGAGCACATGTAATTAGCCACAAATTAGCTAAAGTTAATTGCGGAAATTAGTATTAAAATATACTAAAAAAAAGGCCTCGTAATGATGCGAAAAGTGATGGGGAAAAAAAGGTATATACATATAGAGATGTATATCCTCTCGTTTTATATACATTCGTAGAATCCCTCAGTGTATATACTTCTACAGGTATGCATCACTAAGCGTATTTACATAGTTATATATTCCTCAGGGTATTTACATTCATTTCGGTGCATCACACAGTGAATATACCCTCTGTATATACTGTATATACACTGATAGTCGAGACACGCGATCTGCGGAATTAAAGCAACAATGGTGACCAGTTAATGGTCCAGGTGGGACCGAAAGACCGTCAAGAGTTTCAGTCTCCTATGCGCGGGTTGTGTTATCGTTCCAGTCACAGTATTATGATTTCTTTATTCTTTTCCGTTTCCCCTTCAAGATCCAGTCTCGTGCCATTTCTGTCACAAAGCTCAGCTTTACTTGATCGTGTCTAGGTGAGCCGAGTCGTTGCTGACGCTCGAGTACTCGACAGACTTCAACTTACCAAAGCGATGGTAACAGTCTATCAAAGTTTCTGATCACATTTCTCGCCTCATGAAGTACATTCAAGTTGTTTTGGAAAAGCGACCTTCATCCACTTTTTGCGTTTTATGATCCACACTTATTTATGCCCACACGTAATGCTGTATACTTCATAATTTACTATTGTAACCACTAACGAGTGGTATTGATCAATAACAACACTGCGCTAGCCAAGGATTCGAACTCATGTTTTACTGGCCAGCCATTGTGAGCGAGAACCACAAGACCAAGAGTAACCAAGAGTTACCAAGAGTTACCAAGTTACCAAGAGTCACACACCTAGCTTGGCTGGGTGGGTGGTTCTTGTAGGATTGGGTGGTCCTGTGGGTTAAGGCGTCATGTGGTTCTCGCTCACAATGGCGGGCCAGTACAACATGGGTTTGAATCCTTGGCTAGCGCAATGTTATTATTGATACTTTATAATGTTGTATACTGCATAATGCATATAGTTCATATATACTTCATAATACAGTTTAGGAAGAATGATTTAGCATGTTGTCTACGGTTTTATTAAGGTTGGTTGGTTTATTAGGTTTTTAAAAAAAAAAAAAACCTTATGGGCTACACGAAGTTTATTAAGGCTGAACATCACCTGTTTACCACCACTCAAAAGGAATCTTTAATCTCTAAAAAAAAATATTAAATTCTCAATATTAACACAGAGATATATAAACCTGTTTTTTATATATAAACTGAGAGAAAAATACATTTCAAATATACTTAAGCGAGTTGTTTTGACCCAGTTATGTGAAAGCCTTTTTTCAGGAATAATTAAATTTAATTTCATGTAAGAAGTTCAAAATGTTTATTATTTAGAAGTTTGCTGGACGAACTTCATAAGTACTTCACCACACAAACAAACATGGTGAACAAACAAACATGGTGAACAAACAAACATGGTGAACAAACAAACATGGTGAACAAACATGGTGAACAAACAAACATGGTGAACACACAAACATGGTGAACAAACAAACATGGTGAACACACAAACATGGTGAACAAACAAACATGGTGAACAAACAAACATGGTGAACAAACAAACATGGTGAACACACAAACATGGTGAACACACAAACATGGTGAATAAACAAACATGGTGAACAAACAAACATGGTGAACAAACAAACATGGTGAACAAACAAACATGGTGAACAAACAAACATGGTGAACAAACATGATGAACAAACAAACATGGTGAACAAACATGGTGAACAAACAAACATGGTGAACAAACAAACATGGTGAACAAACATGGTGAACAAACAAACATGGTGAACAAACATGGTGAACAAACAAACATGGTGAACAAACATGGTGAACAAACAAACATGGTGAACAAACAAACATGGTGAACAAACATGGTGAACAAACAAACATGGTGAACAAACAAACATGGTGAACAAACATGGTGAACAAACAAACATGGTGAACAAACAAACATGGTGAACAAACATGGTGAACAAACAAACATGGTGAACAAACATGGTGAACAAACAAACATGGTGAACAAACAAACATGGTGAACAAACATGGTGAACAAACATGGTGAACAAACAAACATGGTGAACAAACAAACATGGTGAACAAACAAACATGGTGAACAAACAAACATGGTGAACAAACAAACATGGTGAACAAACAAACATGGTGAACAAACAAACATGGTGAACAAACAAACATGGTGAACAAACATGGTGAACAAACATGGTGAACAAACAAACATGGTGAACAAACATGGTGAACAAACAAACATGGTGAACAAACAAACATGGTGAACAAACATGGTGAACAAACATGGTGAACAAACAAACATGGTGAACAAACATGGTGAACAAACAAACATGGTGAACAAACATGGTGAACAAACAAACATGGTGAACAAACAAACATGGTGAACAAACAAACATGGTGAACAAACAAACATGGTGAACAAACAAACACGGTGAACAAACAAACATGGTGAACAAACAAACATGGTGAACACACAAACATGGTGAACACACAAACATGGTGAACAAACAAACATGGTGAACACACAAACATGGTGAACACACAAACATGGTGAACACACAAACATGGTGAACACACAAACATGGTGAACACACAAACATGGTGAACAAACAAACATGGTGAACAAACAAACATGGTGAACACACAAACATGGTGAACAAACAAACATGGTGAACAAACAAACATGGTGAACACACAAACATGGTGAACAAACAAACATGGTGAACAAACAAACATGGTGAACAAACAAACATGGTGAACACACAAACATGGTGAACGCACAAACATGGTGAACACACAAACATGGTGAACAAACAAACATGGTGAACAAACAAACATGGTGAACACACAAACATGGTGAACGCACAAACATGGTGAACACACAAACATGGTGAACAAACAAATGGTGAACAAACAAACATGGTGAACACACAACATGGTGAACAAACAAACATGGTGAACAAACAAACATGGTGAACAAACAAACATGGTGAACAAACAAACATGGTGAACAAACAAACATGGTGAACAAACAAACATGGTGAACAAACAAACATGGTGAACGCACAAACATGGTGAACACACAAACATGGTGAACGCACAAACATGGTGAACACACAAACATGGTGAACACACAAACATGGTGAACAAACAAACATGGTGAACACACAAACACGGTGAACACACAAACACGGTGAACACACAAACACGGTGAACACACAAACACGGTAAACACACAAACACGGTAAACACACAAACACGGTGAACACACAAACACGGTGAACACACAAACACGGTGAACACACAAACACGGTGAACAAACAAACATGGTGAACACACAAACATGGTGAACAAACAAACATGGTGAACAAACAAACATGGTGAACACACAAACATGGTGAACAAACAAACATGGTGAACACACAAACACGGTGAACACACAAACACGGTGAACACACAAACACGGTGAACACACAAACACGGTAAACACACAAACACGGTAAACACACAAACACGGTGAACACACAAACATGGTGAACAAACAAACACGGTAAACACACAAACACGGTGAACACACAAACACGGTGAACACACAAACACGGTGAACACACAAACACGGTGAACACACAAACACGGTGAACACACAAACACGGTAAACACACAAACACGGTAAACACACAAACACGGTGAACACACAAACACGGTAAACACACAAACACGGTGAACACACAAACACGCTGAACACACAAACACGCTGAACACACAAACACGGTGAACACACAAACACGGTGAACAAACACTGATGTATGTAAGCTGTTACGTAAGCTTTTTTTTTTTTTAGACAAGTCATGATTGACCTGACAAAACTTCAGAACTGAATAACACTTTCAAAGCTTCTTCTTCTAGTTGGAAAGTCGGTACTTTGAATTCGAGTTAATTTTTAATCAAATTAGTTTATGTATTTATGTAATTTGTCGTAAGTGGGACGTGACTGAGTGAACGATTTTCAAGTTCACGCGACGCCTTGTTGTACAAGTTGACAATTACACAGGAAAAATTTCGGTTTTTAAATTTCATCAATAAGGCCAGATTTATGTGGCTGTAGGTTTCACTTGTGCACTTCTATATGTCCGGCAGTGATGTCCACCTGAATTCAGAGAGAAAACGGGATCCCAGTCAATGGTATCAAGATTATCGTTCTGACTTGCTACCAGATGCATGACTCACGAAATCGTAATGACACGATTGCAAACAAACTATACCACGGGCGGGATTGAACCCGAGTTTTGAGACTCTCTTACCGCGGGTTCAATCCCGCCAGTGGTATGGTTTGCTACCAGATCCTATATACGAAGTGATGAACACTTTAAGTAACGCATGATTGTGGGTTCGTGTTCACTGATGAATGGTGCAAGGTATATTTGGTTTACGATTTCATGTGCTCATTGTTGACTTTTTGTTGCAAGGCAATTGCTTCTGATTTCTTGTTCTCACTGACAACTTTGTGAGGAACAGACAGGTTGAAATGTAAGTTTTATTTTGGGACAACGTTGGGCTGTGTGTAGAATTTTATCAAGTCATTGATGTAATGAACCGCTACATAGAGTGAAATGCAAAGCAACTAGAGAGAGAGTTGTATGATGGCTCTGGGCCTTTCGTGTTACAATCAACGCATTATCAGGAGCTTGCAATGTTGCAGAAATGAGTAGGAAGTCCAAGCAGATCACTTCAGAGGAACGTTGTAGCTCGAGCAACAACGTTGCTCTGCTTGCAACACGAAAGGCCTAGAGTTATCAGTCAGTTCCCCCCGGTGGTTACTTTGCATCTTGCATCGCTTGTTCACGGTTATTGTACAAAGTGAAATGTTGTTAAAATGAAAACTAGCTCTGTATGGTTTGTCTGCTCTTCCTTATTCAGAGTGCAACGGACAAGTGAAGCAGCAGCAGCAGCAACTTACACAGCAAGAGGCATTCTTGAGCTTCCCCAGCGCTCGGGCTTAATGCCCAAAGCTGGGGTGCGGCTTCAAAAGGATTCTGTAGTGCTTGCTGCCTTTGGGCCTCTTGACGTCGTCTGCTGCTATGCAGCTGCCACGCCCTTCGAGTCCAGTGTGGGCGGGGTTTGTGGCAGCCCATGTTACCTAGCTTCTCCCTCCGAGCCCCGTGGGGGCGGGGTATGAGGCTAGGCCTGGGGACAGCTAGTCCCAGAAAACGATGAGGTACTTGTACCTCCTCCCATTGCAGACATTGGTCTGAGACACTCCCACGATAGGGACCCCAGGCAGGGCCACCTCTTGGAAAAGGCACCGAACGGGTGATTATACCGGTGAATCTACAAAGAAAAGAAGTTCTTCCTTATTGTTTGCATTACTCATTGCGAATCCTGGCAACTTCGTGTTGCTGTCAAATGCTGCAGATCAGTTGTGTTGCTGTGAGTGGCAATGAGCGGTGCTCGCAACACTAACGAACTTACCCTTGTCTGGAACCGATTTTTGTTCAGATAAAAATACCGGAGCAGCTGGGGTTCACGCAATTAATTAACTTAACCTGACATTTTCTGGAAAATATCAATATAATTTTACATTTTAGTTACACGAATGAAAAAAAAAATTCAGTATTTTCGTATTTTCTTTCCCTTGCTGCTTCCCCTCTCACAATTCTCTTAGCCCCCACTACATACAAATTCAAAGAGGTCACACCCAATTAAGTACATTATAGAACTAGAGAAAAGTAAAGCACTAAAAAAAAAAAATGGTTGGGACTCGCAGGAATCAGGGATCAGATGACAATGGTACTGGTAGGGAGGAATGGATGGAGGAGCAGTGGAAAAGGATAGAGCAAGAATGGGAGAGAAAATTAGGAGAGCTTTCTGAAAAAATGGAGAAAGAGCTCTCTGAGAAATGGGAAAAGAGGTTGGAGAAGGAGACGAAGAGTTGGGAGGCACAAGTCGAAACTGCAGTAGCCAGGGTAAAGGTCCTAGAATTTGAGGTAAACAGGCTGAAGCAAGTCTCAGGGGTAGTGACCAGAGAAGACACACCATACGAAGCTGAGAGGCTGAACAGGAAGGAAGGAGATATGAATTATGCTAAGGTCATATCAGCCTGCAAAGAAGGGCCAGGGAGTGGAAGGGAAGAGCAGATGGGTGCAGATGGAGAGGGAGATAGGTCGAATGCTGAGGCACAACCATGCTGCCAAGAGCCACTGGAAAAATCAAGGGAGAAAATGACCACATACAGACAGGAACCAGAGTCACAGATGGAGAGGCAATGGGAGGAGGAAAGGGCAAAATCAGTGTTTATCCATGGGCTTCAGGAGAGAGAGGAAAGGACACACACTGAAAGACGGCAGGAAGAAAGAATGGAGATTGAGAAAATCATCACGGAAATAGGGGGAGAAGACATGGACGAGATTGTAAATTTTCAGAGAATAGCGGAGTACTTGAAGGAAAGAAACCGACCAATCAAGCTGATTCTCAGGACAGAAACAGTGAGGAACAGGATCCTCCAAGAGAAACCATGGTTGAAAAGCTCGGAAGAGTACGAGAAGGTGTTCCTAGACAGAGACAGAACACAGAGAGACAGCAGCTGAGGGAGAGGACAAAAAAGCGAAAGGAGCTAGGAGAAGAGACAAGGATGGAGCCAGCAGAGGTCAGTCAGAGCAGAACAGAGCAGAACAGAGCAGCAAGGGCAAGCACACACACAACTATCCTCAGAACCCCACAACCTATCACACCATCCCAACACACAATACAATCCATACCCACGGCTTCCACCCAACACCCAACCATAGAATCCCACAGTATGCTACCAGGTCTCCCACCCCCACACGCCCCCCAAACCACAGTGTTGGAAAGGAAACTGAAGGTATGGTACACAAATGCTGATGGAATAACAAACAAGTGGGAGGAGGGGCACGAAATAGTCAAAGAGGCATCACCAGACATCATAGCTCTCACAGAAACCAAGCTTACAGGTATGATAACAGATGCCATCTTTCCAACAGGATACCAGATCCTGAGGAAAGACAGAAGAAACAGGAGGGGTGGAGGAGTGGCATTGCTGATCTAACACCGATGGAATTTTGATGAGCTGGAGAGAGGAGACAGCGGAGAAGAAAGTGATTGCATAGCGGGAACGCTTCACTCTGGAGGTCCCAAGGTGATAATTGCAGTGATGTATAACCCACCACAGAACAGCAGGAGGCCAAGGCAAGAGTATGACGAGATCAACAGAGCGATGGTTGACACACTGGCTGCAGTGGCCAGAAGAGCTGATGCATGCAGGGCAAAGCTCCTGATCATGGGCGACTTTAACCACAAGGAGATCGAATGGGAGAACTTGGAGCCACATGGGGGCCAAGATACGTGGAGGGCTAAGATGATGGAGGTGGTACTGGAAAACTTCATGTACCAACACGTAAGGGACACTACAAGAGAGAGAGGAGAGGATGAAGCAGCAAGACTGGACTTAGTATTCACCGTGAGTAGTGCAGATATTGAGGACATCACATATGAAAGACCCCTTGGGGCCAGCGATCATGTGGTTTTGAGCTTCGAATACACAGTAGAGCTACAAGTGGAGGGGGAAGCAGGAAGGCCAGGACAAATGAAGCCAAACTACAGGAAAGGGGACTACACAGGAATGGGGAACTTCCTGAATGAGGTTCAGTGGGACAGAGAACTGGCAGGGAAGCCAGTTAATGAGATGATGGAATATGTAGCAACAATGTGCAAGGAGGCTGAGGAGAGGTTTGTACCCAAGGGTAACAGGAATAATGAAAAAGCCAGGATGAGCCAATGGTTCACCCAAAGATGCAAGGAGGCAAAAACCAAGTGTGCTAGGGAATGGAAGAAATATAGAAGGCAAAGAACCCAGGAGAATAAGGAGAGCAGTCGTAGAGCCAGAAACGAATATGCACAGATAAGAAGGGAGGCCCAACGTCAATATGAAAACGACATAGCAGCAAAAGCCAAATCTGACCCGAAGCTATTATACAGCCACATCAGGAAGAAAACAACCGTCAAGGACCAGGTAATCAGGCTAAGGAAGGAAGGAGGAGAGACAAGAAATGACAGTGAAGTATGTGAGGAACTCAACAAGAGATTCAAAGAATTGTTCACAGAGGAGACGGAAGGGGCTCCAGAAAGACGGAGAGGTGGGGTACACCACCATGTGCTGGACACAGTACACACAACCGAGGAAGAAGCGAAGAGGCTTCTGAGTGAGCTAGATGCCTAAAAGGCAATGGGGCCAGATAACATCTCTCCATGGGTCCTGAGAGAGGGAGCAGAGGCGCTATGTGTACCCCTAAGAACAATATTCAATACATCTATCGAAACAGGGAGATTGCCTGAGGCATGGAAGACAGCAAATGTGGTCCCAATCTTTAAAAAAAGGAGACAGACATGAAGCACTAAACTACAGACCAGTGTCACTGACATGTATAGCATGCAAAATCATGGAAAAGATTGTCAGGAGAAGAATGGTGGAACATCTCGAACGGAATGATCTCATCACCAGCAGACAACATGGTTTCAGAGACGGGAAATCCTGTGTCACAAACCTACTGGAGTTCTATGACATGGTGACAGCAGTAAGACAAGAGAGAGAGAGGGGTGAGTGGATTGCATTTTCTTGGACTGCAAGAAGGCGTTAGACACAGTACCACACAAGAGATTAGTGCAAAAACTGGAGGACCAAGCAGGGATAACCGGGAAGGCACTGTGGATCAGGGAATACTTGTCAGGAAGACAGTAGCGAGTAATGGTACGTGGCGAGGTGTCAGAGTGGGCACCTGTGACCAGCGGGGTCCCACAGGGGTCAGTCCTAGGACCAGTGCTGTTTCTGGTATTTGTGAACGACATGACGGAAGGAATAAACTCCGAGGTGCCCCTGTTTGCAGATGACGTGAAGTTGATATGAAGAATTCATTCGATCGAAGACCAGGCAGAAATACAAAGGGATCTGGACAGGCTGCAGACCTGGTCCAGCAACTGGCTCCTGGAGTTCAATCCCACCAAGTGCAAAGTCATGAGGATTGGGGAAGGGCAAAGAAGACCGCAGACGGAGTACAGTCTAGGGGGCCAGAGACTACAAACATCACTCAAGGAAAAAGATCTTGGGGTGAGTATAACACCAGGCACATCTCCTGAAGCGCACATCAACCAAATAACTGCTGCAGCATATGGGTGCCTAGCAAACCTCAGAACAGCATTCCGACATCTTAATAAGGAATCGTTCAGGACCCTGTGCACCGTGTACGTTAGGCCCATATTGAAGTATGCGGCACCAGTTTGGAACCCACACCTAGCCAAGCATATAAAGAAACTAGAGAAAGTGCAAAGGTTTGCAACAAGACTAGTCCCACAGTTAAGAGGTATGTCCTATGAGGAGAGGTTAAGGGAAATCAACCTGATGACACTGGAGGACAGGAGAGATAGGGGGGACATGATAACGACTTACAAAATACTGAGAGTAATTGACAAGGTGGACAAAGACAGGATGTTCCAGAGACTGGACTCAGCAACACGGGGACAGAGTTGGAAGCTGAAGACACAGATGAATCAAAGGGATGTTAGGAAGTACTTCTTCAGCCACAGAGTAGTCAGGAAGTGGAATAGTTTGGGAAGCGATGTAGTGGAGTCAGGATCCATACATAGCTTTAAGCAGAGGTACGATAAAGCTCATGGTTCAGGGAGAGTGACCTAGTAGCGACCAGTGAAGAGGCGGGGCCAGGAGCTTGGACTCGACCCCTGCAACCTCAACTAGGTGAGTACAACTTGGTGAGTACACACACACACACACACACACACACACAAGTGATTGAATGTCCCTTTAAAATTTGCAATATTTTAGACTAAAGATGATTATAATTACAAAGAATTAAAACATTTCTATAATAAGGAGCTGGACAAGAGGTTACTTAAGTAGCTCCACCCACACTCTTCAATTAAGAGTTTGATTATGGAACCCTTCAGTCATCACTCTAATTAGGAGGATGTACTTGGAACTCAACATTCACTCTTCACATAAGGGGTCACGTATGGGCTGCTTCCCACACTCTCCGCTTAAGACGACTCTCGCTGACTGGTCTAGAAAATTGAACTCGGGCGCTGTGTGTCGGAAACAAGAAAGTTTTACCCTGTGAAAAAATAAACCTGTTAACCCAGTACCCCGCAGTACCATAACTTGTTCTCTTAAATATCTGAAGGAGCAAGTGGAGAAATTTATATATTTGGAAAGCAGGTTTATTTACCAAGTTGTGGGCGCTGGAAGTCTTGACTCCAACCCTGGGAATTTCGTGCCTATTTTTAAGGCTTTGTATGGAGTTTGCCTTTTCCACTTTTTCGTTCAGGTCATTGAATTTATTAATGGCTCTCAGGAAGCTCATTTTAACTTCAGCTTCTCTTTTTTCATGTTGTACGTGAATTTTAAGGACATCTCGTTACTCTACATATTCCAATTTTGAGCTAATGTGTTCGTTTTACGGTCACTATCCGTAAAACGTAAGACTATTTTAAAGCTTGTTAGTGTGGAAAATGAGTTTTTAATTACTGCAATTATATTACTTTATTGTGGCCATTATTTTTAAATGCAATATTCACTTTCATATGTCTCCTTCTCTGTTCTTCACTTTCACCATTGCATAACAGTTTATATTACATATTCCCTGTGTATTCACTTATCACTTTCACCACTTATCATTACTTATCAATGATAATTCCATCAGTCACAGTTTTATCTTCTTATCCAAGACAGACTCAAAGGTTCTATAGTCTTTAGTATTTACTTAATTTGCATTAGACTTTCTTCACCATTTCGTGACATAAGACACATATTTTTTTTTAATATTGCCAAAAATATTTACAATATATTGTTTGCTGTAAATGCTAGGATAATATTTTATTACAATGATGTTAAAAATAATGAGAGGCGGATTATTTTTGATGTGCATTAATCGCCTTAATCTAGATATTCCTTTGTGTTAGTCAACAAACAACAGTCTAACAGTCGATTCTATACCTCTGTAGTCTACTTATTAACGGTACGTTTTTTGTAATTACATCCAAACGTTATATTTATTACTTAGCACATTTTCTCTACTAATTTCCTAATTGTTCAACTAATCTCTTCGATTCTTTTTATTACCTCTTTTTATTACCTCCTTTTATTACCTCTTTCCAGTGCAATTTGCTTTATTACCCACTTAAATAATGAATTTCATTCTGACTTCCTTTCGTTTACAGTTCCTTATTCTTCTTTGGCCAACTGTAAGTGTGAACACGCCAACATAAACAACAAATCTACCTGGTTTAAGGCACTAAACATCATTTCACTAACTGTACGTGTGGACACGGCAGTCCATGACACTTTACCTCATTTCCACCTTACTACTCGCTCAAGAGATTAACACTTTATCATATCTCTCACGAGCTGCACTGTTACACTCGAGGATTTATTTAAGAGTTTCTGTTTAACTGCCTAATGCCAGCAATTGTCTTCTTGCTGCCGGTAATTTGTAGAGCTGAGTTCCAGACCTTTACACACACACACACACACACACACAAACACACACACACACACACACACACACACACTGTTCAGGAAACCCGAGCCTAGTGTTGAACTCTGCGTCTAACATTACCTGTGACAAATTAACCCCCTTACCGTAGCATTACCAGAATGCTTACTGGAATTAGCTGTAATATAATCGTCTAGCTGCTTCACTAACTAGAGATGAAAAGTATTTGGCCGGCATACAATGGCAATGACTTATGTTACAGTATTGTCAATGATAATCTATAATCATACTTAAATCACGGTATAAATATATACCGGGAATATATACCTTCCACACTATGCACACAAAGTTTATTTTGATCCCTATTTTAAGAATTAGAGTAATTGTGAATGGTGACGTATACATGAAATACAGCCATAATGACCCTCGCGCAGTCGATAGGGTTTAAACCTGTTAGACTAAAGCATAACGAAGAATGAGATGAGCCATTTCTGTCAGAGTCTAAGAAATCAAAAAAAGAGTAACGAGTTTAAAAAATAACCAAGCAACAGCTTAAAGATACCCATTCCAAGAGCCCCATTCCACGTCTCCTAGATTAGGTCGAAGACCTCTGAAAATCCTCTGCTGCCTGCCTTCAAGCATACAGCAAAAAGTTGTATCTTAACTCGACAACGGTGCAGAGTGAAACTGAAATGTTTCACTCTGCCAGTTTTATGTGACCTTATATACAACTCAGAATAGTTCACTCTCTACAATAACAAAGAAAATTATTGTGAAAATGCATAAATTTCGAGGCTTCGACGAGAAATTTGTAAATTTCGAAGTCTGCGGTGAGAAACATGTATATTTTTTGAAACTCTTTGATGAGAAATACATAAATTTTGAAGCACTCGATGAGAAACTTATAAATTTTGATGAGAATTTTGAAGTCCTTGAAGAGAGACTTATAAATTTTGAAGCCTACGTTGAAAAATGCATAAATTTTGATGCCCTCGATGAGAAACTTATTAATTTTGAAGCCCTGGATAAGAAATATATAGATTTGGATTCTTTCCATGAGAAATTTCTCACATATTTATAGGACAAACCAATTAAGAAGACGGAAGAATTGTGGGGACTGGAAGTGCCGACCAAATAGTTTAGAGGCAATCACGCTACCCATTGTATTATTTTATGAAGCGATAAACCCGTGTGGGTCATTCAGCGCGAGGAGTGGCGTACCCCATCCTACGGAAGATAGTGTCAGTTGCTAATGGCCAGGTAACAAATACTTACCGTTAACATCTACCTCCCATTAGTACACAGACACGGTAGATATATAATTGGTACTTCCCAGTAACACGTAGATACATTGTGTTTAGAGACTGGTAGTTGGACAGTACCCGTTTCTTAGTCAAGACAGGAAGTTGATGACAAAATGATTGTATTTCAAACTTTCTCACGATTTTTACCCCTCGAGAGAGGTTCCTTGACGCTGGTGAGGGGCTCTTGATCTAGAGAATTGGATCTGTGCTCCGGTTCCCTGAATTGAGTCTGAATACCTTTAACCCCCCCCCCACCCACCCCAGCCCACATGCGCTATGTAATCCTACGGTTTAGCGCTCCCTCATGATTATAATAATAATTATATAATCAAGGTTTTTAATACTCATCTTAATTTTATCTGTTAATGCTTCTTAATAATTCATAACCATGATAATCCAGAAATATAATTTCACGCATAACTATATGATAAAGTACTGTGGACTCTGATACAGAGTTAGGAGGTTCGAGTCCTGCTGTGGACGTAGAGATAATGTTTGTAAATAATTTCCCTGTTTGCGAATTGTTAAGCATATATATATATATATATATATATATATATATATATATATATATATATATATATATATATATATATATATATATATATATATATATATATATATATATATATATATATATATATATATATATATATATATATATATATATATATAAAATATATATAATATATATATATATATATATATATATATATATATATATATATATATATATATATATATATAATATATATATATATATATATATATATATAAAGGTATAATCGACTGCAGGTTTTCTTCCCATCACAGACTCGAGGTTTAACTTCAGAAATTGCTTTTCGTTGCCTCAGAACCTATTCTAGCCTAGCCAACCTTCAGTAACCCAAACTATATCCAGCTTGGCTATGCATTATTCACGAATTACTGACTATATGCAGGCCTATCAACACTCATCATTCAGTTACTGACAGCCTGCATTCTGACCGGAAACTACTTCCAGTTTTAAGCTTTTAATTCACAGTTCCTTTTCATTTCCAACATCGTGTAGTTGTTGCTTCCTCTCTTCTATCCACTTCTCCGACCTTCCCTGTGCAGCATCCAACGATCCTGTCTATCCATCGCTCCATATTAACTAGTCACCAGTGAAGGGACGTAAAGGAGAGGTAAGGGAAGAGAAAGATGTATTAACTAGCTACATGGGATGGAGGAGGAAGGGAAGGCTTGGGGGGGGGGGGAAATTAGTAGTTTAGGGGAGGTTTTCAAGACCCCTTTCTGCCAGGGGCTTTCACTGACTAGTCTGTTGACCGCCACCCATTAACTTGACAGCTCAACCCTTTTCTCCTTTCTGAAACCTAAGAAGAAAAAGGAGGAGGAGGAGGAGGCGAAGAAGGAGACGAAGAAGAAGGAGACGAATGAGACGAGACAAAGAAGGAGACGAAGAAGGAGGCGAAGAAGAAGAACGAATGAATGTTAAGCAACATTATAAGATATGCGTAAAACACAGCAATGCATGCAACAATGCATGCAACAATGCATGCAACAATGCACAGATGATCAGTAATCTGCAAGTTATTCTTAAAGTTTTGCAATCGACAACTCAGTGTTTTTTTTTAATTTACTTTAAACTAGACCTTTGAAATACTGTACTGTTCATATTGCCAGGAAGAGGTTCAAATTACCAGGGAGAGGTTCAAATTGCCAGAGAGAGGTTCAAATTGCCAGGGTGAGGTTCAAATTGCTAGAGAGAGGTTCAGATTGCCAGGGTGAGGTTCAAATTGCCAGAGAGAGGTTCAAATTGCCAGGGAGAGCTTCAAATTGCCAGCGAGAGGTTCAAATTGCCAGGGAGAGGTTCAAATTTCCAGGAAGATGTTCAAATTGCCAGGGACAGGTTCAAATTGCAAAGGAGAGATTCAAATTGCCAGGGACAGGTTCAAATTGTCAAAGAGAGGTTCAAATTGCCAGGGAAAGATTCAAACTGCTAGGGAGAGGTTCAAATGACAGGGAGAGGATCAAATTGCCAGGGAGAGGTTCAAATTGCCAGAGACAGGTTCAAATTGCCAGGGAGAAGCTCAAATTGCCAGAGAGAGGTTCAAATTGCCAGGGACAGGTTCAAATCATTAGAGTGAGGTTCAGATCATTAGTGAGGTTCAAATCACCATAGAAAATTTTAAATTGTCATAGATAGAGGTTCAGATAATTAGAGAGATATTCAAATAATCACAGAAAGGTTCAAATAATCACAGAAAGGTTCAAATAATCACAAAATGGTTCAAGTAATTTCAGAAAAGTTACGATTGTGCCAGAGCAAGGTTCAAATCATCAAAAAGGTTCTAATCGTCAAGGATATGTTCAAATCGTTACAGAGTGGTTCAGATGGACATAGAAAGTTCCAAAATCGTCACAAAGAAATTCAAATCATCACAGAAAGATTCAGAACCTAACTGTGAGAGACTCAAAACGCTACCGAGAGGTTTAAAACATCACCGAGAAGAAAGAAGCATCAGTCATACTGAGAGGTTCGAAACATCATCGCTTATCTCCTTAACATGGTCAACACTCGACTCTTCCGTTGCAAAATTCCTTATTTTCTTACCATTTCAAAACATGAAAGACTTGCTGCCTGAACTCACAAATTTCAGTGTCTCCTCTAATACCCTTTAATGAATGCAGTTCGGGGAAAAAATATAGAGAGTGAAAAACACTTCGACATTCGTAGTTTGGTTCGCATTTGCGCTAATTCGCGCTTTTCATTTACAAATGCAGCCGTTTGTGTTTAAAATTTATTCACATTTGCATTTTTTTTAACTCCCCCACACTGTCGCAAAGCCTCACAATGCTTACATTAGCATCGAAATCTTTTTTTCTTTTCCAGAGTCTCCCATTAAAATTGCGCTTTTCAGAGTCAGCCTACACCAGCGTTAATGTAATTATTTCCTTGACTTTCAGATGGAATTTCATGGCGTGTTTTACTCAACCACTTAAGTGTACAGCATTATATGTATATATATATATATATATATATATATATATATATATATATATATATATATATATATATATATATATATATATATGTCGTGCCGAATATGTAAAACTGGTCAATTAGCAAGAACTCATTTAAAATTAAGTTCTTTCTAAAAATTTCTCTTATACGTTTAAAGATATATTTTTTTTATTAATGTTAATGTAAAAAATTTTAATTTTGCTCCAAAAGAATCTTAGAAAACTTACCTAACCTTATTATAACAAGAACAATTTATTTTAGCCTAACCCAACTAAATATATTTTAGGTTTGTTTACAATAATTTAATACTAAACAAACATAGTGAAATATATTTTTTTCGTTAGGTTCAGAATGATTTTGGCGAAATTATTGCATACACAAATTTTCGCTTGTCCTATATGGCAAGATGAGCGTTGCTATTTAAGCCAAGATCGCAAGTTCTGCCTATTCGGCACGACATATATATATATATATATATATATATATATATATATATATATATATATATATATATATATATATATATATATTATGGGGTCCACCTCTGGTGTAAATTGTGGGACCCATAGCCTAATATATATATATATATATATATATATATATATATATATTATATATATATATATATATATATATATATATATATATATATATATATATATATATATATATATATATATATATATATATAAGATCAGAGTAAACAGGTGATATCACAATACGCAAAACAACCACTGTGAAAAAAATAGCGAAATTCCAAGCGCTTTCGTGACTTCTCACAATATCACATTATAGTTCCTTGATAATGTGAGAAGTCACGAAAGCGCTTGGAATTTCGCTATTTTTTCATAGTGGTTGTTTTCATATATATATAAATATATATTGTGTGTGTCTGTGTGTGTGTGTGTGTGTGTGTGTGTGTGTGTGTTTATATCTGACAACACTACCTTTATTTACCTCAAGAGACTGAAACATAGAATGAGGAAGGCATCCGAGACATGTCATTCAAGTTGCGTAATTTCAAAATAATATATTATGAAAGTAGTAAGTTATGACAAAGTATAAATTTGCATGAGAGTAGGATAGTGTTGGAAGGATAATGGGCGGCACACACTGTGTGTCACGCTACTCTCTAGTCTGGAGGCGACCGAACGATAATTTTGATTGTATCACGCACCAGGGATAAAGTAGAGCTCCTCCTGTTACCCTAGTGATGAAGAGTGTAAGTTAAACTGTTTTCTCGGTGTTAAAAAGTGTGTAACAGTAATACTGTTACTTTGCTAATGTAGAGCATGTGACACACGATGGATACTTAGAGTGGTCGATGCGTGGAACAATCTTCCGATTAGGGTAATCGAGGCTTTAGGAAGAGATTGGACAAATATGTAATTGGGAAAGGCTGGGTTTGATTGGTGTCGTGGATACGGGAGTAAATTCTTGTATAGTCCAGTAGGCCTTCTGCAGTGTTCGTCCATTCTTATGTTCTTATGTGGCAGTAACACTTAGAGTTAAGAAGAATGTGACAGTAACCCTGTTACCCTATTACCTTGGCAATGGGGAGTATGTAACACTGACATTATTACCCATATTTTAAGGAGCTTATCACAGTAACATCATTACTTCTGGGTGTTAAGGAGCATATAAAAATTACTATGTTACCTGAACGAAAAGGAACATTTCACATCAACCATGTTACCTGAATGATAAGGAACTTATCACATCAACAATATTACCTGGACGATGAGAAACATTACATGAATAAGGCAGACAGGTTTAAACCCTGTCGTCTGCATGAGAGAGTCAACGAAACTATATACACTGGATCCCTCACTCTTTTATGTTAGTGTGACTTTGTAAATGGTCGAAATCGGACCGAAACGTCGTCGTAAGCTTCTGTCTTCAATATGCAGGTTATTTGTGAAACTATAATTAATGTAAAGACTATTATCAATGGATACTTTAAGTGCTGTAATGGGGAATAAAGTGAACTGTCGAAGTAAAGTCAACATTGAGGGATACACACACCTATATATATATATATATATATATATATATATATATATATATATATATATATATATATATATATATATATAATATATATATATATATATATATATATATATATATATATATATATATATATATATATATATATATATATATATATAATATATATATATATATATATATATGCAATAAGATCACAGTAAACAGGTGATTTCAAAATATGCAAAACAACCACTCTGAAAGAATAGAGAAATTCCAAGCGCTTTCGTGACTACTCACATTATCAAGGAACATATCAAGGAACATTATCATAGTTCCTTGATAATGTGAGTAGTCACGAAAGCGCTTGGAATTTCTCTATTCTTTCAGAGTGGTTGTTTTGCATATATATATATATATATATATATATATATATATATATATATATATATATATATATATATATATATATATATATATATATATATATATATATATATATATATATATAAGTGCTTGTAATGAGTTTTTTTGGTCAGGAAACATTTCTCCTGTCAAGTAAAAGTTTGCTCTTTTAACGTGTGACGTCCTCACTAGTATAGACAGC
>NC_069414.1:24798498-24838498 GCF_026875155.1 Cherax quadricarinatus
TGCCACTGATTCAACCCACTGAATCTGTCTGTCTAGATATGATTCACGCTTATTGCATCACACGCAAGTGAATCTAGAGTATCATCTCTGTTCAACAACTAACCCTCAATTTTGTTTGACTCTTTTAAACAACGTTGATCAATACCAAATAGCTAAGGATAATGATCTCTGACTGACCGAAGCTTCGTCTAAAGTTTCCTGGTGTAAACTCACTTTAAGAAGTATGGAAACTTTATTTAAGACGAAGTTTCACTTAAAGGGCAAGAGTTTCACTTAAAGGGCAAGAGTTTCACTTAAAGGGCAAGAGTTTCACTTAAAGGGCAAGAGTTTCACTTAAAGGGCAAGAGTTTCACTTAAAAGGCAAGAGTTTCACTTAAAGGGCAAGAGTTTCACTTAAACGGCAAAAGTTTTTTCCATGGCTATTGTGTCTTCAGGATGCAGTGAAATAACATTGATTTTTTTTTCAAGAATGTACCTGGTCAGAAAGCCAAATCGGTTTCGATATTATGTTTAATGCATTTCCCGAATTTTTACGAAACTACTCAAGCGAATTCATACAGCGAGAAATGGAGAAAGTATTGGATTTGTGATACGAACCCTTGGACGATGGCTGTTAGTGTTGTGTTCTCCTGTATAGGTTCCCTCATCACAGTGCCTATCGCTGAGGAGTTAGTGAAGAAGGCCACGAGGGTGGTGTTAAAGTTAGGCAGGTTCTCAGGGCAGCCAGAGGTTGATAAAGGCAAGTAGTGTGGCTCAGCTCCGTACATATAATTGCCTACAGCTATCCACATATTAAATGAAAGTGCGACGATGCCTCCAGCAATGGCTCCCTGTGGATCAATAAGATAACTTCTTGAAGCTACGAAAATTTAACTAGGAAAAGAATGCAAAACGAAAAACTGGGAGAAGAAAGCAAAATGCAGGATTATTAATAATAATGAATAACAATGTTAATAGTAATAAAATAAATATTAATAATAATAAAATATATTATTAATATTTTAATAAATATTACCTTGAAGGTACGAAGAAGAAACTTAGGTTAATGCTGGAATATTAATGATGAAGCAACTGTTAAGACATGTACCCACATGGGGGAAGATGCCAGCCAGAAAGATGACCCGCAGATGACCTCGCAGATGGTCCGCAGATGACCCCACTGAATCTACTCAGTGCCGGAAGCAAGTCTCCCAGCTTACGCATCAGAAGTCCCATGCCGGTGCCAATCAGACCACCTATTAAGGCTAGAAAATTGAAACTAAATGTTAATCTAAAAGTTACAGGTGTCTTGTAAATGGAATATGATAACGCAGTACTGAAAAATACATAAACGTTCATACACATAGAGAAGCTGTGAATCGACCCCCTTCAACCACATATAGGTGAGTACACACACACACACACACACACACACACACACACACACACACACACATACACACACACACACACATACACAGGCACACGCGTAAGTAAAGGGAATTACAAATAACTACTATTAAAACTGTAATGTACAATTGCGCTTATTGATCGATGAACAAGCATTAAAAAAATCTACAAGTTATGTAATTAAAATGTGAGATTATAATGTTTTGTTGGATGGTTTAGGGATATTTTGGGGAACCTTTCGTTGTACATCTGTATTTCGCTAAGAGAGTACATTTGTATATGGCAAGCGTATTACAAAATACGTGCCATCAGTGAATGATATAAATCGTTTTCGGAATATTTTTTTTTACTGTGGGAGATTATTGTATGCAATTGTGATGAATATATAATTTACTCGTTTGCAGTCGTAAAAGTTTAGATTTCGTAGTAATACCTATAATCGAATGATGATAAAGACCCAATATTCAAAGCTAGCCATGATTGGGACCACGTTTCACTCCGCTCAAAGCATTATCATTCCGTAACCTGGTAAAACCCTACACAGAAGCATCGTTCCAGCAATGCTTGTGTTGTCCTCATGGCTACACCTGTCAGCATTGCCTCTGTACATCTTACAGTACATTTAATTGTAACTAGACTTAAATATAATTAGATTTGATTAGTTCACTGTCCACCCATGTTAATATTTTATGCTATTAAAGGTAAATAGGAGAGTGCAAAGAGTGCCCTGGAACTAGTGCCAACCTTAAAGCATTTCTCACCAACACAATATTGTCATTATTTGTTGCAGGAACATTTACTAGCAATAAAAGGGATGCAAATATGATAAGAAAATAAGGAAGAGAAAATTCCTCGTTTGACACCAGAGAATTATATTGACAGTTGATTAAATGTAACATTTGATATGAAAAAGCAGACTTACAACAGAGAGTGCAATATGAACATTTAAAATATATACCTTATATAGGGGAATTATTATGGTTTTAAACTATACCAGTATCTCTCTCTCTCTCTCTCTCTCTCTCTTTCTGTATATAAATATATATATATATATATATAGGCTGGGCAGGAAATATATATATATATATATAGTGAGTCGTTATATTATATCCAGGTGTAATTGTTGCGCTACTAATAATCTCTATTCAAACTTTATTAAATATTTAGTCATAACTCTGAGAGATCTTGTGACTCCTATGTCGCTGATGTTCCTGAAACATGAGAGACCCTTCAGGAAGTTCTCCCAGAACAAGCAGGCAGCTGAGTTCCCCGCACTTGACACAGAGCTGCGTGAGAGACAATGCGTGAGAAACTATACACAGAATGAGAATTCATGTTTGACTATAATAGTGTTTGGTCTTTAGTATCATACATATATATATATATATATATATATATATATATATATATATATATATATATATATATATATATATATATATATATATATATATATAGTGTGTGAGTGTTTATGTGAGTGTGTATGTGTGTGCGTATGTATGTGTGTTTGTGTGTGTGTGTGTATACGTGAAGATACCTGGAGAGCGTATCGGGGGTCAACGCCCCTTCGGCGTGTATATATGTATATATACGCGTATATATGTGTGTATATGTATATTGATATATGTGTGTGTATATAAAATTACACACACACATACACACGCCAATTCAAGGTGTTATACCCGAGAACACCGCCATAGATAGCCGTCACCAAGACTCCATATAGCCCAGTTACAGAGTTGGGTTTGTCTACCACAGAAAAACAGCAACCACAGGATGGTCACTCCCACACTGAAGCCGTGACACAGCCCGGGGTAAAAGGGAAGGATGCTGAGGGGATTTTAAATGACGCAAACGAAAAGGGCCTCAATATAAGGCCGAAATAAATACTATTCCTGGATACCATATTTTATACAAAAAATATACCTAATAAATGATGGGGTGGTATGAGAAGTGGAATATTCAAAAAACTTCAATGAGAAATCCAAACGTTTCTCCTCGAAGTCTTTTCAGGTGTTTATTCGAGACTTTGGGTCCCCACAATATTTCTTTCATTTTTTCTTTTATTCTATTTATTTGGAATCACTTGTGCAATTTACAAATGTTTATTATAATGACACGGTATATTTGTGTAGTCAAATTGTGAAAATATCCTCATATATTTTTTGTGGTCTTCTTCAGTGGATGTAATTCTTGCTTGGTTACTACGAGTGATAGCGGCCCAGATGGATTGATTCAGTGAAAGAGAGCATCCAGGTCAAAATCATAATCTTGGGTTTCCTGTACAGACTCTGGCTTTGTGTCAAAGTTGACAGGTGGAGTTGTTTCTTCCACAGGATTTGGTGGTTTGTCATGGAAGAGCAAACCTACACCACTACACACTAGTGTAAAGTAAAAGGACACAAGTGCAACTAATGTGACATTTATTGTGGCAACGTTTCGCTCTCCAGGAGCTTTATCAAGCCATTACAAACAATACGCGGACACAGAGGGTATATAAAGGCTCAGAGTGAGGTGCAATACTAGTGAGGTACCATTTCGATGTTCACTAGTGGTAGTGGTAGTAGTACTAGTAGTAGTAGTGGTAGTGACAAAAGTAATACAATATGGTAGAGCAATTAATTCGTACATGAGTAAAAGGATATAATTCTTCCCAACAGCCAGGTTCCACTGAACGTCTCAAAAGTACTTTCACAAGCTAACACCAGAGTCGCCATCGCTTCTAGCACTTCAATAAAGGATCTAACCAGGACAAAATCCAATCCTGTCAATGCAGGAGTTTACACTATACCCTGTGGAGGCTGTGACAAGATTTACGTAGGTGAAACAGCAAGAAACCTCGACACCCGCCTCAATGAACACATTTACGCATATAGGAACGATAACTTGAACAACGCCTGTGTACAACACCGAAATTCCACCAATCATCTCATGAAATTCAGAGACGCCCAATTAGTGATCAAAGAAACTAATTTCCGAAAGTGCCTCGAATCAGCACTGATCGCTGTTTCAAATACAATTAAACAAAACAACGGCAGCTTCACCATCTCCGAAGTCTTAGCAAGAATCCTCCTGAAAACAGTAAACCCTGCCATCACATAGTCTCTCCTGTTATACTACACAAAGCACATTACAGAGAGTGAACACTGAAACAAGCTGCCTCTTTCCAGTCTATATTTGTCCAACCTATTTTTATGTTACCCAAGTAATAGCTTTTATATCCTTTTACTCATGTACGAATTAATTGCTCTGCCATATTGTATTACTTTTGTCACTACCACTACTACTACTAGTACTACTACCACTACCACTAGTGAACATCGAAATGGTACCTCACTAGTATTGCACCTCACTCTGAGCCTTTATATACCCTCTGTGTCCGAGTATTGTTTGTAATGGCTTGATAAAGCTCCTGGAGAGCGAAACGTTGCCACAATAAATGTCACATTAGTTGCACTTGTGTCCTTTTCCTTTACATATTGTCGGTAATTCTACCAACTTTATTACACTACACACTAGACAAACCAACATCATTACACACTAGACAAACCAACATCATTACACACTAGACAAACCAACATCATTACACACTAGACAAACCAACATCATTACACACTAGACAAACTACCACCTTTACACATTACACATACTAGCACCTTTTTTTTTTTTTTTTTTTTTTTTTTTTTTTTTTTTTTTTTTTTTTTTTTTTTTTTTTAGTTGTGTTTTTAAAAGTACTCCTCACCATCTCTCACATCACTGGTTGATGTTGCCTCAGCATTGGCGATGAGCAAATATTTTTTGCACCATAACGGTCACTGCAGCCACTGCTTCGACAACTCTCTTTTTGAGTCGTTTACATTTCGTTGTGATGTTCATGATTTTGTGCAAGCGTTCCTGAACAACGGTCAAATTTGGTCGCTTCCCTGCTTCAGGATCCATCATTTCTCGTGCCAGGACATTCAGCTTCTTAGACTGTTTCTTATTTTTTAAGTAATCAGAAACAAAACTAATGAGATCTCCAAAGGAATACACATCCATGGTTGGAGATACCTTGCCTTTAATACGGGCCTCTGGAGCATAGTGTTCACTTTGAGAATTGAAGCCCCGATGATCCTCACCTGCCTTCCGGGCCAGGCCGAAGTCTATTATGTTGACAAGGAAGTTAGAGTCCTCCTCCACATGTTGAACTAATACATTGTCAGCTTTAAGGTCCATGTGTACGAATCCTTTATCATGAACCTCCTGGAGGCTCTCAGCTAACTTAATCAAAGCCAGGATGCGCTTTAAGGAAGACTTACAGGTGTAGAAAAATTCGTTGAAATCTGTGTGTCCACGGTACTCCATAACCATGGCTGGGTAATCATAGGCCATGTATCTCACCAGAGGGGCACCTCCAGCACCATCAACTTCATGAAGCAAATTCATTTCATGGCCAAATATCCTCATGTAGCTTTTTTCATGGGATTTTTTGACGCACAGTTTTTCGCCGAGTACAGTGAAGAGATAGACTGATCCGCTGACTCCGCTGCCAAGGAATGTACACTCTGGGCTCATCATCACAAGGTTTGTCAGCTCCTCAAAGGAGACGAAGGTAAACTTTTTACCATCCATTTTAAAGAAGTGAAGATGCGGTACTGTCCTCGAAGTTGGCTTCTACAACCTCACAAAGTTTTAACGGTCTTCAATTGCCTCTACTAAAGTACTTCAATATAGCTTATTATCTTCTTTAATATAGTTATATGAGAATATTACTCTTCACCTTCAGGAAGTTTAACCAAGTCTTCAGTTGCCTCTACTAAAGTACTTCTTTATAGATTGTCTTTTTTTAATATAGTTATATTTCAGTTTAACATAGTGTTTTCTAAGGTTCTTTTGGTACAAAATTATTAATTTTTATTTTAACATAAATCAAAAAATTCATATATCTTTAAACGTATAAGAGAAAATTTTAGAAAGGACGTAATTTTAAATGAGTTCTTGTTAATTGACCAGTTTTACATATTCGGCACGACATATAATATATATATATATATATATATATATATATATATATATATATATATATATATATATATATATATATATATATATATATATATATATATATATATATATATATATATATATATATATATATATATATATATATATATATATATATAACAACACTGCACTAGCCAAGGACTCAAACCCGTGCTGCTTTGGCCTGCCTCGTGGTGGGCGAAAACACATGACTTCCTAATCCACTGGACAATACGATCCTTAAGAGTAGCGCATCCAGCGGAACTGGATGTTGTACTCGCTACCCAAGGACACACGATGGTGTGGATGACTCTAGGCTAATTTCATTCTAGTCCCTGTTTGGTGTACTAGTACAACGAGCAGTTTTTTATATTAATTTTATAGTATTTTATATAATTATTATAGTATTTTATATTATTATTCTGGATTCATTATAATTATACAAATAATATAATGATATCTATTTCTACCAGTACATGTACAAGGTATACAGACTATAGCTGACATCAGTGACATACTGCTATATAGAAAGCCGTTTGTTATGCAGAGTATTTCTGGCAAATTAGGTCACTTTTATCCCAGGATGCGACCCACACCAGTCGACTAACTCCCAGGTAATTATTTTACTGATGGGTGAAGGTGGATAACCGGTGTAAGGAAACACGTCCAATGTCCTCCCCTTGTCGGGAATCGAACCCTGACCCCTCAACGTGTGAAGCGAGAGCTTTTGCCACCTGGCCACAGGCCACAGTAATCATTGACAACAGTGGAACACGAACTGTAGGATGGGGTAAGATATCTGTAAAAATTGCATCGCATCGCAAATTGCAGCTATGCTGATATTCACAGCTATGTAGAATGTGTCGTGCTGAATACCACTATTGGGGATCATGATGCAGCAGACGAGCTGTTGACTTCTGTTTTGATTCACCGCGTTCAAATCTGACAACTCTGTGGAATCTCCTGACACCTCTGTGTGTGTGTGTGACTGTGTGTGTGTGTGTGTGTGTGTGTGTGTGTGTGTGTGTGTGTGTGTGTGTGTGTGTGTGTGTGTGTGAGTGTGTGTGAGTGTGTGTGTGTGTGTGTGTGTGTGTGTGTGTGTGTGTGTGTGTGTGTGTGTGTGTGTGTGTGTGTGTGTGTGTGTGTGTGTGTGCGTGTGTGTGTCTGTGTCTGTGTGTCTGCGTGTGTGTGTGTGCGTGTGTGTGTGTGTGTGTGTGTGTGTCTGTGTGTGTCTGTGTGTGTATGTGTGTGTGTGTGTGTGTGTGTGTGTGTGTGTGTGTGTGTGTGTGTGTGTGTGTGTGTGTGTGTGTGTGTGTGTGTGTGTGTTCAAGAAAGAGATACTAGTCATTTTGCATAGATATGCAATTATTTTGCATAAAAGTGAATTTTTATCAAACTAATGAGTTTGAGAACAAGTGGAAATTACCTCATTGAGAGAGACAAGTCTAAGGTTAAAGAGCACTGGAAATGTCACTTTGTAAACAAGCACTGAGGCCAGGATGGCCCCCAAACACACTGGCACAGACCTGAGTTCCGAACAGGTACACTTCAGAGTCATTTCCTACATAAGTGAGGTCTCCATATTACTTATTACTGCTAGATCAAGTTCATATAATCCAACACCAGAAATATTTGATTAAGCTTTAACGAGTAATATTTAATTCGGGGAAAAAATTGTTTGAGAAGACAAATGGCTTTGCTAATTGTTAATTAAATCGGATTGAAGTAGTGAACAAATGTTGGGAAACAGCCTTTGTGGCCTCCCCAATTATGAAAAAATCGTTGTCTTGCTGTATTTAACATGGAAAAATCTTGAAGAATTGAGGCACTTATGCAGCACATAGTAATCAATAAAGATTTCCATATGCTGCTTAAGCGTCTCAATTCTTCAATTTGACGGTTTTCAAAACCATTCATCACATAAAAAAATCTTTACTTGAGTAACCTAACTAGCAAGCTGACATATGTGACACTATACATAGAAAAACTTTTCAAAATCCTGACTGAAATGTAGTTATTCGATTGCCTGTAAAAAAAAAAAATGAAGGTTTTTTAGCAATTGTGAAATCCTGTTTCTTTTTAAGAGTTAATTTTCTTTTGCTAATAGATTTCGGTGTCGGGTTACCTGAGAGAAAAATTAATGAATTATTACGGCACTCTGGTTTAGCACCTGTCTTGCAAATTTAAATGATCTTCCTTGTCGTTGAATTTAATATTACAGACATGTAGTGTTCTCGAGAATATCAGTGAATATTAATAGCCAAAGTATATGTTCTCATCTTCATTGATGAGGTTAATGAAATACAGTTATTATAAATTGCTAAGTTTTCAAGATACTCAAATTGCAAATAAAATCATAGAATTTCACCAAAAATCATTACTGAAAAGAATTAAAATTCTGTTACCAAAAACTTGTGAAAAGAATTTCCAATATCCCAAATATGTGAATTCATTAAAAAATAATTTTTAATTTTTAATGGATATATTGATTAATTAAATAAGGATTTGCTATGCCCTAACGAATGATGTTTCCATAATTACTCTGCAAGATATACCAGTTAGATATTTAGACAAACCTTTTGTGTAGCTATGTAAATATTTTCTAGACTGTTAATCAGAATGACTTCATTCTGATACACAGATTTATATATATATATATATATATATATATATATATATATATATATATATATATATATATATATATATATATATATATATATATATATATATATATATATATATAGTTTGTAAGACAAAGTAGAGGAATGAGTATTCACTAACCCAGTATGGCTATCGCAGAGAGGATGAAGAAAATGAGAGAGAAAACTACAGGGATTGGTGACATCTTTCTGTCACCCAGCAAGTACTCTAAAGACGAGGTGTTGCTCCTGCGGACACTGAACCCACCGATACCCACTGAGGCTCAAGATGGTGTAATCCACTACTGTTAGCTTCGAGCCTGAGAAGTCATCTACTGCCGTTGTCTCCATCGAAGACATCCTGTAGATGGTGAATAAATATTGAATTATACATTTTTGCAACATATGCCTAATGGTGAATTAGATATATGTGCAGCATATGGGAATCTTTATTGAGGAAACGTTTCGCCACTCAGTGGCTTCATCAGTCCAATACAAAGAAGAGCGGTGTATATCAGGAGTTTGAGGTACTCAGTCCCTCAGCCTGGAGTCGATATAATCAATCTATTTTAATTATGTTCTTTCTATATAATACAGTTACTTGGCTGTTACCGAAACTGCAGTAAAGAAATCACTCCGAAAATCAGGCTTTTTAAAGAAGTATGAAGAATCCACAGTAATATCGAGACGAGAGCTCAGCAAAGATTCTGCTGTCACACCGATGGAGGTGGAGGTCAATGCCAAGAACAGTAAACAATATACTTCCTCACGTCCCCACTGTGCTAACAATTTTGCCATTCGGTCCGCACCTCAGTAATAATATATTTACAAATAGTATCGTTCCTGGAGTCAACACTGTATACCACATTCCAGAATACCATTCCAGTCTAATCTGAGGGATCTTTTCTGAAACCTTACGTCAGTGTGCTACGACAAGGCATATGATTTTAAATATATCTGAAGAATTTCTTCTACTTGCATCATTGTTTTACCCTTAAACTTCAAAGGCAGGAGGAGAGACGTGACGAATTTAGTATATTATCATTAGTTTCGGATCAGATCTGTTTACTTCTCATTTTTCCAGGCTTTTCGGTATACCTAAGAAGTTAGTGCTACCCCTTGAATATAATAATAATAATAATAATAATAATAATAATAATAATGATAATAATAATCTAAAAATGGTAAAGGTAAATCTGGTTTCACACGATCAATGTCAATAGTAGAAATACTTCAAATGTATTTAAACTTTTTAACAAAAACATATAATCCATGGCTCGCGAACTGCACGCGGCTCGGTTACTCATTCAACGCCGCCAGCGAGAAAATGTCAGTTTTGGTGCCTGCTCTGGGTTCTGTCTCGTTAAACCGCGGCTAACGAGCAATGGCTAGACAACATCTGTCACGTAGCTTGCAGTAGAAACACACAATGGGAGACAGTGTCGCCGTCTGGTCGATATATCTTGTACTTGGTGTAGCTACAAAGGGTGAAAACCTGTGGCAAATCAAAGTTTCTCTTCTGGAAATGTTATTTTCTTTTTTAGCTTCCATCTGTGGGCTTAAAGTTGCAAAGGAATAATGTGAAGTTTTCGCGTCATGTTTGAGGGATTCGTATTACATAAACATTCTTGTGAAAGAAGGCATCTGTTCAACAGTGTTAGACGACTGGGATATTATGTCAAGACACAACGTCAAATTACCACGTCAAGTTACTGTATCAGTATACCACATCAGGAGGCTTCGTCAGGATACAACATTAGGATACGTCAGGATTTAATGTCATTTTACCTCGTCAACATGCAGACCCAAAAGCACTGCTACATCTTCCGCTCCAAATCCTCCTCCAATTCATCTTACAAGATTAGATTCGAGTGCGTTGTAGGGAGGCGGTCCTCCGGGTGAGGATATCAGCGCCTCCCGCGGGAAAGCTCCACATTTATGAAATGGAATACGCGCAATTTACCCTGTAATATAAGACTCCAGAATACCTCAGAAGCGAGGCAAATCTTTCTCCATGGGCCAGAATTTCAATTTAGTAGCGACGCTGAGCTGGGACTGTGATATACTGTGTGTCGTTCACAGACAATGACACTCTCGTTCTGCCTTGTAACATTAACGATTCATACTTGTTTGTCAGGTATACACACACACAAACATATACATACGAACACACACACACACACACACACACATATATATATATATATATATATATATATATATATATATATATATATATATATATATATATATATATATATATATATATATATATATATATACATATATATATATATATATATGTATATATATATATATATATATATATATATATATATATATATGTATATATATATACACGACTCGAACCTACGAACCTTAGGACAAGGTACGCAGTGCTTTACCAATCTACCCACACTGCGTACCTTGTCCTAAGGTTCGTAGGTTCGAGTTTCCTTCAGCCAGAGATCAGTGTTTGTGTATATATGTTGTGTATATATGTTTGTGTATATATTTCGCCTGCTCTCGCGAATTCCTTGCATTGTTAAAATCTCTAGTAAGGCTGATGCATGCAGGGGATGAGATGAAAAGCTGTAAGCCTTCTCCCTGAAAGCTGGCTGCCTCAGATCAAACGTGTAGCGCAAGCTACACGCCAAGGTATTGTCCAGTGTGGGTAAGATAAGATAAGATAAGATAAGATTTTTGTTCGGATTTTTAACCCCGGAGGGTTAGCCACCCAGGATAACCCAAGAAAGTCAGGGCGTCATCGAGGACTGTCTAACTTATTTCCATTGGGGTCCTTAATCTTGTCCCCCAGGATGCGACCCACACCAGTCGACTAACACCCAGGTACCTATTTGCTGCTAGGTGAACAGGACAATAGGTGTAAGGAAACGTGTCGGAATTTCCACCCGCCGGGAATCGAACCCGGGCCCTCCGTGTGTGAAGCGGGAGCTTTAGCCACCAGACCACCGGGTAGATTGGTAAAGCACTGCGGACCTTGTTCTAAGGTTCGTAGGTTCGAGTCTCCTTCTGCCAGAGATCAGCGTTTACATATATATATATATATATATATATATATATATATATATATATATATATATATATATATATATATATATATATATATATGTCGTGCCGAATATGTAAAACTGGTCAATTAGCAAGAACTCATTTAAAATTAAGTCCTTTCTGAAAATTTCTCTTATACGTTTAAAGATATATTTTTTTCATTAATGTTAAAGTAGAAATTTTTAATTTTGCACCAAAAGAATCTTAGAAAACTTACCTAACCTTATTATAACAAGAACAATTTATTTTAGCCTAACCCAACTAAATATATTTTAAATACGTTTACAGTAATTTAGTACTAAACAAACACTATCAAATATTTTTTTTTCGTTAGGTTCAGAATGATTTTGGCGAAATTATTGCATACACAAATTTTCACTTGTCCTATATGGCAAGATGAGCGTTGCTATTTAAGCTCGCAGTATCTTGTATGTTGTTATCATGTCTCCCCTGACCCTTCTGTCCTCCAGTGTCGTCAATCTGATTTCCCTCAACCTTTCCTCGTACGACATTCCATTGAGCTCTGGGACTAGCCTTGTTGCAAACCTTTGTGAGTGTGTGTGTGTGTGTGTGTGTGTGTGTGTGTGTGTGTGTGTGTGTGTGTGTGTGTGTGTGTGTGTGTGTGTGTGTGTGTGTGTGTGTGTGTGTGTGTGTGTGTGTGTGTGTGTGTGTGTGTGTGAGTGTGTGTGTACTCACCTAATTGTACTCACCTAATTGTGGTTGCAGGGGTCGAGACTCAGCTCCTGGCCCCGCCTCTTCACTGATCGCTACTAGATCCTCTCTCTCTCTACTTCCTGAGCTTTGTCATACCTCTTCTTAAAACTATGTATGGTTCCTGCCTCCACTACTTCACTTGCTAGGCTATTCCACTTGCTGACAACTCTATGACTGAAGAAATACTTCCTAACGTCCCTGTGACTCGTCTGAGTCTTCAGCTTCCAGTTGTGACCCTTGTCCCTGTGTCCCCTCTCTGGAACATCCTATCTCTGTCCACCTTGTCTATTCCCCGCAGTATCTTGTATGTCGTTATCATGTCTCCCCTGACCCTTCTGTCCTCCAATGTCGTCAGTCCGATTTCCCTTAACCTTTCCTCGTACGACATTCCCTTGAGCTCTGGGACTAGCCTTGTTGCAAACCTTTGTACTTTCTCTAACTTCTTGACGTGCTTGACCAGGTGTGGGTTCCAGACTGGTGCTGCATACTCCAGTATGGGCCTAACATACACAGTGTACAGTGTCCTGAACGATTCCTTATTAAGGTATCGGAACGCTATTCTCAGGTTTGCCAGGCGCCCGTATGCTGCAGCGGTTATTTGGTTGATGTGTGCCTCCGGTGATGTGCTCGGTGTTATGGTCACCCCAAGGTCTTTCTCCCTGAGTGAGGTCTGTAGTCTTTGTCCACCTAGCCTATACTCTGTCTGCGGTCTTCTTTGCCCCTCCCCAATCTTCATGACTTTGCATTTGGCTGGATTGAATTCGAGAAGCCAGTTGCTGGACCACATGTCCAGCCTGTCCAGGTCTCTTTGCAGTCCTGCCTCATCCTCGTCCAATTTAATTCTTCTCATCAACTTCACATCATCTGCGAACAGGGACACTTCAGAGTCTATTCCTTCCATCATGTCGTTCACATATATCAAAAATAGCACTGGTCCAAGAACTGACCCCTGTGGGACCCCGCTCGTAACAGGCGCCCACTGTGATACCTCTTCACGTACCATGACTCGTTGCTGCCTCCCTGTCAGGTATTCCCTTATCCATTGCAGTGCCCTCCCTTTTACGTGCGCCTGATCCTCCAGCTTCTGCACTAATCTCTTGTGGGGAACTGTGTCAAAGGCCTTCCTGCAGTCTAGGAAAACGCAATCTACCCACCCCTCTCTCTCGTGTCTTACTTCTGTTACCTTGTCATAAAACTCCAGAAGGTTTGTGATACAAGATTTGCCTTCCATGAACCCATGCTGGTTTTCATTTATAATCTTGTTCCTTTCCAGGTGTTCGACCACTCTCCTCCTGATAATCTTCTCCATGACTTTGCACACAATACATGTCAGAGACACAGGTCTGTAGTTTAGTGCCTCGTTTCTGTTTCCTTTCTTAAATATGGGACTACATTAGCTGTCTTCCATTTCTCAGGTAGTTGCCCAGTTTCAAGTGTGTGGTGTGTGTGTGTGTGTGTGTGTGTGTGGGGTGTGTGTGTGTGTGTGTGTGTGTGTGTGTGTGTGTGTGTGTGTGTGTGTGTGTGTGTGTGGGGTGTGTGTGTGTGTGTGTGTGTGTGTGCGAGTGTGATTGATTAATCACAAAAAAGTTTCCTCCCGGAAGATTTCACGCACCACGCACTTTAATGAATAAATTTCATTGTCACTAATTAAAAGGAAAATTAGCGTGAAGTAAAAAACTATAATTTTTTAACCAACCAACATGATTGTCTAAAAAAATAATTATCACTTAGATATTACTGAAGTCTGATTTGTTGGTATTATTGTGTGTGTTTGTGGTATTATTGTATGTGTTAGTGGTATTATTGTGAGTGTTGGTGGTATTATTGTGTGTGTTGGTGGTATTATTGTGAGTGTTGGTGGTATTATTGTGTGTGTTGGTGGTATTATTGTGAGTGTTGGTGGTATTATTGTGTGTGTTGGTGGTATTATTGTGAGTGTTGGTGGTATTATTGTGTGTGTTAGTGGTATTATTGTGTGTGTTGGTGGTATTATTGTGTGTGTTAGTGGTATTATTGTGTGTGTTGGTGTATTATTGTGTGTGTTGGTGGTATTATTGTGTGTGTTAGTGGTATTATTGTGTGTGTTGGTGGTATTATTGTGTGTGTTGGTGGTATTATTGTGTGTGTTGGTGGTATTATTGTGTGTGTTGGTGGTATATTTGTGTGTGTTAGTGGTATTATTGTGTGTGTTGGTGGTATTATTGTGTGTGTTGGTGGTATTATTGTGTGTGTTGGTGGTTATTGTGTGTGTTGTGGTATTATTGTGAGTGTTGGTGGTATTATTGTGTGTGTTAGTGGTATTATTGTGTGTGTTGGTGGTATTATTGTGTGTGTTAGTGGTATTATTGTGTGTGTTGGTGGTATTATTGTGTGTGTTGGTGGTATTATTGTGTGTGTTAGTGGTATTATTGTGTGGTTGGTGGTATTATTGTGTGTGTTAGTGGTATTATTGTGTGTGTTGGTGGTATTATTGTGTGTGTTGGTGGTATTATTGTGTGTGTTGGTGGTATTATTGTGAGTGTTGGTGGTATTATTGTGAGTGTTGGTGGTATTATTGTGTGTGTTAGTGGTATTATTGTGTGTGTTGGTGGTATTATTGTGTGTGTTAGTGGTATTATTGTGTGTGTTGGTGGTATTATTGTGTGTGTTGGTGGTATTATTGTGTGTGTTAGTGGTATTATTGTGTGTTGGTGGTATTATTGTGTGTGTTAGTGGTATTATTGTGTGTGTTAGTGGTATTATTGTGTGTGTTAGTGGTATTATTGTGTGTGTTGGTGGTATTATTGTGTGTGTAGTGGTATTATTGTGTGTGTTGGTGGTATTATTGTGTGTGTTAGTGGTATTATTGTGTGTGTTGGTGGTATTATTGTGTGTGTTGTGGTATTATTGTGTGTGTTGGTGGTATTATTGTGAGTGTTGGTGGTATTATTGTGTGTGGTGGTGGTATTATTGTGTGTGTTGGTGGTATTATTGTGTGTGTTGGTGGTATTATTGTGTGTGTTGGTGGTATTATTGTGTGGGTTGTTGGTATATTGTGTTGGTGGTGGTATTATGGTGTGTGTTGGTGATTATTGTGTGTGTTGGTGGTATTATTGTGTGTGTTGGGGTATATTGAGTGGTTTTGGTGGAATTATTGTGTGTGTTGTTGGTATATTGTGTGTGGTGGTGGTATTATTGTGTGTGTTGGTGGTATTATTGTGTGTGTTGGTGGTATTATTGTGTGTGTTGGTGGTATTATTGTGTGAGTTGGTGGTATTTTGTGTGTGTTGTTGGTATATTGTGTGTGGGTGGTATTATTGTGTGTGTTGGTGGTATTATTGTGTGGTTGGTGGGATTATTGTGGTGTTGTTGTATTATGTGTGGGTGGTGGTATTATTGTGTTGTTGGTGGTATTATTGTGTGGTTGGTGGTATTATTGTGGTGTTGTTGGTATTAATGTGTGTGGTGGGGTATATTGTGATGTTGGTGGTAGTACTGTGTGTGTGGTGGTATTATTGGTGTGTTGGTGGTATTATTTGGTGTTGGGAGTTATTGGTGTGTGGTGGTATTATTGGTGTGGTTGGGGGTATTATGTGTGTGTTGTGTATTATTGTGTGTTTGGTGGTATTATTGTGTGTTGGTGGTATTATTGTGTGTGTTAGTGGTATTATTGTGTGTTTGGTTATATGTGTGTGTTAGTGGTATTATTGTGTTGTTGGTGGTATTATTGTGGTGTTGTGGTATATTGTGAGTGTTGGTGGTAATATTGTGTGGGTTGGTGGTATTATTGTGTGTGTTTGTGGATTATTGTGTGTGTTGGTGGTATTATATGTGGTTGGTGGTCTTATTGTATGTAGGGTGGTATTATTGGTGTGTGGTGGCTTATTGTATTAGTGGTGGTATTATTGTGTGTGTTGGTGGTATTATTGTATGTAGTGGTGGTCTTATTGTATGTAGGGTGGTATTATTGTGTGTGTTGGTGTATTATTGTGTGTTTGGTGGTATTATTGTATGTAGTGGTGGTCTTATTGTATGTAGTGGTGGTATTATTGTGTGTGTTGGTGGTATTATGGTGTGTTGGTGGTATTATTGTGTGTGTTGGTGGTATTATTGTGTGTGTTGGTGGTATTATTGTGGTGTTGGTGGTATTATGTGTGTGTTGGTGGTATTATTGTGAGTGTTGGTGGTATTATTGTGTGTGTGGTGGTATTATTGTGAGTTGGTGGTATATTGTGTGTTGTGGTATTATTGTGTGTTGTTGTTATTATGTGTGTGGTGGTTGGTATTATTGTGTGTGGGTGGTATTATTGTGTGTGTTGGTGGTATATTGTGTGTGTTGGTGGTATTATTGTGTGTGTTGGGTATTACTGTGTGTGTTGGTGGTATTATTGTAATTAGTGGTGGTATTATTGTATGTAGTGGTGGTATTATTGTGTGTTTGTGTATGTGGTTGGTGATTATTGTGTGTGTTGGTGGAATTATTGTATGTAGTGGTGGTATTATTCTATGTAGTGGTGGTATTATGTGTGTGTTGGTGTATTATGTGTGTGTGGTGGTATTATTGTGTGTTGGTGGTATTAATTGTATGTGTTGGTGGTATTATTGTGTGTGTTGGTGTATTATGTGGTGGTGTATTATTGTATGTAGTGTGTATTATTGTGTGTGTTGGTGGTATTATTGTGTGTGTTGGTGGTATTATTGTGTGTGTTGGTGGTATTATTGTATGTAGTGGTGGTATTATTGTGTGTGTTGGTGGTATTATTGTGTGTGTTTGGTGGTTTATGTAGTGTTGGTGGTATTATTGTGTGTGTTGGTGGTATATTGTGTGTGTTGGTGATATTATTGTGTGTGTTGGTGGTATTATTGTATGTAGTGGTGGTATTATTGTGTGTGTTGGTTTGTATTATTGTGTGTGTTGGTGGTATTATTGTGGTGTTGGTGGTATTATGTGTGTTGTTGGTGTATATTTGTGTTGGTGTATTATTGTGTGTGGGTATTATTGTGTGTATTGGTGGTATTATTGTGTGTTTTGGTGGTATTATTGTGTGGGTGGTGGTATTATGTGATGTTGGTGGTATTATATGTGAGTGTAGGTGGTATTATTGTGTGTGTTGGTGTATTATTGTGTGTGTTGGTGTATTATTGTGTGTGTGGTGTATAATGTATGTGTTGGTGGTATTACATGTGTTGGTGGATTATTGTGTTATGTGTGTGTTGTTGGTATAATTGTGTGTGTTGGTGGTATTATTGTGTGTGTGGTGGTCATATTGTTGTTGGTGGTATTATTGTAGTGTTGGTGGTATTATTGTGGTGTTGGATGGTATTAATTGTTGTTTGGTGGTATTATTGTGTGTGTTGGTTTGTATTATAATTTGTAGTGAATTTTGGTGGTATTATTGTGTGTGTGGTGGTATTATTGTGTGTGGTGGTGGTATTATTGTGGGTGTTGGTGGTATTATGTGATGGTGGTGGTATTATTGTTGGTTTGGTGGTATATTGTGTGTGTGTGGTATTATTGTGTGTGTTGGTGGTATTATTGTGTTGTGGTGGTATATTGTGTGTGTTGGGTATTATATGTGTGTTGGTGGTATTTTGTGTGTGGGGGTGGTATATTGTGGTGTTGGTGAATTAATGTGAGTGGATGTGATATTATTGTGAGTTTTGGTATTATTGTGTTGTTATTGGTATTAATTGTGTAGTATAGTGGTGGTATCAGTGTGGTAGTTGGTGGTATCATTGGTATAGTAGGTGTATCAGTGTGTGAAGTGCTGTATCAGTGTGTAAATGGTGCTCTCATGTGTGTAGGGTTGGCTATGTGTATAGTGGTGGTATCATTGGTATATGTGTGGTATCAGTGTGTACAGGTGTAATACAAGTGTGTGTAGTGCTGGGAATTGTGTGTATAGTGGGGTATCAGTGTGTACAGTGTGGTATCGTGTGTATAGTGGTGGCACAGTGTGTGTAGTGGTGGTATATGGTTAGTGTGGTGTTTGTGTGTGTAGGTTGGTATTAGTGTGTATAGTGGTTGTTACAGTGTGTGTAGTGGTGGTATCAGTGTGTATAGTGATAGTGTAAGTGGTATGTAGTGCTGTATAGTGTGTATAGTGGTGGCATCAGTGTGTGTAGTGGTGGTATCAGCGTATATAGTGGTGGTATCAGTGTGTCTAGTGGTGGTATCAGTGTGTGTAGGGGTGGTATAAGTGTGTATAGTGGTTATATCAGCGTGTGTAGTGGTGGTATCAGTGTGTATAGTGGTAGTATAAATGTGTGTAGTGCTGGTATTAGTGTATAGTGGTGGTGTCAGTGTTAGTGCTGGTATCAGTGCGTATAGTGGTGATATCAGTGTGTATAGTGGTGGTATCAGTGTGTGTAGTGGTGGTATCAGTGTGTGTAGTGGTGGTATCAGTGTGTGTAGTGGTGGTATCAGTGTGTGTAGTGGTGGTATCAGTGTGTGTAGTGTTGGTATCAGTGTGTGTAGTGGTGGTATCAGTGTGTGTAGTGGTGGTATCAGTGTGTGTAGTGGTGGTATCAGTGTGTGTAGTGGTGGTATCAGTGTGTGTAGTGGTGGTATCAGTGTGTGTAGTGTTGGTATCAGTGTGTGTAGTGGTGGTATCATGTGTGTTGGTCTCCAGCTCCTCACGAACAAAAGTACCAATAAAAAACTTCGAACTAACAGTTGCAACGATTTTAAGAGATAATGTTCAACATTACTGCGGGCTTCCTCTCTCTCCCCTCTCTCTCTCTCCCTTTTCTCCTCTCCTCTCTCTCTCTCTCTCTCTCTCTTTTCTCTCTCCCCTCTCTCTCTCTCTCCTCTCTCACTCTCTCTCTCTCTCTCTCTATTTCTCTCTACTCTCGCATTTAAACGTTATTTTCATCCTTCCCCTTCCTTTTTATTTATTATCTCTTTCCCTTCCCTCTCATTCGCTTTCACCCCTCTCCGTTCTTTCCCTCAATCCCTTTCTTATTTATCTGTCCCTTTCCTCTTCTAGTTTTCATCATGTACTCTCACCTGTTTTTCCACTCCCTTCCTCCTCTGTCTCTTTTCCTCATAACTTTAATCTTCTCTCTCACTCTCACCCCATCCATCCAATCTCTCTTCTCTCTCACTCTCTCTCTCTCTCTCTCTCCCCTCTCTCTCTCTTCTCACTTCTCTCTCTCTCTCTCTCTCCTCTCTCCTCTCTTCCCCCTCTCCCCTCTCCTCTCTCTCTCCCCTCTCTCCTCTCTCTATATCTATCTATCTCTCTCTCTTTCTCTTCACTTCTCTCCTCTCTCTGCTGCAAGTTATTTGCCTTTTTCTTTCTCTTCCCTTTTATTCTCACCCTTCCTAGTTCTCTTCCTCTTCGTTTCTCTCCTCTCTTCTTGATTTGCCCGCCTGTGCCCTCTTCCTAAGACACTCTCACTTCTCTTAGTTATCTCCCTGTCTCTCGCTTCCTACCCGTTCCTCTCCTTCTCCCTCTCTCTCCTCCTCCTCCATCTCTCCTCTGCCTCACAACAAAGGGGTCATTAAGTCTGTAGATAGCGGCAATTAATGGCTTCGGGAATGCACCGAACACTATACTCTTCTATAATTATAATCACTAAAAGGCCTATATCTCACTTAATTTAATGGCTATCATCAATTGAGCCATTGATCTTTCGCGGCGTTTTATCACTAAACATGGCTAAAACTCTTTTTCCTTCTTTGAGGGGGAGGGGGCTATTCATTTAATAGCATATGCTTCGTGATTAAAACATATTTTTGCGTCTAAATAACCCACTAAAAAGGTATACCACTAAATTTTTAATTATCACAATACAATTATCTTTCAGCTTTTTAATCATATACATGCTAAAATTTTTATACTATATATGTTATATATATATATTTTTATTAAAAATATGTTTTATGGGTATAAATAAGCAAGTGATAAAAAAGATTACATCCAAAGTTTTTTATTAATTCCCAATATAACAAACTATATATATAGTTTATATAGTAATAAATATATTATATATTATATATTATATATATAAAATATATAATATAATTTAATATGGTAGTATATATATACTTGGTTGCAAAAATAAAGAATCCAAGCTTTTGTTCCTGGAATTCAAGGATGAACAATTACTGACTACATTCATACCTTTAAAGACATTAAAAGTCTTCATTTTATTTTAATATAACAACGTATGATGATGCAAATGATTTTGCGAAACGTCGATAACTTGTTGACATTGAACTTGTTAACTGTTCCTGAAAATGACTGTGATTTTAGCATGTACGATTTGATCTTGAATTGTTACATTCCTGATACCTGATTTAATGTCCTGTTGATTCTTGATTTTAATGTCCTGTTGATTCTTGATTTTAATGTCCTGTTGATTCTTGATTTTAATGTCCTGTTGATTCTTGATTTTAATGTCCTGTTGATCTTGATTTTAATGTCTGTTGATCTTGATTTTAATGTCCTGTTGATTCTTGATTTTAATGTCCTGTTGATTCTTGATTTTAATGTCCTTTGATTCTTGATTTTAATGTCCTGTTGATTCTTGATTTTAATGTCCTGTTGATTCTTGATTTTAATGTCCTGTTGATTCTTGATTTTAATGTCCTGTTGATTCTTGATTTTAATGTCCTGTTGATTCTTGATTTTAATGTCCTGTTGATTCTTGATTTTAATGTCCTGTTGATTCTTGATTTTAATGTCCTGTTGATTCTTGATTTTAATGTCCTGTTGATTCTTGATTTTAATGTCCTGTTGATTCTTGATTTTAATGTCCTGTTGATTCTTGATTTTAATGTCCTGTTGATTCTTGATTTTAATGTCCTGTTGATTCTTGATTTTAATGTCCTGTTGATTCTTGATTTTAATGTCCTGTTGATTCTTGATTTTAATGTCCTGTTGATTCTTGATTTTAATGTTCTGTTGATTCTTGATTTTAATGTCCTGTTGATTCTTGATTTTAATGTCCTGTTGATTCTTGATTTTAATGTCTTGTTGATTCTTGATTTTAATGTCCTGTTGATTCTTGATTTTAATGTCCTGTTGATTCTTGATTTTAATGTCCTGTTGATTCTTGATTTTAATGTCCTGTTGATTCTTGATTTTAATGTTCTGTTGATTCTTGATTTTAATGTCCTGTTGATTCTTGATTTTAATGTCCTGTTGATTCTTGATTTTAATGTCCTGTTGATTCTTGATTTTAATGTCCTGTTGAGTCTTGATTTTAATGTTCTGTTGATTCTTGATTTTAATGTCCTGTTGATTCTTGATTTTAATGTCCTGTTGATTCTTGATTTTAATGATCTGTTGATTCTTGATTTTAATGTCCTGTTGATTCTTGATTTTAATGTCCTGTTGATTCTTGATTTTAATGTCCTGTTGATTCTTGATTTTAATGTCCTGTTGATTCTTGATTTTAATGTCCTGTTGATTCTTGATTTTAATGTCCTGTTGATTCTTGATTTTAATGTCCTGTTGATTCTTGATTTTAATGTCCTGTTGATTCTTGATTTTAATGTCCTGTTGATTCTTGATTTTAATGTCCTGTTGATTCTTGATTTTAATGTCCTGTTGAGTCTTGATTTTAATGTCCTGTTGATTCTTGATTTTAATGTCCTGTTGATTCTTGATTTTAATGTCCTGTTGAGTCTTGATTTTAATGTCCTGTTGAGTCTTGATTTTAATGTCCTGTTGATTCTTGATTTTAATGTCCTGTTGAATCTTGATTTTAAACAGATTAAGTCTGTGCTGATTAAACTTCTACCTGGTGATGCCTTTTTTACAAAACAATAAACCAGGTTTGTTACCTATGAGAACAGTACAAAATTTGAACATTTCAAAAATTGCTTGAAAAAAAAAATCAAAACGCGTCAAAATATTGCAGCTTATCCAGTTTTTTTTTTTCTTTTCAGTTATAATATTTTAGATTATGTTTAATTTCTTCTTGAATTAAACAGTTTAGAGAGGAAGTTATTAAGTAACTGTAAATAAGGAGTCGTTTGGGATGGCGCTCCATGTTTATTCTCAGGGAACACACAACAGTACCATAAGGATGTGAGATCCTTCCGAGGCTAAGAGTTCTGCAAGGACACCTGCTCTCCAGAGGTAAGGAATGTGTCTCTTACATCATCAGCTATCTTCCCCATCAAGGCAGGATGATCCAGTGAAGGAAACGCATGCATCATCACTCATTCAGTAGCTGCCTTACCAGCAGTGCTCGGATATCCTCGGTGGAGGATGTCGCAGTTTACTGCGACATCCTCCACCCGCTCCTTCAGAGTGCAGGCACTGTACTTCCCACCTCCAGGTGTGTAACATCTACCACTCCTCCTTCAGAGTGCAGGCACTGTACTTTCCACCTCCAGGAGTGGAGGAGAGAAAGCACTCAGAGGAAAGGGAGAGGCTTTGAATAGTTTACGTAGCTTGTCAGTACTCACATAAAGAAGACATCTTCGACTCTTGGGTATCTTCAGTGTGGAGACATTTAGCCAGCCAGTGGCTATATCCATCCAATACACACAATAATACTGGAAATGGTGGAAGACATGAATCTGTTGGAAACGGTGGAAGACCTGAATAAGTAGTTTAAAGGGATCAGTCCCCCGAGCCTTGATGAATCTGTTGGAGACAGTGGAAGACAAGAGGAAGTAATCTGAGGTATTCACTCTGAGGTGTTCACTCCATCACTCTAAATGGATGTCGCTTTGTCATTCACGTGTCAGTTTTGTATACCATTAACATACATAAAGCTCCTTACTGAGATAGAGTTGGAAAAGTAGGTAATGGATACGCAAATCACTCAGTTGCTTATCTACTTCGCTCCTTCCATGATTGGCATTAAGTATAGTGGCAACATAACATCTAGAATCCCTTTGCAATTTGCTAGTTAAGAGCTCTTGATCCAGGAAAGTGAAGCAATATCCCCTTCTATGTGTAACATCGAATTACTTCTCATTACTCAGGCGCTGTATAACCCCAACGAATTTATTGGTCCCACATTAATATGATAATAATTACTATTATAATTATAAATATACTACTAAAAATAATAATAATAATAATAATAATAATAATAATAATAATAATAATAATAATAATAATAATAATAATAATAATGATGATAATAATAATAATAATAATAATAATAATAATAATAATAATAATAATAATAATAATAATAATAATAATAATAATAATAATAATAATAACAGTAATATTAATAATATAAATACTAATATTAATAATAATGTGACCTATTTTAAAAATATTTTTACTTCAGTTACAATTTATGAAGACAGAAATCGTAGAGTGAATGTAGAACGAGAACCAACTTTTGTAACAGCTTCCCCGACTCTTGGATTTCTTGCAGGGTAGCTGCGATGAGTCAGTGTCATCCACTGGCACGAAAGAACGATGCGCAATTTCGGGATCCAATTGAAGATGGACTGAAAGCTACTCAGTACGAGTCCATGTTTCTTCCCCGCGAAGAAAGTGAGGCCGGGATTTAATCGCTAAGTGGAAGGCAAAGACTACGACTTAAAGTATTCCAGCTGACGATATTTCTACATAGCATTGAATAAAGTGGAAACTTGTTGTTGTTGCTGTTGCTGTTGTTGCTGCATCTCTTTGACGTTCTCAGTTCTGTCCGGTGAATTGGTAGTCACTGGACGGCACTTAGAAAATATATACGACATGTATTTCAATTCCTCACAAAATGTATATTTATGTTAAGTGTCACTTTTAGCAACATTAGTAAATCCTGTGTTCTCAACATGATCTTAAAAGGAATTAGGATATAAAGATTGAGGACCTCCTTGATAATTTTAATTGTTAATAACGTTACAGGAAATACGGCGACTTTCGTTACCAGGACTGGTACAAAGAGCGTCATTCAGGCTTCTATCTCTAGTATTCAAAGACTAGTAGGAGTGTGTTAACGTGAATTGGAGTCTAAAATTCTCACAAAGCATCTCACATACTCAGATGGGATTCTTGATCGAACGTTCACCCAAGAAACCACATTGTGGAATGTTTAGCAGTCTATCCAATCAGGTTAGCTTTATCTAAGGCTGATAAAAAAAATTCTGTGGTAGCCCCATAATAGAGACTACCACCTTAGTAATGCTCGATAATGTGTGCATGGGAGAGAGCCTGCTAGTGTTGAAGCCTCTTCAAACAGGGGCTTTTCTCTTGACTAAACAAATATGAGTGGAAATACCTGAGTGCGAATAAGACCTACCTAGCCTAAGCCAGTAGGCTTTCTGCAGTGTTCCTTGTTGTGTACATTGAGTTCGTAATTTGCTTAAATATTTGACCAACGTATTAGTTTCCATTATTCCCTACTGATTCGTTTTTATCTGTCAGATAGAATGCGTACGAGTGACAGCCGAACACGGTGTTTACATGAAACGCAATCTGGCCTGGTAAACATCAAAGTAACTGTGGACTTTGACCATTTCTAAATGAGCTGACCGGCTGGATTTATTATCTGGACTGTGGCAATGACCAGATTCACCTCGGTCACCACACCACACCACACTGAGACTTGGTCTTCTGATGTGGGTTCTAATAATATATATATATAATCTTTTGATAGTCTGGCGTGTTGTAATCCTCACGTATTGTTCACACTGAACATACTTCTCGTTGCTGGAGTAAATATCTAACAAGGTATTACTCTCTCTGACCTGGCTTTCCTTGAGTGATCTTTAGACATCATTACTCTCCTTGAATGATCTTCTGAAATCATTGCTAGTTGTTGCTAGCGCACTGCAATCCAGTACAGTTGTGTCTTGCAACATACGTACTGATATCACACAAAATGATTTTTGAATACTGACATATTTTTATGTAAAACGTGCAGTTATGATAAACTATTAAAGACAACGTTTTATCTGCAGCAGATTTTTTCATATCAGTAGAGAGTACTATGTAAGCTTTTGGAGAAAAAGTCAACTATGGCAATAAGGTACAGCAGCAGGAGGAGGGAAATTCACTTCGATGTTTGGGCACGATCGTACACATTTCTTAACAATTTTATTTCCAGAGACTCGCTAACTGGAAAAAATATTTCATTGTCATTAGGCCACGACTTTGCATCTGTTCACATTTGTACCCGTGCTCGTGAAATTCCTCTTCGCGTATAATCGTGTACTTTAACTGCGTCTTCATGCTGGTCAGTTTAAAAACCTTTAATAATTCAAGTCACTACAACTCTTATCTTGAGGAATAACGATGGCAACGCAATCAAGAACAGTGTCTGGAAAGGTAATTAGATTCTTCACATTGCTAAACCACTTTGGAGAGAAAGAGTTTATTTACCCTTTAGCAATTTAAAGGTGAAGTTGACTCGTTAAAGACACCGAACAACTTTGTGCCTAAAGCTAAACGTACACAACTAACCCACAGTTGGGAGGAAAAACACTTTAAGTGACGTTTAGTCTCTGTCTAGACTGTTATCAAGTCTCAACTTTATAATGGTCTAGAGAGGAGCGAAACGTCATTTGAAATTTACTCTCCATGTGGATTAGTTGTGTATTGTTCCAGCCACAGTACTGTGATTCATATTATTCAATTAAATATATATATAATTTTCAGTTCTTTGTCTTTATAAGGATAAGGGTCAGCAGTCCAGTTATAGAGGTGGTACCTCCCTATATATATATATATATATATATATATATTATATATATATATATATATATATATATATATATATATATATATATATATATAATATATATATATATATATATATATATATATATATATATATATATATAGGGAGGTACCACCTCTATAACTCGAATAGGGACCCTCATCCTCAGAGAAGACAATAAACGTACCTCAGGGAAAACTCAAGGTTCTCCCCGGAGCTGTTTGAATATTTTCTTCTCCTACCATCCCCTATATTTTATATTCTGTATATTCTGTGGGAAATTTTATTAATAGAGAGAATACATTCGCAGAAAACGCAAACATAAATACATTGGTACAATATGTCAAAGATTATGAATCTCCTCCAGCTCCCCCGAAGCCGGACTCGAGCCAAGTATACAGCAAACATTTGCCTTCTGGATGGCCACGCTGAGGAGCTGGAACATGAAAGAGGCTGCCCTTGGGTCCCTGGTGGTGTCGATGAGTCCGGAACCTAATTCTTTAAGGAAACGTGTGGGCATTTTTTCCCCAAGATCCCAAGGTCTCTAATTGATTCTGTTGGCTTATGTCTCTGTAATTGCTGATCTTGTGCTCCTCCCTGTCGCCCGACACTGATGGATGTAGGTGTCAGCCAGCGTCGACACACAGTTATAGTCCCATGCTAAAAGCTTGCCATTCTTCCAAGAACAGATGGTGATCCCATTGGGGCGGTTTGCTGGGTTATGGGTATTGTTGGCTGCTAGTGATCGGGGCTCCCTCTCGGCTGGGCATCCAGTTGATGTCGTTGATCTCATTGTGTCTTGCATGCCAGCCCTTGATTTTTGAACAATTAAGACCATGAAGACCGTATTGGTCTGCTTGTGCTTCGCCGCAAATACACGTATATTCTGTGTGAATTGGGGCAGCAAGGCGCAGAGCCACTGCAATACGGAGGGTCTTAGGGTCGAGGCGTGTTCCCATTGCCGAAATAGGAACTGTTTGAAGGAAGTCTCCGGAATGACGTGCATTCACAGCTTGGAGACGGGTAGTCTCCCTGTCTGATGTTACAGCAATAAGCATGTTGGCAAGCACCTTTTCAACGATGGCCATCCCAGCTTGACTGTTTGGGAGCCAGTGCTGCAATAGGTTTTGTTGCTGGAGCAGCAAGAGTCTCCCATTCAGTGATGGCACCGGCATTGTTAGGGTCCTGTATTCCTGCTGAGTCACTGAGGTTGTCTGGAAGAATTTGTTTTATTAACTCATTTGATGCTATGGAAGAGGATAGGAAAGCTGGTAGGGCAATCTGGGAGAATTGGCATACTCCCAGCTCCTCAAGCCTGACTGGAAGTGAGGCTTGCAACCACTGTCCATCTTCGAGGGAAAGATTCAATACACTCTCTAGCATGGTCTTAGGAGAGATTCATAATCCTTGAGTTTTGGACTGCTGAAGACTGGGAAGTATCTCAGGAAGTAGGTAAGTTTAGGGATTGACAGGCACCTGGTGAGTAGGTAGAAGGCATCATGTGTATCGATGTCTTTCATCCTGCCTTCCATCGTCCTGAAGTCTGAGATTTTTTTCCTAGGATCAGATCGAGGATCACAAGGAGAGTGCTGTTTGCTGGATCAATGGCTCGTGCTCCTGGTAAAACAGCACTAATATTCCGGACCATCTGTCGATTGGTAGAAACTATTTCATATTTGGTGGGGTTTAAAGAAAGATCCAGGCTTTCTCCCATGTCTTTAATTTTTCTGATGTCCTCTAAGAGAGATTCTGTACTGCCAGCTAGGGTACCATAATCCAGGAACCAGATATTGAGTTCACTGGAGAGTGTTTCTGTGACTTCCTTGATGACCAAACAGAATACAAAGGGGCGAGAGGACCTCCCTGCTGCACACCCTCACACGAGTCAATTTCATGGTCCCCAAACAATAGTTTAGAGGTCACACTATAACACGATTCAGTGAAGGAATAGATGGAAGGGAAATGTCTTGAAACTGCTTTGAGAGCAGCATCCCTTCTGACTAAGTTGAAAGAGTTGGCAAAGTCCAATTTGATCAAGGCTTTTTCTTCGGACATTTTATTGATGTATACTCGTACTGCGTGGGCAGCTGCTTCAGAACCTTGTTGCCATTCTTACTGCAGCCTTGGCTACTAGGCGCTGAAGAGTGTCGCCCACTGCAATGGGCCTGATTCCTCCATCATTCTTCCGGAGGGCACACAGTGAGGCACCAAAGAAAAGGGGTCTGATGGCCTCTGGGACACTGCCAGCCAGGAACACATTGGAAAATTTGGTGAGTTCAGACAGCAACCTCTCTGAAACATCACCAAGTGCTGGATATATATATATATATATATATATATATATATATATATATATATATATATATATATATATATATATATATATATATATATATATATATATATAAAATATATATATATATATATATATATATATATATATATATATATATATATATATATATATATATATATATATATATATCTCGCGCATGCGCTATAAAATAGAGAGATGCCTTCGGATAATGGGCACTACAGGTGATGGGTCAATGAGACAGAAGAAAAGTTTTGTTTATCAACAAAACATTTGGGAAAAAGTATTAAATCCTGTGTTGCATCGACCGAAGCAACACAGGATCTTGACACTGAGAGAATTAAAACAATTAGCAAGGGCATTTCTTTATAAATATGAAAAAAAATACATAGAAAAGAGCAGTCACTAACATGGAATGAATAGGTTATAGTATATAAAACAGACAGAATGAGAAATAAACACGGCTGTATGGATAGTGCAAGGATAGGTTTTCGCGGTGGTCGGAGACGTGGATAAAACAATGTAAAACACGATTGGATATAACAGTGGATATAACAGTGTATATAACAGTGTATATAACAGTATATATAACAGTGGATATAACATTGGATATAACATTGGTTATAACAGTGGATATAACAATGTAAAACACGTACATTTGGAAACTCCGCTAGATGAGAGAAGAGAGAGAAATTATGTGATTTATTAGACAATGTTTAGAGCTAAGAGAAGTAAGTAGGTTAGAGATTCATTGCTAGGAACTTCGAGTACAAAACACCAGAGATAATGTTGATGGTATGGTGTTCTGGGGAGATGTTATTTCAATATACTTACCACCTTGCGGCAAGTCCTGGAGGGATTAGTGCCAAACCTGCACACGAAAATCACTCCCTATGAAAGCAATAGACTCGGCAGGAGATATAACATTTCCCATATGAAAAGCAGGGGCGCCACGAGTGCACTGAGAGACAACACAATAAGTGTCCGGGGCCCAAGACTGTTCAAATGCCTCCCAGCATAGATAAGGGGGATTACCAATTGACCCCTAACTGTCTTCAAGAAGGCACTGAACAGGTACCTAAAGTCAGTACCTGACGAACCAGGCTGTGGTTCGTACGTCGGGTGGCGTGCTGCCAGCAGTAGCAGCCTGATTGATCAGACCCTGATCCATCGCGAGGCCTGGTCTCAGACCGAACCGCAGGGGCGTTGACCCTCGAAACTCTCTCCAGGTAAACTCCAGGTGAGGTGGTAATTATATTTGAAGAAATGGGCAAGATTTTTGCACATTTCTTCACCTTCCTCTCTACTTCTCTCACTCTTTCTCTCATTTCTTATCTCATTCTTTCTCTCACTCAGTCATTTCACTTCCTTCAATCCCTCCCACATCTTCACTATTTCCCCTCCCTCGCTCCATCCCTTCCTCCCTCACTCCATCCCTTCCCCCCTCACTCCATCCCACCTCCCTCACTCCATCCCTTAATCCCTCACTCCATCCCTTAATCCCTCACTCCATCCCTTCCTCCCTCACTCCATCCCTTCCCCCCTCACTCCATCCCACCTCCCTCACTCCATCCCATCTCCCTAACTCACCCACAACCACACTCTTTACTGCCTCACAACTCGCCTCAATGTGCCTCGTTCTATCGCCTCACAGTCAAGGGTAATTATCATTGCGTAGTCAATTACAGGAAGCATTTTGCCAGACTACACAGACGACTCAGCTTTACGGTAAATCTGGCGGCCGCCCTAAAGTCCCTATACCTATTTTCATGTTATTACCTCGGCAGTATACAAGGTTCTGTGAGTTTTCTTCTCCACGAGTACACACACACACACACACATACACACAAACACACACACACATACACACACAAAGGTTTGCAACAAGGCTAGTCCCAGAGCTCAGGGGAATGTCGTACAAGGAAAGGTTGAGGGAAATCGGACTGACGACACTGGAGGACAGAAGGGTCAGGGAAGACATGATAACGGCATGCAAGATACTGCGGGGAATAGACAAGGTGGACAGAGACAGGATATTCCAGAGAGGGGACACAGAAACAAGGGGTCGCAATTGCAAGCTGAAGACTCAGATGAGTCACAGGGACGTTAGGAAGTATTTCTTCAGTCATAGAGTCGTCAGGAAGTGGAATAGCCTAGCAAGTGAAGTAGTGGAGGCAGGAACCATACATAGTTTTAAGAAGAGGTATGATAAAGCTCAGGAAGCAGAGAGGGAGAGGACCTAGTAGCGATCAGTGAAGATGCGGGGCCAGGAGCTGAGTCTCGACCTCTGCAACCACAATTAGGTGACTACACACACACACACACACACACACACACACACACACACACACACACACACACACACACACACACACATACACACACATACACACACACACACACACACACACATACTCACATACATACACACACACACACACACACACACACCACACACACACACACACACACACACACACACACACACACACACACAAAAACACACACACACACACACACACACACACACACACACACACACACACACACACACACACACACACACACGCACACAAACACACACACACACCAGCAGAGGTCAGTCAGAGCAGAACAGAACAGCAAGGGCAAGCACACACACAACTATCCTCAGAACCATACAACCTATCACACCATCCCAACACACACTACAATCCATACCAACAGCCTCCACCCAACACCCAGCTATAGAATCCCACAGTATGCTACCAGGTCTCCCACCCTCACAGGCCCCCCAAACCACAGTGTTGGAAAGGAAACTGAAGGTATGGTACACAAACGCTGATGGAATAACAAATAAGTGGCAGGAGTGGCATGAAAGAGTCAAAGAGGCATCACCGGACATCATAGCTCTCACAGAAACCAAGCTTACAGGTATGATAACAGATGCCATCTTTCCAACGGGATACCAAATCCCGAGGAAAGACAGAGGGAACAGGGGGGGGGTAGAGGAGTGGCATTGCTGATCAAAAATCGCTGGAATTTTGATGAGCTGGAGAGAGGAGACAGCGGAGAAGAAAGTGATTACATAGCGGGAACGCTTCACTCTGGAGGTCCCAAGGTGGTAATAGCAGTGATGTATAACCCACCACAGAACAGCAGGAGGCCAAGGCAAGAGTACGACGAGAGCAATAGAGCGATGGTTGACACACTGGTTAGAGTGGCCAGAAGAGCTCATGCATGCAGGGCAAAGCTCCTGATCATGGGTGACTTTAACCTCAAGGAGATCGATTGGGAGAACTTGGACCCGCATGGGGGCCAAGATACATGGAGGGCTAAGATGATGGAGGTGGTACCGGAAAACTTCATGTACCAACACGTAAGGGACACTACAAGAGAAAGAGGAGAGGATGAACCAGCAAGGCTGGACTTAGTATTCACCTTGAGTAGTGCAGATATCGAGGACATCACATATGAAAGAGCCCTTCGAAGCCAGTGACCATGTGGTTTTAAGCTTCGAATACACAGTAGAGCTACAAGTGGAGAGAGAAGCAGGAAGGCCAGGGCGAATGAAGCCAAACTACAAGAAAGGGGACTACACAGGGATGAGGAACTTCCTGAACTGGGTTCAGTGGGACAGAGAACTGGCAGGGAAGCCAGTTAATGAGATGATGGAATATGTAGCAATAAAATGCAAGGAGGCTGAGGAGAGGTTTGTACCCAAGGGTAACAGGAATAATGAAAAAGCCAGGACGAGCCCATGGTTTACCCAGAGGTGCAGGGAGGCAAAAACCAAGTGTGCTAGGGAATGGAAGAAATATAGAAGGCAAAGGACCCAGGAGAATAAGGAGAGCAGTCGTAGAACCAGAAACGAATATGCACAGATAAGAAGGGAGGCCCAAAGACAATATGAAAATGACATAGCAGCGAAAGCCAAATCTGAGCCGAAACTGTTGTACAGCCACATCAGGAGGAAAACAACAGTCAAGGACCAGGTAATCAGGCTAAGGAAGGAAGGAGGAGAGACAACAAGAAATGACCGTGAAGTATGTGAGGAACTCAACAAGAGATTCAAAGTAGTGTTCACAGAGGAGACAGAAGGGGCTCCAGAAAGACGGAGAGGTGGGGCACACCACCATGTGCTGGACACAGTTCACACAACCGAGGAAGAAGTGAAGAGGCTTCTGAGTGAGCTAGATACCTCAAAGGCAATGGGGCCAGATAACATCTCCCCATGGGTATTGAGAGAGGGAGCAGAGGCGCTATGTGTACCCCTAACAACAATATTCAATACATCTATCGAAACAGGGAGATTACCTGAGGCATGGAAGACAGCAAATGTAGTCCCAATCTTTAAAAAACGAGACAGACATGAAGCATTAAACTACAGACCAGTGTCACTGACATGTATAGTATACAAAATCATGGAGAAGATTATCAGGAGAAGAGTGGTGGAACACCTAGAAAGGAACGATCTCATCAACAGCAGCCAACATGGTTTCAGGGACGGGAAATCCTGTGTCACAAACCTACTGGAGTTCTATGACATGGTGACAGCAGTAAGACAAGAGAGAGACGGGTGGGTGGATTGCATATCTTGGACTGGAAGAAGGCGTTTGACACAGTTCCACACAAGAGATTGGTGCAAAAACTGGAGGACCAAGCAGGGATAACAGGGAAGGCACTACAATGGATCAGGGAATACCTGTCAGGAAGACAGCAGCGAGTCATGGTACGTGGCGAGGTGTCAGAGTGGGCACCTGTAACCAGCGGGGTCCCACAGGGGTCAGTCCTAGGACCAGTGCTGCTTCTGGTATTTGTGAACGACATGACGGAAGGAATAGTCTCTGAGGTGTCCCTGTTTGCAGATGATGTGAAGTTGATGAGAAGAATTCACTCGATCGAAGACCAGGCAGAACTACAAAGGGATCTGGACAGGCTGCAGACCTGGTCCAGCAATTGGCTCCTGGAGTTCAATCCCACCAAGTGCAAAGTCATGAAGATTGGGGAAGGGCAAAGAACCGCAGACGGAGTACAGTCTAGGGGGCCAGAGACTACAAACCTCATTCAAGGAAAAAGATCTTGGGGTGAGTATAACACCAGGCACATCTCCTGAAGCGCACATCAACCAAATAACTGCTGCAGCATATGGGCGCCTAGCAAACCTCAGAACAGCATTCCGACATCTTAATAAGGAGTCATTCAGGACCCTGTACACCGTGTATGTTAGGCCCATATTGGAGTATGCGGCACCAGTTTGGAACCTACACCTAGCCAAGCACGTAAAGAAACTAGAGAAAATGCAAAGGTTTGCCACAAGACTAGTCCCAGAGCTAAGAGGTATGTCCTACGAGGAGAGGTTAAGGGAAATCAACCTGACGACACTGGAGGACAGGAGAGATAAGGGGGACATGATAACGACTTACAAAATACTGAGAGGAATTAACAAGGTGGACAAAGACAGGATGTTCCAGAGACTGGACACAGCAACAACGTGACACAGTTGGAAGTTGAAGACACAGATGAATCACAGGGATGTTAGGAAGTATTTCTTCAGCCACAGAGTAGTCAGGAAGTGGAATAGTTTGGGAAGAGATGTAGTGGAGGCAGGATCCATACATAGCTTTAAGCAGAGGTACGATAAAGCTCATGGTTCAGGGAGAGTGACCTAGTGGCGACCAGTGAAGAGGCGGGGCCAGGAGCTTGGACTCGACCCCTGAAACCTCAACTAGGTGAGTACAACACACACACACACACACACACACACACACACACACACACACACACACACACACACACACACACACTCACACACTCACACACACACACTCACACACACACACACACACACACACACACACACACACACACACACACACACACACACACACACACACACACACACACACACACACACAACACACACTCACACTCACACTCACACACACACACTCACACACACACACACACACACACACACACACACACACACACACACACACACACACACACACTCACACACACACACTAACACACACGTTAGGAAGTATTTCTTCAGTCATAGAGTTGTCAGCAAGTGGAATAGCCTAGCAAGTGAAGTAGTGGAGGCAGGAACCATACATAGTTTTAAGAAGAGGTATGACAAAGCTCAGGAAGCAGAGAGAGAGAGGAGCCAGTAGCGATCAGTGAAGAGGCGGGGCCAGGAGCTGAGTCTCGACCCCTGCAACCACAATTAGGTGAATTAGGTGAGTACAAACACACACACACACACACACACACACACTCACACACACACACACACACACACACACACACTCACACACACACACACACACACACACACACACACACACACACACACACACACCACACACACACACACACACACACACACACTCACACACACACACACACACACACACACACACACACACACTCACACACACACTCACACTCTTACTTCTCACAACACATCTCATGAATACATAATTTGTTCTCCTTTCAGCTGCCGTCAAGCACAGCTGATTTTTCTTCTCTTTTTCCCCCTTATTTTTTCCCACTTATACCCGGAATCTAATTTCTTCTATTCACTATTATAATCAGCTCCTTCGTCACCTTCTAAATCTCTTCGTCTCCCCTTTTTGTCTCTCTCATTTTCTCCATCTCTCCATTTTCTCCATCCTTTCCTGTGTCTCCTTTATACATTATTCTTAATTTTAAGGGACCCTATTGCAGGTAGGTTTATAAGGTCCTACAAATAGTTTCAATAACCCCGGTTATAACACCATCTTCATTATTTAACTATTGTTAATTGTGTCAGGGTTATTGTATGATTATTATTATTATTATTATTAATAGTTATTTAACAATTTTTTACGCTAAGCAACTTACTTTAGGTCAGGGTTTTTGCATGTCTAGTTAGTCTTATGTCTACAACGTCATCATACTGTGAAAAACTCTTGTGCATGGGAGTACATCTACGGTAGAACTGCTGGCTGTGTAGTGTAACATGTCTGGTCTGTAAGGACGGGGCCTTGTAAACATTGGTTCTGTTGAAGTGATAGATCAAATAAAGGCAAGGTGAAGCGAGAGATGAGCCGCCTTGCGCAGTCCACTACCTTACCAGTAGTCGGAGATGTGGAGGAAGATAGTCTATGAGAGTGGTGCATACTTAAGGTGAGAGATGGTTAGTACATGAATTAGGACAGTAGACTAACTCCCCGCCAGCGACCCTTTACTCTTCCTTACCTAAAGTGTTAGGAATAAAAGTCTCCCACTCAATGTCAGCCATTTTGTTAGCATATATAAACAACACACTTGGTACTGATTTGTTATTTAGTTTCAGATTGAGCTTCGAACAACGCCATTACATTATCCAGTAAAATTCAAGCGAAAACTTAGAAAGTGCTTAATCTAGATTCCCAGCATAAGCTTAGAGAAAGTCCTAGCCCAGATTTACACTGTAATCCTTAAGATACTGTTAATCCAGATTTAACAGCGCAAACATTGTGAAAAATCTACTCCACATCTCACATGCACACTTAAAAAGTTTGTCACTAGAAAGCGCTGCTGCAAATGTTGAATCTGAAATATGCATTAAAAAGCAGGAACAAGAAAATGCAGAGCTAAATATAACTGATTGACTTACTTAGCTATACAGAAGTTTAATGGATATGCTGGAAGGAGACAATCAGATCTAACGTGGCAATTACGTGACCTATGCACGAATGTTTTGCATCCTAGATAAGTCGAGTGAGACACAAAAGTATGAGAGACAGGTGAACGTAAGTGTATTGCTTACATTATGTAATGTTCCACTGCTGTTCCTTACGTCACGTAGCGTTTAACAGCTGTTTCTTATGCCATGTAGCGTTCAACTGCTGTTCCTTACGCCATGTAGTATTTACTGTTCTTCCTTACGCCTTCAATTGTTCCACTGCTGTTCATCTCCATCTCTCCTCGGTTTCCTGTTCAGTCACATCTACACCTGTTAAACATCCTTCGAAATCTTTACTGCCCGGATTTCCCAGTTTGTCAGCTCTTAGTCTGTAAATAATATGATTAATAAGAGCTCTTATCCTGCAGATGAATTAAGGTAAAATAGAGCTCTCAGTCTGTGAATTCACTTATTTTTGAGCATGATACTTCAAAGTGATGGGAAAATACGAGTTTTCCTGCAATAGGTATCACATCTGATACTGCAAGACGGTGATAAAATGCCAGTGATACCAGAATAAATGTCGCGTCTGCAGGCACAAGAAGCTGCAAGAAAAGTTGGAGCAGTGACTTTGTTGCATCAAGTTAGCCGAGAGTGTTGTGATGAAGAAAGTTGTGAACTTGGTGAGATGGAGATATCATCTGAAGTGAGAGATGGTGATGGACGTCTCTCTGTTAAGTTGGTGAGACGGAGAGATCAACTAGAGTGAGAGATAGTGATGGACGTCTCTCTTTTTTGTGTACAAACTGCGTCATTGTTGTCTAGTTAAGTCTTCCCCAGCACTTCCCAGCAGCACCCAACACCTCCCGCCAGCATACAACACTTCCCAGCAGCTCCCAGCACTTCTCAGCAGTTCCCAGCACTTCCAAACAGCACCCAGCACTTCCCAGCAACACCCAACACTTCCCAGCAGCTCCCAGCAACACCCAACACTTCCCAGCAACATCCAACACATCCCAGCAGCTTCCAGCACTTCCCAACAGCTCCCAGCACTCTCCCAACTAGCTAGCACATCGTCGACTAAATCGAACACGCAATATTCTCCTAAATTTTAGAAAGTCCAAATTGTGTTGCTCCACTAAGTTTCTTTCTTCAGCAGAGTTTAAACTTGAGCATCAGGTAAACACATTCAAGAAAGTTAACCTAGTGTTTTAAAGACAATGTATTCTATGTAAACTTTCTCTCGACCAAGTTTGGCAGGAAGAAAGTGCTTAATAACACACTGTAAGGAAGTAAATAAAATAAACAAAAGTAAACAAAAGTAAAGAAACGACACACGTTGCAAAACAAAGTTTTACCCTCACGGCATTTCGCTCAATACAGAAACACATCATCAGCAAAACTAGTGTCCACTATGGCCGTTTCAGAACTCTAGAACTATTTTACGCTGTTAAATTTACAGGAAAATAGTTGAATTTACAGGGTGAGAGTTGTATATATCATGGGTAACAGTCGAATTTACAGCGTAACAGTTGAATTTACAGCGTAACAGTCGAATTTACAGCGTAACAGTTGAATTTACAGCGTAACAGTCGAATTTACAGCGTAACAGTTGAATTTACAGCGTAACAGTCGAATTTACAGCGTAACAGTTGAATTTACAGCGTAACAGTCGAATTTACAGCGTAACAGTTGAATTTACAGCGTAACAGTTGAATTTACAGCGTAACTGTCGAATTTACAGCGTAACAGTTGAATTTACAGCGTAACAGTCGAATTTACAGCGTAACAGTTGAATTTACAGCGTAACAGTCGAATTTACAGCGTAACAGTTGAATTTACAGCGTAACAGTCGAATTTACAGCGTAACAGTTGAATTTACAGGGTAACAGTTGAATTTACAGGGTAGCAGTTGAATTTACAGCGTAACATTTGAATTTACAGGGTAACAGTCGAATTTAAAGGGTAACAGTTGAATTTACAGGGTAACATTTGAATTTACAGGGTAACAGTCGAATTTAAAGGGTAACAGTTGAATTTACAGCGTAACATTTGAATTTACAGGGTAACAGTCGAATTTAAAGGGTAACAGTTGAATTTACAGGGTAACAATTGAATTTACCGGGTAACAGTTGAATTTACAAGGCAACAATTGTATTTACAGACCAATACTTCAATTTACAGGCGAACAGATGAAAATGCGAGATAATAGATTTATCAGGGTAATAGTTACATTTGCAGAGTAATAATTGAATTTACAAGGTTATTGTTGAATATACAGGGTAATAGTTGAATTTACAGGGTAACAGATGAATATATAGGGTATATATAGGGTAATAGGTTAATTTACAAGGTAACAGTTGAATTTACAAGGTAACAGTTTCATTTACAGGGTAGCAGTTGTTTTTTCCACCTCAGCGTATTTTAAAGGCCAACCTTATATAAGGCATAATATCACTCTCCCTCGCTATACCCCAAGAATGCCGCCAGCAACAGTCTGGCAACACCCTGGAACCTACTGCCTGCTAGGTGAACAGTGACACTGGTGTATGGAACCTACTTCTTGCTAGGTGAACAGTGGCAGTAATGTATGGAACCTACTTCCTGCTAGGTGAACAGTGGCAGTAATGTATGGAACCTACTTCTTGCTAGGTGAACAGTGGCAGTAATGTATGGAACCTACTTCCTGCTAGGTGAACAGTGGCAGTAATGTATGGAACCTACTTCCTGCTAGGTGAACAGTGGCAGTAATGTAATGGAAACCTACTTCCTGCTAGGTGAACAGTGGCAGTAATGTATGGAACCTACTTCTTGCTAGGTGAACAGTGGCAGTAATGTATGGAACCTACTTCCTGCTAGGTGAACAGTGGCAGTAATGTATGGAACCTACTTCCTGCTAGGTGAACAGTGGCAGTAATGTATGGAACCTACTTCTTGCTAGGTGAACAGTGGCAGTAATGTATGGAACTACTCCTGCTAGGTGAACAGTGGCAGTAATGTATGGAACCTACTTCTTGCTAGGTGAACAGTGGCAGTAATGTATGGAACCTACTTCCTGCTAGGTGAACAGTGGCAGTAATGTATGGAACCTACTTCCTGCTAGGTGAACAGTGCAGTAATGTATGGAACCTACTTCTTGCTAGGTGAACAGTGGCAGTAATGTATGGAACCTACTTCCTGCTAGGTGAACAGTGGCAGTAATGTATGGAACCTACTTCCTGCTAGGTGAACAGTGGCAGTAATGTATGGAACCTACTTCCTGCTAGGTGAACAGTGGCAGTAATGTATGGAACCTACTTCCTGCTAGGTGAACAGTAGCAGTAGTGTACTGAAATATGGTGAACGTTTCCACCCAGGACTAAACTCGGTTCTTTCACTTGTGAAGGAGGATCGAGCCTCCACAATTTCTTCCACTGAATTTATGAAGAGATTCAAGGAAACAGGTTAGCCAGACTTGAGTCTTGGAAGTGGAAGAAACAGTACCTGCACTCTGAAGGAGGGGGGGCGGGGGGTTACAGTTTGGGGGGCATCTGAGTTGTAATATCGGTGCGCCTCCGGCAAGATAGTAATGGAGTAAGTGATGGTGAA
>NC_069414.1:24840998-24875998 GCF_026875155.1 Cherax quadricarinatus
GAAAACAATTGTGTTTGTGTGTGTTTGTGTTTGTGTGTGTGTGTGCGTGTGTGTGTGTGTGTGTGTGTGTGTGTGTGTGTGTGTGTGTGTGTGTGTGTGTGTGTGTGTGTGTGTGTGTGTGTGTGTGTGTGTGTGTGTGCGTGTGTACTCACTTAATTATACTCACCTAATTGTGGTTGCAGGGGTCGAGATTCAGCTCCTGGCCCCGCCTCTTCACTGAACACTACTTGGTCCTCTCTTCCCCTGCTCCATGAGCTTTATCACACCTCGTCTTAAAGCTATGTATGGTTGCAGGGGTCGAGTCCAAGCTCCTGGCCCCGCCTCTTCACTGGTCGCTACTAGGTCACTCTCCCTGAACCATGAGCTTTATCGTACCTCTGCTTAAAGCTATGTATAGATCCTGCCTCCACTACATCATTTGCTAAACTATCCCACTTCCTGACTATTCTGTGTCTGAAGAAATACTTCCTAACATTCCTATGACTCATCTGAATGTGTGTGTGTGTGTGTGTATGAGAGAGAGAGAGAGAGAAAGAGAGAGAAAAGGCTGGGATAGGACCCTCAAACTCAATCCTTTGTTCACTCTTTAAGAAGTTTTTCCCCTTCTATGACTAACTGGACTGGGTGTGTGTCTGTGTCTGTCTGTGGCAGCACGGTCTGTGTCTGTCTGTGGCAGCACGGTCTGTGTCTGTTTGTGGCAGCACGGTCTGTGTTGAACGGTCTTAGACCACGGATGTTGACGCAGTGTTTTCTTATTGTGCCCACGGTATCCTTGTTATTCACTGGACTTATTTTACACTTCCTCCCTATCTCTCACTTCAGTAGGTTGTTCTGACAGTGTGCAAATTTGGGGCCAGACCCTCAATTACCTACCATGTATATATTTTATCAGCTCACACACTCACTCACCCTCCGCTTCCAACATAGCGTTCCGTATAATGTAAATACTTTATTGCCTGTCTGCGGGCTTTGATGTCTCTCCTGCCTTGCAAGGAGACGCCAACACCCAACATTATCACATGTGATTTCAACGAGTCACAACTGGCATTATTTCTCTCGTTTTAGAAGTCGTCATTAATTACTCTAGCTATCGCGGTATTTGCATTTTCGTGTTCTTTAAATGATAAGTGTGTGTGTGTGTGTGGGTGTACTCACCTAATTGTGGTTGTAGGGGTCGAGACTCAGCTCCTGGCCCCACCTCTTCACTGAGTAATACTAGGTCCTCTCTCTCTCCCTGCTCCATGAGCTTCATCATACCTCATGTTAAAGCTATGTATGGTTCCTGCCTCCTGTGTATGTGTGTGTGTGTGTGTGTGTGTGTGTGTGTGTGTGTGTGTGTGTGTGTGTGTGTGTGTGTGTGTATGTGTGCGTGTGTGTGTGTGTGTATGTTTGCGTGTGTGTATTGTCATCATTGCACTGCTTCACATTCCAGTCGTAAACGATCCACTCAACATTAACATAAAAAAAATTAATTGCAGTGTTAGGGACAATTTTTTGTCTAGATTTCCAGCATTAATGGAATAATAGTTATTTTTTACGATTATTGCTTCGTTATAACTAGGTAACGATTTCGTAAACTTTTACAATGTACATTAGTTCACTCTTTAATAATGGTGACTTATAATGTTCTCTTTATGATTAAGGTACATTATTTTCTTTCACGAAATTCATTATAAACCATGACAAAAATCGTGATAAAATCTGAATAGTTAATAATTATTTTAAAACCAAGTTTATCTAAATCTATAAGATTAAACCCTCACCTTCTAAATTATAAACCATGACAAAAATCGTGATAAATTCTGAATAGTTAATAATTCTTTTAAAACCAAGTTTATCTAAATCTATAAGATTAAACCCTCACCTTCTAAATTAATAAATTTTAATCAAAATTACCCTCATTTTAGTGGATATTTTTAATTTTCTTTAAAATACTGATAGAAAAAACGAGATGTGTGTATAAATACAGACGTGTGTACATGGTAGTGTAGTGTGATGTAAGTGTAAGTAGAAGAAGCGAGATACACCTGTTATTTTACGTGTTCATAGAGGTATTTTGTTCCAAATAACCCACAATTTGATGGAGAAACCACAGAAAAATATAGAGAAAGTATATATATATATTACTGCTACACTGGTGCTACACTGGTGCTGCGTACTCAACGACTGCTTGAACACATGTAATGTAAACTATTCTGATTGCGTATTTATGTTTCTGAATTTCTGTCAGTGTGCAATATTATGCTCGTGAAAAGACACGCTGCGGAACGAGCATTTATTGAGCACGTTTCGCTGTGTAGAGCTCTAACGGAGCGAAACGTTGCCAAGTAATATCTTGTAAAGTAAAAGGACACAAGTGCAACTAATGTGACATTTATTGTGGCAACGTTTCGCTCTCCAGGAGCTTTATCAAGCCATTGATAAATGGCTTGATAAAGCTCCTGGAGAGCGAAACATTGCCACAATAAAATGTCACATTAGTTGCACTTGTGTCCTTTTACTTCACATATTGTCGGTAATTCTACCAACTTTATTACAACTAAAATCCTATTAACAATAATATACCTATGAGAAGCCCTAAACCCGCTTGGGTCCTCCACAGCAAGGAATAGTGACACAGATTTCACAAGGCACTTGATGTCAATTTTGAGAAACCGTCTCGTTATCTGCTATTGAGTTTTAAATCATTAAATACGCAAACAACAACAATCACACCGACACATAAGTTTGCAGAATGGAAAATTTAGATATATACATAAGAACTTATATAGATTGGTTAAGTGGGTTGAAAGAAAAGGTAAATTCCTGGTCACCTGAGGGAGAAGAAACGGGCCAGGACCCGCCCTGTACCTGGTACCTGGTCATTAAGTGAACAGGTAACCTTTTCGCTGCCAGGTAAGAATACTTTAATCCCTGTTTTAGGGATTAAAGTAAACTCTCACCATACTTGTACACAATGAGAGACATACAATGAGAGACATACACTGAAAAACATACACTGAGAAACATACAATGAGAGACATACAATGAGAGACATACACTGAGAGACATACACTGAGAGACATACACTGAGAAACATACAATGAGAGACATACAATGAGAGACATACACTGAGAGACATACACTGAGAGACATACAATGAGAGACATACAATGAGAGACATACAATGAGAGACATACACTGAGAGACATACACTGAGAGACATACAATGAGAGACATACAATGAGAGACATACACTGAGAGACATACACTGAGAAACATACAATGAGAGACATACAATGAGAGACATACACTGAGAGACATACAATGAGAGACATACAATGAGAGACATACACTGAGAGACATACACTGAGAGACATACAATGAGAGACATACAATGAGAGACATACACTGAGAGACATACAATGAGAGACATACAATGAGAGACATACACTGAGAGACATACACTGAGAGACATACAATGAGAGACATACAATGAGAGACATACACTGAGAGACATACAATGAGAGACTACAATGAGAGACATACACTGAGAGACATACACTGAGAGACATACAATGAGAGACATACAATGAGAGACATACAATGAGAGACATACACTGAGAGACATACAATGAGAGACATACAATGAGAGACATACAATGAGAGACATACACTGAGAGACATACAATGAGAGACATACACTGAGAGACATACAATGAGAGACATACAATGAGAGACATACACTGAAAAACATACACTGAGAAACATACAATGAGAGACATACACTGAGAGACATACAATGAGAGACATACAATGAGAGACATACAATGAGAAACATACACTGAGAGACATACAATGAGAGACATACACTGAGAAACATACAGTGAGAGACATACAATGAGAGACACTGAGAAACATACAATGAGAAACATATAATGAGAGACATACAATGAGAGACATACAATGAGAGACATACAATGAGAGACATACAATGAGAGACATACAATGAGATACACTGAGAAACATACAATGATAAACATACAATTAGAGACATACAATGAGAGACATACAATGAGAGACATACAATGAGAGACACCTCTCAGAGTACATATCTTGAGGGGAACTGACATAGATTAGCTGTGACTAAGGGGTCATTTATTCACCTCCTCTCATAGTCCTTCTCTAGGCAAATTTATTCAACACAAAAATATCGCCCATTACTCACCGCCTGACAACGAGCGGTTTGAAAATAAATTAAAAATTTATATTTTTTATCAGATATTTTATGGAATCAGAACTACGATAGGGAAATAAAAACTAGGAAGCACTTCTGTACAGAGAGACAGGAAGAAGATCATGTATGATGAGACATAGCCAAAAATGCTTGGCTTAAAAGGCACATTGTCTCCAATATTCACAAAAATTGCTATCGGAAAACGATATTGGGCAACCTGGGTCTAGCGGCTGTAAAGATTTAATATAATGCATGAGATTTTTACCTGTGTTATGTGGTGGTTGATGTTGTGGTATGTGGTGGTTGATGTTGTGGTATGTGGTGGTTGATGTTGTGGTATGTGGTGGTTGATGTTGTGGTATGTGGTGGTTGATGTTGTGGTATGTGGTGGTTGATGTTGTGGTATGTGGTGGTTGATGTTGTGGTATGTGGTGGTTGATGTTGTGGTATGTGGTGGTTGGTGTTGTATGTGGTGGTTGATGTTGTGGTATGTGGTGGTTGATGTTGTGGTATGTGGTGGTTGATGTTGTGGTATGTGGTGGTTGATGTTGTGGTATGTGGTGGTTGATGTTGTGGTATGTGGTGGTTGGTGTTGTGGTATGTGGTGGTTGATGTTGTGGTATGTGGTGGTTGATGTTGTGGTATGTGGTGGTTGATGTTGTGGTATGTGGTGATTGATGTTGTATGTGGTGGTTGATGTTGTGGTATGTGGTGGTTGATGTTGTGGTATGTGGTGATTGATGTTGTGGTATGTGGTGGTTGGTGTTGTGGTTGTGGTGATTGATGTTGTGGTATGTGGTGGTTGATGTTGTGGTATGTGGTGGTTGATGTTGTGGTATGTGGTGATTGATGTTGTATGTGGTGGTTGATGTTGTGGTATGTGGTGGCTCATGTGGTATGTGGTGGTTGATGTTGTGGTATGTGGTGATTGATGTTGTGGTATGTGGTGGTTGATGTTGTGGTATGTGGTGCTTGATGTTGCGGTATGTGGTGGTTGATGTTTTGGTATGTGGTGATTGATGTTGTGGTATGTGGTGGTTGATGTTGTGGCATGTGGTGGTTGATGTTTTGGTATGTGGTGATTGATGTTGTGGTATGTGGTGGTTGATGTTGTGGTATGTGGTTGGTGACGTTGTGGTATGTGGTGGTTGATGTTGTGGTATGCGGTGGTTGATGGTTGTGGAATGTGGTGATTGATGTGGTATGTTGTGGTTGGTGTTGTGGTATGTGGTGGTTGATGTTGTGGTTGTGGTGGTTGGTTGGTTGTGGTATGTGGTGGTTAATGTTGTGGTATGTGGTGGTTGATGTTGTAGTATGTGGTGATTGGTGTTGTGGTATGTGGTGGTTGATGTTGTGGTATGTGGTGGTTGATGTTGTAGTATGTGGTGATTGGTGTTGTGGTATGTGGTGGTTGATGTTGTGGTATGTGGTGATTGATGTTGTAGTATGTGGTGGTTGATGTTGTGGTATGTGGTGGTTGATGTTGTGGTATGTGGTGGGTGACGTTGTGGTATGTGGTGGTTGATGTTGTGGTATGTGGTGGTTGATGTTGTGGTATGTGGTGGTTGATGTTGTGGTATGTGGTGGGTGACGTTGTGGTATGTGGTAGTTGGTGTTATAGTATGTGGTGGTTGATGTTGTAGTATGTGGTGGTTGATGTTGTAGTATGTGGTGGTTGATGTTGTAGTATGTGGTGGTTGATGTTGTAGTATGTGGTGGTTGATGTTGTGGTATGTGGTGGTTGACGTTGTATGTGAATTAAAAGTAAGCAGCAAGGAGACGCTACTTAACAGGATGCATTCAGTAGGACAAATACAGGAAATAACTTGGAAAAGAAAGACATATAGCTGACAGCAGAATTCAGAATACAGAAGAGAGAGAGGAGAGAGGAGAGAGAGAGAGAGAGAGAGAGAGAGAGAGAGAGAGAGAGAGAGAGAGAGAGAGAGAAGAGAGAGAGAGAGAGAGAGAGAGAGAGAGAGAGAGAGAGAGAGAGAGAGAGAGAGAAAGGAGGAATAAACGAGGAAAATACTAGAGGAAATGAAAGCAACATATTACCATGGATATTAAAGAAGGGAGCAGAGACTGTGGTCCCAATCAAGAGGAATAATTTCGACAAGGAATCATCTTTTTAGCTTCAGAGCGATCAGGAAGTGGGGTAACCTGGACAACGACGTGCTAGAGGTAGGATCTGTACACAGCTCTAGTAATAAGAATGACAGGGGAGGGGGTCATGAAACGTCTAGAGAGACAAACAAAGGAAGCGTCATGTGAACCCAGCACAGTCAGGAGCTGTGGATCGACCCCTGGAAAGACAATTAGTTGAGTACAAACAGATGTCTACACACACACACACACGTGGGTATCCTGGCAAGGTCAAATTCAATGTTATAGGGTTTTAAGAAGAGGTATGAAAAGCTAATGTAGCAGGGAGAGAGAGTGAACCTATTAGCGAACAGCAAAGAGGCGAGGCCGGGAGCTATGACTCGACCCCTGCAGCCACAAACACACACAACATCACACAAGCATACAGAACACCTGCAAAAGGAGAACTCTTCTCGCATATATTCCGTAAACTAGCTCCATTATTTGCATTGCAGCAATCTCCTCCTTCCCAATACTCTGTAGAAGCGACTCAAGTGAGTTCAAGAACGTCTTACAGTCTTCCTGCAGATTCTGTCATCTTGGACTCTGATAAGAAGATAACAGTGAGCACTGCAGTCCTGCGGGAGGAGACGTTGAAGGTCAACCTTTTACAAGGGTCCTGGTGATTGTTCTTACAAATTTGTGTTGATTGTTTTCAAGGGGTGTGGGGGATTGTTTTTATACAGCTCTAGTGATTGTTTTAACGATGTATATGTGATTTGTTTTTATCCAGCTCTAGGGATTGTAACTAAGATATTGTTTTTAAACACTTCAAGTGATTGTTTTAACGGAGTGTAAGTGATTGTTTTAATGGAGTGTAAGTGATTGTTTTAACGCAAGGAAGAAAACGACCCACAAATATTAATCTCATTTGTCTTAATAAACAACTATCAGAGAATAAACTTTAAATCCTGATTATTAAAAATGCATCAGGTAATATTTTGACTAGTTGGACTCACATGACATACTGAAGAAAAAACTAAGACACTTTTTTTTTACTTAAGACAACATTTCGCCCTGCATAGAACTTTTGAGATCTCATGATTAAGCTCTTTAGAGTTAATAAACGCTTTAATAATAATATGTAGTGTAACAAAACTCGAAGCTGACGTTTGAAATACGAGTTACTAAGATTATTATTATTATTATGGTTATTATTATTATTATTATTATTATTATTATTATTATTATTATTATTATTATTATTATTATTATTATTATATTATTAGTAAGTAAGCAAATATTAAATTTGCTAACATCAGTATCGTAAGTTTTTATTGTCAATACAAATACGTTGCACATTAGTTTTCTCATAAGTATTACAGTAGATTTATTTAGTTTGTAACTATATATTTCTTAGTCTATTTGCTGTTCCCTGTCATGCATATTCTCCAGAGGTTCTTGGAGCAGCTCGGGAATCTCCACACCAGAATGAAGTGTGGTACAACGTGTGAGGGAATATACCAAACTCGTTTAGTTTTCATTTGACGCTGGCTGAGAGATTGCGTTGGGAAGACTTTTCTAGTTCCTAAGCCTCTCTCTCCCCAAACTTCTCTCTTTCTCATGTTCTTGCCGTCCTCTTTCTTTCCCCCTGCCCCTCTTTTTCTTTTCCTCTCCTCGTGGCTTCCTTTCTTTCTCCTGACTATTCAGCTTTCCCATATTCCTTCATTTTCTGATTATTCTTTCGTCAGATCCTCTTTTTTTATTCCTTCCTTTTCTCTCTCTCTCTCTCTCTCTCTCTCTCTCTCTCTCTCTCTCTCTCTCTCTCTCTCTCTCTCTCTCTCTCTCTCTCTCTCTCTCTCTCTCTCTCTCTCTCTCTCTCTCTTCCCCCTCTTTCTCACATTTTATTCCTCCTTTTTTTCTTCTTCTTCTCACACATCTGAGCTGTACAATTGCACCATTTTTGGTGTTCCCAGCCTGTGTACTTGTTCCAGGTTAAGTTCTGTTTGTTCCAACAACAGAGTCAGTCCAACACGCTGTTTGTTCCAACAACAAAATCAGTCCAACACGCTGTTTGTTCCAACAACAGAGTCAGTCCAACACGCTGTTTGTTCCAACAACAGAGTCAGTCCAACACGCTGTTTGTTCCAACAACAGAGTCAGTCCAACACGCTGTTTGTTCCAACAACAGAGTCAGTCCAACACGCTGTTTGTTCCAACAACAGAGTCAGTCCAACACGCTGTTTGTTCCAACAACAGAGCCAATCCAATACGTTGTTTGTTCCAACAACAGAGCCAATCCAATACGCTGTTTGTTCCAACAAGAGAGTCAGTCCAACACGCTGTTTGTTCCAACAACAGAGCCAATCCAATACGCTGTTTATTCCAACAAGAGAGTCAGTCCAACACGCTGTTTGCTCCAACAACAGAGCCAATCCAATACACTGTTTGTTCCAACAACAGAGTCAGTCCAACACGCTGTTTGTTCCAACAACAGAGCCAATCCAATACCCTGTTTGTTCCAACAAGAGAGTCAGTCCAACACGCTGTTTGTTCTAACAACAGAGCCAATCCAATACGCTGTTTGTTCCAACAACAGAGTCAGTCCAACACGCTGTTTATTCCAACAACAGAGCCAATCCAATACGCTGTTTGTTCCAACAACAGAGTTAATCCAACGCGCTGTTTGTTCCAACAACAGAGTTAGTCCAACACGCTGTTTGTTCCAACAACAGAGTCATTCCAACACGCTGTTTGTTCCAACAACAGAGTCAGTCCAACACGTCGTTTGTTCCAACAACAGAGTCAGTCCAACACGCTGTTTGTTCCAACAACAGAGCCAATCCAATACGCTGTTTGTTCCAACAACAGAGTCAGTCCAACACGCTGTTTGTTCCAACAAAAGAGCCAATCCAATACGCTGTTTGTTCCAACAAGAAAGTCAGTCCAACACGCTGTTTGTTCCAACAAGAGAGTCAGTCCAACACGCTGTTTGTTCCAACAACAGAGCCAATCCAATGCGCTGTTTGTTCCAACAAGAGAGTCAGTCCAACACTCTGTTTGTTCCAACAACAGAGCCAATCCAATACGCTGTTTGTTCCAACAACAGAGTCAGTCCAACATGCTGTTTGTTCCAACAACAGAGCCAATCCAATACGCTGTTTGTTCCAACAAGAGAGTTAATCGAACGCGCTGTTTGTTCCAACAACAGAGCCAATCCAATACGCTGTTTGTTCCAACAACAGAGCCAATCCAATACGCTGTTTGTTCCAACAACAGAGTCAGTCCAACACGCTGTTTGTTCCAACAACAGAGCCAATCCAATACGCTGTTTGTTCCAACAAGAGAGTTAATCCAACACGCTGTTTGTTCCAACAACAGAGCCAATCCAATACGCTGTTTGTTCCAACAAGAGAGTCAGTCCAACGCGCTGTTTTTTCCAACAACAGAGTTAATCCAACGCGCTGTTTGTTCCAACAACAGAGCCAATCCAATACGCTGTTTGTTCCAACAACAGAGTCAGTCCAACATGCTGTTTGTTCCAACAACAGAGCCAATCCAATACGCTGTTTGTTCCAACAAGAGTCAGTCCAACATGCTGTTTGTTCCAACAACAGAGTCAGTCCAACACGCTGTTTGTTCCAACAAAAGAGCCAATCCAATACGCTGTTTGTTCCAACAAGAAAGTCAGTCCAACACGCTGTTTGTTGCAACAAGAGAGTCAGTCCAACACGCTGTTTGTTCCAACAACAGAGCCAATCCAATACGCTGTTTGTTCCAACAAGAGAGTCAGTCCAACACGCTGTTTGTTCCAACAACAGAGCCAATCCAATACGCTGTTTGTTCCAACAACAGAGTCAGTCCAACATGCTGTTTGTTCCAACAACAGAGCCAATCCAATACGCTGTTTGTTCCAACAAGAGAGTTAATCGAACGCGCTGTTTGTTCCAACAACAGAGCCAATCCAATACGCTGTTTGTTCCAACAACAGAGCCAATCCAATACGCTGTTTGTTCCAACAACAGAGTCAGTCCAACACGCTGTTTGTTCCAACAACAGAGCCAATCCAATACGCTGTTTGTTCCAACAAGAGAGTTAATCCAACACGCTGTTTGTTCCAACAACAGAGCCAATCCAATACGCTGTTTGTTCCAACAAGAGAGTCAGTCCAACGCGCTGTTTGTTCCAACAACAGAGTTAATCCAATACGTTGTTTGTTCCAACAACAGAGTCAGTCCAACATGCTGTTTTTTCCAACAACAGAGCCAATCCAATACGCTGTTTGTTCCAACAAGAGAGTTAATCGAACGCGCTGTTTGTTCCAACAACAGAGCCAATCCAATACGCTGTTTGTTCCAACAACAGAGCCAATCCAATACGCTGTTTGTTCCAACAACAGAGTCAGTCCAACACGCTGTTTGTTCCAACAACAGAGCCAATCCAATACGCTGTTTGTTCAAACAACAGAGTCAGTCCAACACGCTGTTTGTTCCAACAACAGAGCCAATCCAATACGCTGTTTGTTCCAACAAGAGAGTTAATCCAACACGCTGCTTGTTCCAACAACAGAGCCAATCCAATACGCTGTTTGTTCCAACAAGAGAGTCAGTCCAACGCGCTGTTTGTTCCAACAACAGAGTTAATCCAATACGTTGTTTGTTCCAACAACAGAGTCAGTCCAACATGCTGTTTTTTCCAACAACAGAGCCAATCCAATACGCTGTTTGTTCCAACAAGAGAGTTAATCGAACGCGCTGTTTGTTCCAACAACAGAGCCAATCCAATACGCTGTTTGTTCCAACAACAGAGTCAGTCCAACACGCTGTTTGTTCCAACAACAGAGCCAATCCAATACGCTGTTTGTTCCAACAACAGAGTCAGTCCAACACGCTGTTTGTTCCAACAACAGAGCCAATCCAATACGCTGTTTGTTCAAACAACAGAGTCAGTCCAACACGCTGTTTGTTCCAACAACAGAGCCAGTCCAACGCGCTGTTTGTTCCAACAAGAGAGTTAATCCAACGCGCTGTTTGGAGAACTAATGGGAATTAAAACAACCTGTCGTTATATGTTTGTCTTCGTTAAAAAAATCTGTGATTTGCTCTCTACTGGTTAAATAATTAATTCACTGCGGTACATATAATTCACTGTACTTCATTGGTAGAATGTACGGTCAAGTACAGTACGTGAATAGAACTCAGCATGGCATTTGTTGCATTTATTGAGAAAACGTTTCATTCATAAAAAACTTTTTCAATCCTGCAATAAATCTCCGATAAACCTTGCAATAATCCCTACAATAAATCTTTCAATAAATCCCGTAATAAGCCTTGTAATAAATCCCAAAATTAATCCTTCAATAAATCCTGCAATAAACCTTGCAATAAACTTTGCAATAAACCCCCACAAAAATCCTTCAATAAACCCCACATTAAATCATTCAATCAATTCTACAGCACTTGCCATAAATGGCACCTCTAGTGTTTTATTCAATTAATTCATTATGGAACAATCAGTTCTCCGACGACCAAAACAATGTGGTACGAATAGTTCACTACAGAAACCGTTCACTGCGCTACAAGCAAGAAACGTGGGTTATTGAAACAGTCTCACTGTGTTATTATTTATTTTTTTTGGGGCAGCCATCTTTTGAAACACATAACAACATTAGCAACGATGCTTGTTGCAAAAAAAAAAATGATCGCTAATTGTGATGAATTGCTTTTCATTAGGTGCTTCCCACCTGAGATTCGCGGCAGAGATGTGTTTTGCCACGTCAGTAAAATTTCTGATTCGGGTACCAATGTTTTCGTTAGTTTTAAGAATGTCAGCGTTAATTTGTGCCTTTTCTGTCCTTTTCTCTTTACTCCCCATCACTCTACATGGTTTCTCATCCTCCCTGGAGTTAAGCCCTCCCTGCTTTCACACCCATTCTGCTTTCATACCCTCGTTGCTTTCACACTCATCTCTGCTTCCTCCTCTCTGCTATCCCTGCTGTCAGGTTCTCCCTGCCTTCTCATCCTCCCTGCGTTCACACATTTTCTGCTTTCCCACCCTCCCTGTTATAACACGAGCCTTCATTCCATAATATAATTATTCAGCAATTAGTTGACGAGTTATTTAACGCTAAATAATTTTGTCTGGTTAGTAAATGTAATTTAAACCAGTGTAAAGAAAAGGTCGAAATATTCTGAGAATTTACTGAGGTCGAATTTACCATAAGGTCGTCCACCTACAGCAAGTAGTCAGTGGCCTTGCGACGAGGGGAGAGGCTCTGCGATGACGGGAGAGGCCCTGCGACAACAGGAGAGGCCCTGCGACGGCGGGAGAGGCCCTGCGACAACAGGAGAGGCCCTGCGACGACAGGAGAGGCCCTGCGACGACGGGAGAGGCCCTGCGACGAAAAGAGAGGTCCTGCGACGACAGGAGAGGCCCTACGACGACGGGAGAGGCCCTGCGACGACGGGAGAGGCCCTGCGACGACGAGAGAGACCCTGCGACGACGGAAGAGGCCCTGCGACGACCACGGGAGTAACCAGCTCACCTGTCCTGCCGTGTCGGAAGTTAAGGTGTTCACTAAGGTGAGATTTTTCAACTTCGCCGTCTCTCTGAAAATAACTCAGTTATCAATTACCGCAATTAAAGTCATTTGCGCCTCTCTGTTCCGCCGAGCGCGGAGCATTTATTCTGAGTGTCTGAGAGAGAGAGAGAGACAGAGAGAGAGAGAGAGAGAGAAAGACAGACAGACAGAAACAGAGGCAGACTTTTCAGTGGGTTGTCACTAGAGGACGAAGGTACGAGTCATTACCACTTGTGGACGTAGAATGATTCACGTGGCGTAGCTCTACATAATAATAATAATAATAATAATAATAATAATAATAATAATAATAATAATAATAATAATAATAATAATAATAAAAATAATAATAATAATAATAATAAAAATAATAATAATAATAATAATAATAATAATAATAATAATAATAATAAAAATAATAATAATAATAATAATAATAATAATAATAATAATAATATTTTGTTTAATTCTCCAGGGTCGGGCTTCATCCTCCAGAGTCGTGCCTCATCCTCCAGAGTCGTGCCTCATCCTCCAGAGTCGTGCTTCATCCTCCAGAGTCGTGCCTCATCCTCCAGAGTCGTGCCTCATCCTCCAGAGTCGTGCCTCATCCTCCAGAGTCGTGCCTCATCCTCCAGAGTCGTGCCTCATCCTCCAGAGTCGTGCCTCATCCTCCAGAGTGGTGCCTCATCCTCCAGAGTCGTGCCTCATCCTCCAGAGTCCTGCCTCATCCTCCAGAGTCGTGCCTCATCCTCCAGAGTCGTGCCTCATCCTCCAGAGTGGTGCCTCATCCTTCAGAGTCGTGCCTCATCCTCCAGAGTCGTGCTTCATCCTCCAGAGTCGTGCCTCATCCTCCAGAGTCGTGCCTCATCCTCCAGAGTCGTGCCTCATCCTCCAGAGTCGTGCCTCATCCTCCAGAGTCGTGCCTCATCCTCCAGAGTCGTGCCTCATCCTCCAGAGTCGTGCCTCATCCTCCAGAGTCGTGCCTCATCCTCCAGAGTCCTGCCTCATCCTCCAGAGTCGTGCCTCATCCTCCAGAGTCGTGCCTCATCCTCCAGAGTGGTGCCTCATCCTTCAGAGTCGTGCCTCATCCTCCAGAGTCGTGCCTCATCCTTCAGAGTGGTGCCTCATCCTCCAGAGTCCTGCCACATCCTCCAGAGTCGTGCCTCATCCTCCAGAGTGTTGCCTCATCCTTCAGAGTCGTGCCTCATCCTCCAGAGTCGTGCCTCATCCTTCAGAGTGGTGCCTCATCCTCCAGAGTCCTGCCACATCCTCCAGAGTCGTGCCTCATCCTCCAGAGTGGTGCCTCATCCTTCAGAGTCGTGCCTCATCCTCCAGAGTCGTGCCTCATCCTTCAGAGTGGTGCCTCATCCTCCAGAGTCCTGCCACATCCTCCAGAGTCGTGCCTCATCCTCCAGAGTGGTGCCTCATCCTTCAGAGTCGTGCCTCATCCTCCAGAGTCGTGCCTCATCCTTCAGAGTCCTGCCTCATCCTCCAGAGTTCTGCCTCATCCTCCAGAGTCCTGCCTCATCCTTCAGAGTCCTGCCTCATCCTCCAGAGTCCTGCCTCATCCTCCAGAGTCCTGTCTCATCCTTCAGAGTCCTGCCTCATCCTTCAGAGTCCTGCCACATCCTCCAGAGTCCTGCCTCATCCTCCAGAGTCCTGCCTCATCCTTCAGAGCCCTGCCTCATCCTTCAGAGTCCTGCAACATCCTACAGAGTCCTGCCTCATCCTCCAGAGTCCTGCCTCATCCTCCAGAGTCCTGCCTAATCCTCCAGAGTCCTGCCTCATCCTCCAGAGCCCTTCCTCATCCTCCAGAGTCCTGCCTCATCCTCCAGAGTCCTGCCTCATTATCCAGAGTCCTGCTTCATCCTTCAAAGTCCTGCCTCATCCTCCAGAGTCCTGCCTCATCCTCCAGAGTCCTGCCTCATCCTCCAGAGTCTTACTTCATCCTTCAGAGCCCTGCCTCATCCTTCAGAGCCCTGCCTCATCCTTCAGAGTCCTGCCACATCCTCCAGAGTCCTGCCTCATCCTCCAGAGTCCTGCCACATCCTCCAGAGTCCTGCCACATCCTCCAGAGTCCTGCCTCATCCTCCAGAGTCCTGCCACATCCTCCAAAGTCCTGCCACATCCTCCAGAGTCCTGCCTCAGCTTCCAGAGTCCTGCCTCATCCTCCAGAGTCCTGCCTCATCCTCCAGAGTCTTGCCTCATCCTCCAGAGTCCTGCCACATCCTCCAGAGTCCTGCCTCATCCTCCAGAGTCCTGCCACATCCTCCAGAGTCCTGCCACATCCTCCAGAGTCCTGCCTCATCCTCCAGAGTCCTGCCTCATCCTCCAGAGTCCTGCCACATCCTCCAGAGTCCTGCCACATCCTCCAGAGTCCTGCCACATCATCCAGAGTCCTGCCACATCCTCCAGAGTCCTGCCTCATCCTCCAGAGTCCTGCCTCATCCTCCAGAGTCCTGCTTCATCCTCCAGAGTCCTGCCACATCCTCCAGAGTCCTGCCACATCCTCCAGAGTCCGGCCACATCCTCCAGAGTCCTGCCTCATCCTCCAGAGTCCTGCCTCATCCTTCAGAATCCTGCCACATCCTCCAGAGTCCTGCCTCATCCTCCAGAGTCCTGCCTCATCTTCCAGAGTCCTGCCTCATCCTCCAGAGTCCTGCCTCATCCTCCAGAGTCCTGCCTCATCCTCCAGAGTCCTGCCTCATCCTCCAGAGTCCTGCCACATCCTCCAGAGTCCTGCCACATCCTCCAGAGTCCTGCCTCATCCTCCAGAGTCCTGCCTCATCCTTCAGAGTCCTGCCTCATCCTCCAGAGTCCTGCCCCACCCTCCAGAGTCCTGCCTCATCCTCCAGAGACCTGCCACATCCTCCAGAGTCCTGCCACATCCTCCAGAGTCCTGCCTCATCCTCCAGAGTCCTGCCTCATCCTTCAGAGTCCTGCCTCATCCTCCCGAGTCCTGCCCCATCCTCCAGAGTCCTGCCTCATCCTCCAGAGTCCTGCCACATCCTCCAGAGTCCTGCCACATCCTCCAGAGTAATGCCTCATCCTCCAGAGTCCTGCCACATCCTCCAGAGTCCTGCCACATCCTCCAGAGTCCTGCCACATCCTCCAGAGTCCTGCCACATCCTCCAGAGTCCTGCCTCATCCTCCAGAGTCCTGCCTCATCCTTCAGAGTCCTGCCTCATCCTCCAGAGTCCTGCCTCATCCTTCAGAGTCCTGCCTCATCCTCCAGAGTCCTGCCACATCCTCCAGAGTCCTGCCACATCCTCCAGAGTCCTGCCTCATCCTCCAGAGTCCTGCCTCATCCTCCAGAGTCCTGCCTCATCCTTCAGAGTCCTGCCTCATCCTCCAGAGTCCTGCCACATCCTCCAGAGTCCTGCCACATCCTCCAGAGTCCTGCCTCATCCTCCAGAGTCCTGCCTCATCCTCCAGAGTCCTGCCTCATCCTCCAGAGTCCTGCCTCATCCTTCAGAGTCCTGCCTCATCCTCCAGAGTCCTGCCCCATCCTCCAGAGTCCTGCCTCATCCTCCAGAGTCCTGCCACATCCTCCAGAGTCCTGCCACATCCTCCAGAGTCCTGCCACATCCTCCAGAGTCCTGCCACATCCTCCAGAGTCCTGCCACATCCTCCAGAGTCCTGCCACATCCTCCAGAGTCCTGCCACATCCTCCAGAGTCCTGCCACATCCTCCAGAGTCCTGCCACATCCTCCAGAGTCCTGCCACATCCTCCAGAGTCCTGCCACATCCTCCAGAGTCCTCCCACATCCTCCAGAGTCCTGCCACATCCTCCAGAGTCCTGCCACATCCTCCAGAGTCCTGCCACATCCTCCAGAGTGAACTGTTACAAAACATCTGGGAAAGTTCAGCCATTAGCCAACATTTTCTTTTTCAACGATACATTATGGTAATGAAAAATTACTTTACGTTAATTTCATACTTTTTTCTTTCTCTTGTGTACACACACACACACACACACACACACACACACACACACACACACACACACACACACACACACACACACACACACACACACACACACACACAGGGAGATTGCCTGAGGCATGGAAGACAGCAAATGTAGTCCCAATCTTTAAAAAAGGAGACAGACATGAAGCATTAAACTACAGACCAGTGTCACTGACATGTATAGTATGCAAAGTCATGGAGAAGATTGTCAGGAGAAGAGTGGTGGAACACCTAGAAAGGAATGATCTCATCAACAGCAGCCAACAAGGTTTCAGAGATGGGAAATCCTGTGTCACAAACCTACTGGAGTTCTATGACAAGGTGACAGCAGTAAGACAAGAGAGAGAGGGGTGGGTGGATTGCATATTCTTGGACTGCAAGAAGGCGTTTGACACAGTTCCACACAAGAGATTGTTGCAAAAACTGGAGGACCAAGCAGGGATAACAGGGAAGGCACTACAATGGATCAGGGAATACTTGTCAGGAAGACAGCAGCGAGTCATGGTACGTGGCGAGGTGTCAGAGTGGGCACCTGATTGGGGAAGGGCAAAGAAGACCGCAGACGGAGTACAGTCTAGGGGGCCAGAGACTACAAACCTCACTCAAGGAAAAAGATCTTGGGGTGAGTATAACACCAGGCACATCTCCTGAAGCGCACATCAACCAAATAACTGCCGCAGCATATGGGCGCCTAGCAAACCTCAGAACAGCATTCCGACATCTTAATAAGGAATCGTTCAGGACCCTGTGCACCGTGTACGTTAGGCCCATATTGGAGTATGCGGCACCAGTTTGGAACCCACACCTAGCCAAGCATGTAAAGAAACTAGAGAAAGTGCAAAGGTTTGCAACAAGACTAGTCCCAGAGCTAAGAGGTATGTCCTACGAGGAGAGGTTAAGGGAAATCAACCTGACGACACTGGAGGACAGGAGAGATAGGGGGGACATGATAACTACATGCAAAACACTGAGAGGAATTGACAAGGTGGACAAAGACAGGATGTTCCAGAGATTGGACACAGTAACAAGGGGACACAGTTGGAAGTTGAAGACACAGATGAATCACAGGGATGTTAGGAAGTATTTCTTCAGCCACAGAGTAGTCAGTAAGTGGAATAGTTTGGAAAGCGATGTAGTGGAGGCAGGATCCATACATAGCTTTAAGCAGAGGTACGATAAAGCTCACGGCTCAGGGAGAGTGACCTAGTAGCGATCAGTGAAGAGGCGGGGCCAGGAGCTCGGACTCGACCCCCGCAACCTCAACTAGGTGAGTACAACTAGGTGAGTACACACTAAGCAAGGTGTGTATTTGACAAAGAATTAGATAGCATTTTCGCTCACCCACTGGTACACTGCAGCCACTATCTTCACCCACTGGTACACTGCAGCCACTATCTTCACCCACTGGTACACTGCAGCCACTATCTTCACCCACTGGTACACTGCAGCCACTATCTTCACCCACTGGTACACTGCAGCCACTATCTTCACCCACTGGTACACTGCAGCCACTATCTTTACCCGCTGGTACACTGCAGCCACTATCTTCACCCACTGGTGCACTGCAGCCACTATCTTCACCCACTGGTACACCGCATACACTATCTTCACCCACTGGTACACTGCAGCCACTATCTTCACCCACTGGTACACTGCAGCCGCTGTCTTCACCCACTGGTACACTGCAGCCACTATCTTCACCCACTGGTACACTGCAGCCGCTGTCTTCACCCACTGGTACACTGCAGCCACTATCTTCACCCACTGGTACACTGCAGTCACTATCTTCACCCACTGGTACACTGCAGCCACTATCTTCACCCACTGGGCACTGCAGCTACTATCTTCACCCACTGGTACACTGCAGCCACTATCTTCACCCACTGGTACACTGCAGTCACTATCTTCACCCACTGGTACACTGCAGCCACTATCTTCACCCACTGAGCACTGCAGCCACTATCTTAACCCACTGGTACACTGCAGCCACTATCTTCACCCACTGGTACACTGCAGTCACTATCTTCACCCACTGGTACACTGCAGCCACTATCTTCACCCACTGGACACTGCAGCCACTATCTTCACCCACTGGTACACTGCAGCCACTGTTTTCACCCACTGGTACACTGCAGCCACTATCTTCACCCACTGGTACACTGCAGCCATTATCTTCACCCACTGGTACACTGCAGCCACTATCTTCACCCACTGGAACACTGCAGCCACTATCTTGACCCACTGGTACACTGCAGCCATTATCTTCACCCACTGGTACACTGCAGCCACTATCTTCACCCACTGGTACACTGCAGTCACTATCTTCACCCACTGGTACACTGCAGCCACTATCTTCACCCACTGGTACACTGCAGCCACTATCTTCACCCACTGGTACACTGCAGTCACTATCTTCACCCACTGGTACACTGCAGCCACTATCTTCACCCACTGGTACACTGCAGCCATTATCTTCACCCACTGGTACACTGCAGCCACTATCTTCACCCATTGGTACACTGCAGCCACTATCTTCACCCATTGGTACACTGCAGCCACTGTCTTCACCCACTGGTGCACTGCAGCCACTGTCTTCACCCTCTGGTACACTGCAGCCACTATCTTCACCCACTGGTACACTGCAGCCATTATCTTCACCCACTGGTGCACTGCTGCCACTATCTTCACCCACTGGTGCACTGCAGCCACTATCTTCACCCACTGGTACACCGCATACACTATCTTCACCCACTGGTACACTGCAACCACTGTCTTCACTCACTGGTACACTGCAGCCACTATCTTCACCCACTGGTACACTGCAGCCACTATCTTCACCCTCTAGTACACCGCATACACTATCTTTACCCGCTGGTACACTGCAGTCACTATCTTCACCCACTGGTGCACTGCAGCCACTATCTTCACACACTGGTACACCGCATACACTATCTTCACCCACTGGTACACTGCAGCCACTGTCTTCACTCACTGGTACACTGCAGCCACTATCTTTACCCACTGGTACACTGCAGCCACTATCTTCACCCACTGGTGCACTGCAGCCACTATCTTCACCCACTGGTACACCGCATACACTATCTTCATCGACTGGTACACCGCAGCCACTGTCTTCACTCACTGGTACACTGCAGCCACTATCTTTACCCGCTGGTACACTGCAGCCACTATCTTCACCCACTGGTGCACTGCAGCCACTATCTTCACCCACTGGTACACCGCATACACTATATTCACCCACTGGTACACTGCAGCCACTGTCTTCACTCACTGGTACACTGCAGCCACTATCTTGACCCACTGGTACACTGCAGCCACTATCTTCACCCACTGGTACACTGCAGCCACTATCTTCACCCACTGGTACACTGCAGCCACTATCCTCACTCACTGCTACACTGCAGTCACTATCCTCACCCACTGGTACACTGCAGCCACTTTCGTCACCCACTGGTACACTGCATCCACTGTCGTCACCCACTGGTACACTGCATCCACTGTCTTCACCCACTGGTACACGGCAGCCACTATCCTCACTTGCTGCTACACTTCAGTCACTATCCTCACTCACTGGTACACTGCAGCCACTGTCCTCACTCACTGCTACACTGCAGCCACTGTCCTCATTCACTTGTACACTGCAGTCACTGTCCTCACCCTCTGGTACACTGCAGCCACTATCTTCACTCACTGGTACACTGCAGCCACTATCCTCACTCACTGCTACACTGCAGCCACTATCCTCACTCACTGCTACACTGCAGTCACTATCCTCACTCACTGCTACACTGCAGTCACTATCCTCACTCACTGCTACACTGCAGTCACTATCCTCACTCACTGCTACACTGCAGTCACTATCCTCACTCACTGCTACACTGCAGTCACTATCCTCACTCACTGCTACACTGCAGTCACTATCCTCACTCACTGGTACACTGCAGTCACTATCCTCACTCACTGCTACACTGCAGTAACTATCCTCACTCACTGCTACACTGCAGTCACTATCCTCACTCACTGCTACACTGCAGTCACTATCCTCACTCACTGCTACACTGCAGTCACTATCCTCACTCACTGCTACACTGCAGTCACTATCCTCACTCACTGCTACACTGCAGTCACTATCCTCACTCACTGCTACACTGCAGTCACTATCCTCACTCACTAGTACACTGCAATCACTATCCTCACTCACTGCTACACTGCAGTCATTATCCTCACTGCTACACTGCAGTCACTATCCTCACTCACTAGTACACTGCAGTCACTATCCTCACTCACTAGTACACTGCAGTCACTATCCTCACTCACTGCTACACTGCAGTCACTATCCTCACTCACTGCTACACTGCAGTCACTATCCTCACTCACTAGTACACTGCAGTCACTATCCTCACTCACTGCTATACTGCAGTCACTATCCTCACTGCTACACTGCAGTCACTATCCTGACTCACTGCTACACTGCAGTCACTATCCTCACTGCTACACTGCAGTCACTATCCTGACTCACTGCTACACTGCAGTCAGTATCCTCACTCACTAGTACACTGCAGTCACTATCCTCACTCACTGCTACACTGCAGTCACTATCCTCACTGCTACACTGCAGTCACTATCCTCACTCACTGCTACACTGCAGTCACTATCCTCACTCACTAGTACACTGCAGTCACTATCCTCACTCACTGCTACACTGCAGTCACTATCCTCACTGCTACACTGCAGTCACTATCCTGACTCACTGCTACACTGCAGTCAGTATCCTCACTCACTAGTACACTGCAGTCACTATCCTCACTCACTGCTACACTGCAGTCACTATCCTCACTCACTAGTACACTGCAGTCACTATCCTCACTCACTGCTACACTGCAGGATTCAATTCTCCGCCTTCCTTTTGGTAGTAACGTGGCAAGTGTTGGCAAGTGTTGGCAAGTGTTGGCAAGTGCGCTATGATGACAATAAAGTGTAACGGCGAAACTTTGCACACTTTCGCCCATTAAAATTCCTGAAGTTTCTGAGACCGATGGGAAATTAGCAGCGTTTTTACACACTAGTAATGATGAGAGATAACCTAACATTACAGTGGGAACTTCTGTTGTCTTTATCTATTTGAGATTATCTATTTTGTAATTATCCATGCGTAATTATCTATTAGTAATATGCTTCTGGGTTTTCTTTTTGAATACTATGATTATTCTTGATTTTTTTTCATAATTTTTAATGGTTGAGGCAACTAATTTCGTCATTTTACGATTTATTCCGTTTTTCTTCACTATTCTGAAGGAAAAATTACAAGATTTTCGATCCAAAATTTTTTTTTAAATGAGTCCTATGAGGCGGCCCAAATTTTAGTTTTGTGTATCTCTATGAAAGTATTTTTGGTTTGGAAGTTAATTAGAAGTTCGTAATTTGAAGAGGACAAGTCAGGCTTTGTTGTGGTTCGTTATTTAACTTTGTCAGGTCTCGCAGGATTGTTTGATACTGTTCCAGGGCTTGATAATGGTCTAGGGTGGACCGAAAGATCGTCTCAAGTTTGGTTTCTTGCATTTTTTAAACCACTAAAGAATAAAATGGCACAATACCGTGACTGGAACAATACTTGGGCCATTTACAAGTCACCAGTATCACCAGCTCTAACCAGTCCTTTCTGTTGCTTATTCTATTAACATTCGCCACTTGCTCTAACCAACGTCACCACCCATTAGAACTCCCTTCTCTTACTCTCACCGCCATTACCACCCCTCTCAACCCCCGCCCCTCTCACAATTGTAAACACCGTTACCACTCATAACTACCCCATCCTCCAGATCTGCTGCTCTAACCACCATGAGTACCTCTAACCACCATGAGTACCTCTAACCACCATGAGTACCTCTAACCACCATGAGTACCTCTAACCACCATCAGTACCTCTAACCACTATCAGTACCTCTAACCACCATGAGTACCTCTAACCACCATGAGTACCTCTAACCACTATCAGTACCTCTAACCACCATGAGTACCTCTAACCACCATCAGTACCTCTAACCACTATCAGTACCTCTAACCACCATCAGTACCTCTAACCACCAACAGTACCTCTAACCAATATCAGTACCTCTAACCACCATCAGCACCTCTAACCACCATCAGCACCTGTAACCACCATCAGTACCTCTAACCACCATCAGAACCTCTAACCACTATCAGCACCTCTAACCACCATCAGTACCTCTAACCACCATCAGTACCTCTAACCACCATCAGTACCTCTAACCACCATCAGTATCTCTAACCACTCCTGCTGCAGTAACCACCATCACGGATTCGATATCTTGTGTACTTAAATTATATCGCCTTTGGCATAATCAATTATTATCTCAATATAAGCTTTGTTCTTCATCTGTGTCTATTGCAACCAAGTTGCGAGTTATTCTTGGACAGCACAGAACATCGTCCATGCAACTTTACCGACGTCACCACCCTTTCAATCTTCAAGTCAACAATGCTATATTCCGTTTTTTTTTTCAAACATGCATTTAAAAATATCACGACTACTTACTTAAAAAGCAGAAGCGGAGAATAGTGGTGTGTTTCTCTGCAAGTCTCCTGAGATCAACACAAGGCGCTGCAGAGCAACTCCGGCTAATTAACACAATGTATTGGTCTTAACAGCCTAGTTCCTGCACCCCGAGGGAGGAAGGAACCCACACTTTCCTAAATTACTGGCGAGTACTGTGCCTGTGTGGTGGGCGGTGATGCCGTGGTGGGAGGTGGGTGATGACCCTGTGAGATGGGTGGGCTCTGGGTGGTGACTCCGAGTGATGGGTGGACTGTGGGTGGTGACTGAGAGATGGGTGGGCTGTGGATGGTGACTCCAAGTGATGGCTGGGCTGTGGGTGGTGACTCCGAGTGATGGCTGGGCTGTGGGTGGTGACTCCGAGTGATGGCTGGGCTGTGGGTGGTGACTCCGAGTGATGGCTGGGCTGTGGGTGGTGACTCCGAGTGATGGCTGGGCTGTGGGTTGTCGGTGGTGTTGGAATCTAAAAGGTTAAGTTGGTCTCCGACCTCGTCATTTCCAAGATGGTTGGCTTTCTAGGTTTAACGTCTAATGACTTGTTTTAAAGTCTATTGACTAAAGGCTCATTATGAAATTGAGAAATATGCAGAAAAATGTCCCTTACAGTTATTCTATAACGTACGATTTTATACAAATGCAACTGAAAAATTACATCCGAAATTGGAGAGCACGAACTATGAAGGCCATTGAAAGTGCTGTTCAGTTTTGAACGAGCCTTTTCCAATTTCAGCTATAAAACTGCATTATATAGAGAAGCCTTGTAAGAGAGATTGCAGTGAAAAAAGTGTAAACAAAAGGATCATAAGGAAGCAAACATCACAGATCACAGAACACGGTATCCCACACATCGCGGACGACAAGCTCTCCACAGAGGAAATTCGGGATCCTCCTGATGGCGGAGATCTGTTTTCAAAATAAATAAAAAGAGTACTTCAGTATCCGGCTGTTAAGAGATCCACGAAACTTCTTGAATATTTGATCAAAGATCTGAGGTAATGCATCGTGGACATCAAACGTGACTGAGGTAGTGCATCGTGGACATCACACGTTACTGAAGTAGTGCATCGTGGACATCAAACGTTACTGAGGTAGTGCATCGTGGACATCAAACGTTACTGAGGTAGTGCATCGTGGACATCAAACGTGACTGAGGTAATGCATCGTGGACATCAAACGTGACTTAGGAAGTGCATCGTGGACATCAAACGTTACTGAAGTAGTGCATCGTGGACATCAAACGTTACTGAGGTAGTGCATCGTGGACATCAAACGTGACTGACGTAGTGCATCGTGGACATCAAACGTTACTGAGGTAGTGCATCGTGGACATCAAACGTGACTGAGGTAGTGCATCGTGGACATCAAACGTGACTGAGGTAGTGCATCGTGGACATCAAACGTGACTGAGGTAGTGCATCGTGGACATCAAACGTGACTGAGGTAGTGCATCGTGGACATCAAACGTGACTGAGGTAATGCATCGTGGACATCAAACGTGACTGAGATAATGCATCGTGGACATCAAACGTGACTTAGGTATTGCATCGTGGACATCAAACGTTACTGAAGTAGTGCATCGTGGACATCAAACGTTACTGAGGTAGTGCATCGTGGACATCAAACGTTACTGAGGTAGTGCATCGTGGACATCAAACGTTACTGAGGTAATGCATCGTGGACATCAAACGTGACTGAGGTAATGCATCGTGGACATCAAACGTGACTGAGGAAGTGCTTCGAGGACATCAAACGTGACTGAAGTAGTGCCTGTCATTCTAAGGCCAACATCAGCTCTTGAAGCCAACGGAATCATTAGTGTTCTTGTGAGGCCGCAGCAGAATTGGAAGGAAAAAATAACTATTTGAATGCACAGAATAAGTTCTGGCAGAAATGGCTAGCTACTTACAATTAATCCACCGTTTACAATAGAAACTGTAGATGATATTTCGGTTTTTCCTGGACCATCGTCAAGTGAGAAGGAACGAAATATTTTCTAACTATTCTAGTTCAAAGTGTAAGCTACTTTCGAATTGTTTTAGCCACGGTATTCTGACTTTCATTCATCAATCGCTTTCTCTTCCGTAGAGTTACAAGCAGTGGTGGCTCGTATGGGGGTGCTGCGGAACTGCAGCACCCCTTATTTTCACTCAGTATTATCGACAACATTCAATATAATGAGCCTTTTGTTATTTAATTATTTCTTTATACTTGTACATTATATAACCAAAGAATTAAAGAAAATATGGGGGTGCTGCAGTTCGGCAGCACCCCCACACGAGCCACCAATGGTCACAAGACTTACTGAGGTGCATTGTTATCAAGAAATATGCACCAAGAAGTATATGTCTCTCAGCTTTAATATGCTGAGTTAACTTTAATTCCTATTTAAGGAATTAAAGCATTCTTGTCTGGTGGTGAACATGATCCGCGTTAGATTTTAATCCTCATGAACCTACATATGTTGCTAGGTGAATCGGCCAGTAGTTTGTAATATGTTAGTAGTACTCTGAACAATATAACAACGTGCTGGTTAATTGGAATATCTTAAATGTAAAAAAATCATCCTGATTTGAGCGATAGTTTTAACAATTTAGAAATAATTCCAGAATTTATCCAACTTGAATTTATTTGCAGTATGTCTTCTTTTCTTTAAGTCTGTCTTCCACTTGTGTACTTCGGTTCCATCTCTCCTCCTACGTCTCTCCAGGGAGTACAGTTTCAAGTCTCTTAGTCTTACTTTACACATTCGGCACCGAGTTAATAATTCCGAGAGAGACAGAGAGAGAGAGAGAGAGAGAGAGAGAGAGAGAGAGAGAGAGAGAGAGAGAGAGAGAGAGAAAGAGAGAGACAGACAGACAGACAGACAGACAGAGAAGGGAAGCACCTGTAAATGCTTATTATTATTATTATTATTATTATTATTATTATTATTATTATTATTATTATTATTATTATTATTATTATTATTATTATTATTGTTATTATTATTATATTATTATTATTATTATTATTATTATTATTATTATTATTATTATTATTATTATTAGTGCGCAGACGTTATACATTACCCATTTCGTAAGTCTTGAAAAGCAAGACTTAATTTTCGCTTCGCTCATCTCTGAGATAAGTCACAGCTTAATGCTGAGTGAAATATCTAAAATAATAGCTTCTCTAGTCACTCCATTTCTCATAACATTCAGCTTCAGATGGAGTTGGATTCCTTAAGCCCTGAACACTGACAAATGATGAGTTTATTGCTGTAACTAGATTGCGAGAAAATATATTATGTTAGTATTGTCTAGAATAAGTTGCAGTTTAGATGTACCTTAGAGGAAGTCATCTAGACCATTACAAGACCCGGTCTTCAGGATCCACGCTAGATGAAGTTTAGATCACTCTAATCTAGGCAAGATTACGTTAAAACAGAATCTCGAGACCACTGCAGAACTAGTCAAAACTTACACTAGACCTTCGTTAAGACTACACCAACCCAGGTCATTAAGTTCGCACTAGCCCAGGTCATCTAGACCACACTAGCCCAGGTCATCTACACTACACTAGCCCAGGCCATCTAGACTACACTAGCCCAGGCCATCTAGACCACACTAGCCCAGGTCATCTAGACCACACTAGCCCAGGCCATCTAGACCACACTAGCCCAGGTCATCAAGACCACACTAGCCCAGGTCATCAAGACCACACCAACCCAGGTCATCAAAACCACACTAGCACAGGTTATCAAAAACACACTAGCCCAGGTCATCAAGACCACACCAGCCCAGATCAAGACCACATTAGACCAGGTCATCAAGACCACACTAGCCCTGGCCGTTAAGACCACACCAGCCCAGGTCATCAAGACCACACTAGCCCAGGTCATCAGACCACACTAGTCCAGGTCATCAAGACCACATTAGCCCAGGTCATCAAGACCACATCAGCCCAGGTCATCAAGACCACACCAGCCCAGGTCATCAAGATCACACCTTCACAAGTCATCAAGAGCAAACCAGCCCAGATCATCAAGACCACACTAGTCCAGGTCATCAAGACCACAATAGCCCAGGTTATCAAGATCACACCAGCACAAGTCATCAAGACCACACCAGCCCAGATCATCAAGACCGCACCAGCCCAGGTCATCAAGATCACACTAACCCAAGTCATCAAGACCACACGACCCAGGTCATCAGATCACATCGCACAAGTCATAAGATCACACCAGCCCAGTCATCAAGACACACACTATCCAGTTTTGTCACAAGTGACCAAATAGTAGATGTTCAGAGATCTGAACACAGTAAGACCAAGGACCAGTTGCAAGTTACGACACAGATGAATCACGGGATCTAGGCAGTATTCTTCAGCTCACAGACCACTACGCAGTCAAATGAATAGCTAATCATGAGAGCAATGCATGCCCAGGTCATCAGGATCACACATACACCTAGCTTTCAAGTGACAGATAGGTCAGATGAGACACTACAGGTTCAGAGAGACACAGTGATACTAGGTGAGCCAGTATTTCTCAGCCCGATAGTCAGTAATGAAAGTTGGGAAGCAGAGCTCAGGCTCAGACCCCAACCTTACATTAAGCATGAGTACAAGAACTACGGTTAGACAAGTCATCTAAGGACCACACCGATCATAAAGCAGGTCATCAAGACCACACCACCAAGTCTCAAGATCACACTCAGCACAAGTCATCAAGACCACACCAGCACAGGTCATCAAGATCCACACCAACAACAGGTCATCAAGATCACACCAGCACAAGTCATCAAGACCACACCAGCACAAGTCATCAAGATCACCAGCCAAAGTCATCAAGATCACACCAGCACAAGTCATCAAGACCACACCAGCACAAGTCATCAAGATCACACCACACAAGTCATCAAGATCACACCAGCACAAGTCATCAAGACCACACCAGCACAAGTCATCAAGATCACACCAGCACAAGTCATCAAGACCACACCAGCACAAGTCATCAAGATACACAGCACAGCATCAAGGTCATCAAGATCACACCAGCACAAGTCATCAAGATCACACCAGCACAAGTCATCAAGATCACACCAGCACAAGTCATCAAGATCCACACCAGCACAATCATCAAGATCACACCAGCACAAGTCATCAAGACCACACCAGCACAAAGTCATCAAGATCACACCAGCACAAGTCATCAAGATCACACCAGCAAAATCACAAGACACACCACACAAGTCATCAAGATCACACCAACAGTCATCAAGATCACACCAGCACAAGTCATCAAGATCACACCAGCACAAGCCATCAAGATCACACCAGCACAAGTCATCAAGACCACACCAGCACAAGTCATCAAGATCACACCAGCACAAGTCATCAAGATCACACCAGCACAAGTCATCAAGATCACACCAGCACAAGCCATTAACATCACACCAGCACAAGTCATCAAGATCACACCAGCACAAGTCATTAAGATCACACCAGCACAAGTCATCAAAATCACACCAGCACAAGTCATCAAGATCACACCAGCACAAGTCATCAAGCTCACACCAGAACAAGTCATCAAGATCACACCAGCACAAGTCATCAAGATCACACCAGCACAAGTCATCAAGATCACACCAGCACAAGTCATCAAGATCACACCAGCACAAGTCATCAAGATCACACCAGCACAAGTAATCAAGATCACACAAGCACAAGTCATCAAGATCACACCAGCACAAGTCATCAAGATCACACCAGCACAAGTCATCAAGATCACACCAGCACAAGTCATCAAGACCACACCAGCACAAGCCATCAAGATCACACCAGCACAAGTCATCAAGACCACACTAGCCCAAGTCATCAAGACCACACTAGCCCAAGTCATTAAGACCACACCAGCCCAAGTCATCAAGACAACACTAGCCCAAGTCATCAAGACCACACCAGCACAGGTCATCAAGACCACACCAGTCAAAGTCATCAAGATCACAACAGCACAAGTTATCAAGACCACACCAGCCCAAGTCATCAAGCTCACACCAGCCCTGATCATGAAGACCACACCAGCACAAGTCATCAAGACCACACCAGCACAGGTCATCAAGCTCACACCAGCCCAAGTCATCAAGACCACACTAGCCCAAGTCATCAAGACCACACCAGCACAAGTCATTAAGACCACACCAGCACAAGCCATCAAGATCACAACAGCACAAGTCATCAAGACCACACTAGCCCAAGTCATTAAGACCACACCAGCACAAGCCATCAAGATCACACCAGCACAAGTCATCAAGACCACACTAGCCCAAGTCATCAAGACCACACCAGCACAAGTCATCAAGACCACACCAGCACAAGTCATCAAGCTCACACCAGCACAAGTCATCAAGACCACACCAGCACAAGTCATTAAGATCACACCAGCACAAGTCATCAAGATCACACCAGCACAAGTCATCAAGATCACACCAGCACAAGCCATTAACATCACACTAGAACAAGTCATCAAGATCACACCAGCACAAGTCATCAAGACCACACCAGCACAAGTCATCAAGACCACACCAGCACAAGTCATCAAGACCATACCAGCACACGTCATTAAGACCACACCAGCACAAGTCATTAAGACCACACCAGCACAAGCCATCAAGATCACACCAGCACAAGTCATCAAGACCACACTAGCCCAAGTCATCAAGACCACACCAGCACAAGTCATCAAGACCACACCAGCACAAGTCATCAAGCTCACACCAGCACAAGTCATCAAGACCACACCAGCACAAGTCATTAAGACCACACCAGCCCAAGTCATTAAGACCACACCAGCACAAGTCATCAAGACCACACCAGCACAAGTCATCAAGACCACACTAGCCCAAGTCATCAAGACCACACTAGCCCAATTCATTAAGACCACACCAGCACAGGTCATCAAGACCACACCAATCCAAGTCATCAAGATCACACCAGCACAAGTTATCAAGACCACACCAGCCCTGATCATCAAGACCACACCAGCACAAGTCATCAAGACCACACCAGCACAGGTCATCAAGCTCACACAAGCCCAAGTCATCAAGACCACACTAGCCCAAGTCATCAAGACCACACCAGCACAAGTCATTAAGACCACACCAGCACAAGCCATCAAGATCACACCAGCACAAGTCATCAAGACCACACTAGCCCAAGTCATCAAGACCACGCCAGCACAAGTCATCAAGACCACACCAGCACACGTCATTAAGACCACACCAGCACAAGTCATTAAGACCACACCAGCACAAGCCATCAAGATCACACCAGCACAAGTCATCAAGACCACACTAGCCCAAGTCATCAAGACCACACCAGCACAAGTCATCAAGACCACACCAGCACACGTCATTAAGATCACACCAGCACAAGTCATTAAGACCACACCAGCACAAGTCATCAAGCTCACACCAGCACAAGTCATCAAGACCACACTAGCCCAAGGCGTTAAGACCACACTAGCCCAAGTCATCAAGACCACACTAGCCCAAGTCATCAAGACCACACTAGCCCAAGTCATCAAGACCACACTAGCCCAAGTCATCAAGATAACACTAGCCCAAGTCATCAAGACCACACCAGCACAAGTCATCAAGCTCACACCAGCACAAGTCATCAAGACCACACCAGCACAAGTCATCAAGATCACACCAGCACAAGTCATCAAGATCACACCAGCACAAGTCATCAAGACCACACCAGCACAAGTCATCAAGACCACACCAGCACAAGTCATCAAGACCACACCAGCACAAGTCATCAAGACCACACCAGCACAAGTCATCAAGATCACACCAGCACAAGTCATCAAGACCACACCAGCACAAGTCATCAAGAGCACACCAGCAAAAGTCATCAAGATCACACCAGCACAAGTCATCAAGACCACACCAGCACAAGCCATCAAGATCACACAAGCACAAGTCATCAAGACCACACTAGCCCAAGTAATCAAGACCACACTAGCCCAAGTCATTAGGACCACACCAGCCCAAGTCATCAAGACCACACTAGCCCAAGTCATCAAGACCACACCAGCACAAGTCATTAAGACCACACCAGCCCAAGTCATCAAGACCACACTAGCCCAAGTCATCAAGACCACACTAGCCCAATTCATTAAGACCACACCAGCACAGGTCATCAAGACCACACCAGCCCTGATCATCAAGACCACACCAGCATAAGTCATCAAGACCACACCAGCACAGGTCATCAAGCTCACACCAGCCCAAGTCATCAAGACCACACTAGCCCAAGTCATCAAGACCACACCAGCACAAGTCATTAAGACCACACCAGCACAAACCATCAAGATCACACCAGCACAAGTCATCAAGACCACACTAGCCCAAGTCATCAAGACCACACTAGCCCAAGTCATCAAGACCACATCAGCTCAAGGGAATGTCGTACGAGGAAAGGTTAAGGGAAATCGGACTGACGACACTGGAGGACAGAAGGGTCAGGGGAGACATGATAACGACATACAAGATACTGCGGGGAATAGACAAGGTGGACAGAGATAGGATGTTCCAGAGAGGGGACACAGGGACAAGGGGTCACAACTGGAAGCTGAAGACTCAGACGAGTCACAGGGACGTTAGGAAGTATTTCTTCAGTCATAGAGTTGTCAGCAAGTGGAATAGCCTAGCAAGTGAAGTAGTGGAGGCAGGAACCATACATAGTTTTAAGAAGAGGTATGACAAAGCTCAGGAAGCAGAGAGAGAGAGGATCCAGTAGCGATCAGTGAAGAGGCGGGGCCAGGAGCTGAGTCTCGACCCCTGCAACCACAATTAGGTGAGTACAATTAGGTGAGTACAAGTCATCAAGACCACACTAGCCCAAGTCATCAAGACCACACTAGCCCAAGTCATTATGACCACACCAGCCCAAGTCATCAAGACCACACTAGCCCAAGTTATCAAGACCACACCAGCACAGGTCATCAAGACCACACCAAAGTCATCAAGATCACAACAGCACAAGTTATCAAGACCACACCAGCACAAGTCATCAAGATCACACTAGCACAAGTCATCAAGATCACACCAGCACAAGTCATCAAGATCACACCAGCACAAGTCATCAAGATCACACCAGCACAAGTCATCAAGATCACACCAGCACAAGTCATCAAGATCACACCAGCACAAGTCATCATGATCACACCAGCACAAGTCATCAAGACCACACCAGTACAAGTCATCAAGATCACACCAGCACAAGTCATCAAGATCACACCAGCACAAGTCATCAAGATCACACCAGCACAAGTCATCAAGATCACACCAGCACAAGTCATCAAGATCACACCAGCCCAAGTCATCAAGACCACACTAGCCCAAGTCATCAAGACCACACCAGCACAGGTCATAAAGACCACACCAGCCCAAGTCATCAAGCTCACACCAGCCCTGATCATCAAGACCACACCAGCACAAGTCATCAAGACCACACCAGCACAGGTCATCAAGCTCACACCAGCCCAAGTCATCAAGACCACACTAGCCCAAGTCATCAAGACCACACCAGCACAAGTCATTAAGACCACACCAGCACAAGCCATCAAGATCACACCAGCACAAGTCATCAAGACCACACTAGCCCAAGTCGTCAAGACCACACCAGCACAAGTCATCAAGACCACACCAGCTCAAGTCATCAAGACCACACCAGCACACGTCATTAAGACCACACCAGCACAAGTCATTAAGACCACACCAGCACAAGCCATCAAGACCACACCAGCACAAGTCATCAAGACCACACTAGCCCAAGTCATCAAGACCACACCAGCACAAGTCATCAAGACCACACCAGCACAAGTCATCAAGCTCACACCAGCACAACTCATCAAGACCACACCAGCACAAGTCATTAAGACCACACCAGCACAAGTCATTAAGACCACACCAGCACAAGTCATCAAGACCACACCAGCACAAGTCATCAAGACCACACTAGCCCAAGTAATCAAGACCACACTAGCCCAATTCATTAACACCACACCAGCACAGGTCATCAAGACCACACCAGTCCAAGTCATCAAAATCACACCAGCACAAGTTATCAAGACCACACCAGCCCTGATCATCAAGACCACACCAGCACAAGTCATCAAGACCACACCAGCACAGGTCATCAAGCTCACACCAGCCCAAGTCATCAAGACCACACTAGCCCAAGTCATCAAGACCACACCAGCACAAGTCATTAAGACCACACCAGCACAAACCATCAAGATCACACCAGCACAAGTCTTCAAGACCACACTACCCCAAGTCATCAAGACCACGCCAGCACAAGTCATCAAGACCACACCACCACAAGTCATCAAGACCACACCAGCACACGTCATTAAGACCACACCAGCACAAGTCATTAAGACCACACCAGCACAAGCCATCAAGATCACACCAGCACAAGTCATCAAGACCACACTAGCCCAAGTCATCAAGACCACACCAGCACAAGTCATCAAAACCACACCAGCACACGTCATTAAGATCACACCAGCACAAGTCATTAAGACCACACCAGCACAAGTCATCAAGCTCACACCAGCACAAGTCATCAAGACCACACTAGCCCAAGGCGTTAAGACCACACTAGCCCAAGTCATCAAGACCACACTAGCCCAAGTCATCAAGACCACACTAGCCCAAGTCATCAAGACCACACTAGCCCAAGTCATCAAGATCACACTAGCCCAAGTCATCAAGACCACACCAGCACAAGTCGTCAAGCTCACACCAGCACAAGTCATCAAGACCACACCAGCACAAGTCATCAAGATCACACCAGCACAAGTCATCAAGACCACACCAGCACAAGTCATCAAGACCACACCAGCACAAGTCATCAAGATCACACCAGCACAAGTCATCAAGACCACACCAGCACAAGTCATCAAGATCACACCAGCACAAGTCATCAAGACCACATCAGCACAAGTCATCAAGATCACACCAGCAAAAGTCATCAAGATCACACCAGCACAAGTCATCAAGACCACACCAGCACAAGCCATCAAGATCACACCAGCACAAGTCATCAAGACCACACTAGCCCAAGTCATCAAGACCACACTAGCCCAAGTCATTAAGACCACACCAGCCCAAGTCATCAAGACCACACTAGCCCAAGTCATCAAGACCACACCAGCACAAGTCATTAAGACCACACCAGCCCAAGTCATCAAGACTACACTAGCCCAAGTCATCAAGACCACACTAGCCCATTTCATTAAGATCACACCAGCACAGGTCATCAAGACCACACCAGTCAAAGTCATCAAGATCACAACAGCACAAGTTATCAAGACCACACCAGCCCAAGTCATCAAGCTCACACCAGCCCTGATCATCAAGACCACACCAGCACAAGTCATCAAGACCACACCAGCACAGGTCATCAAGCTCACACCAGCCCAAGTCATCAAGACCACACTAGCCCAAGTCATCAAGACCACACCAGCACAAGTCATTAAGACCACACCAGCACAAGCCATC
>NC_069414.1:24883498-24898498 GCF_026875155.1 Cherax quadricarinatus
CACGAAAAGTGTTTCTGACAATATCTACGAAATAAATCTGTCCTTATGGCAAAAATCACTAAATATCGTGAGCTTTAAACAATACATTGTCAGACAGCCTTTCCCCAAGCTGACCAAAATAAAGTAACCTCTCAGTAATTCGGACATTATAATAACCAGTGGATAATATGACTTTATAATAACCCTGGAATAATTGGATATTAAATAAACCCTTGGATAATATGACATTATAATAATGTGATATGAACTATTCTAATCTATGATGTCAAAAATAGTTTAATAATGGGAATTAAACAGAGTTTTTAGGCCTGGTGAGCTAGAGCTCTCCCAGGAGGAATGTTAAAGCTCTCCCAGGAGGAATACTAGAGCTCTCCCAGGAAGAATGCTAGAGCTCTCCCAGGAGGAATGTTAGAGCTCTCCCAGGAGGAATGCCAGAGCTCTCCCAGGAGGAATGCTAGAGCTACCCTAGGAAGAATGTTAGAACTCTCCCAGGAGGAATTCTAGAGCTCTCACAGGAAGAATGTTAGAGCTCCCCCAGGAGGAATACTAGAGCTCTCTCAGGAATAAAAGTACTGAGACCAGAGTTCTGAGGATCTACTGTTAGGGAGGCAAGCGTCGTGTGCTTGAGGAAAGTGTCCTCAGGAGGAGGCGTCTTGAGGGAAGGAGATTGATGCCTTCATGTGTCAGCGTCCTCAGAGGGGAGGACGCTGGCCCCCTGACCACCACTAGAGAGATGGCCACCACTGGAAAGCTGCCCTCCACTGGGTACCACCCTTGCTGGGCTACCATCCACGGAAGCTGTGGTGGTAGAGGTATTACCGAGACGCAGTACCTCAGGTGCCGGGAACTACCTCAGTTACTAGTGAATATTGCAAAGGTTTTTTTCCAAGATGTAATTCACGAGCCTAGATGCGGTGCAGCGCAGAATTATCAGCCGAAAATAATTCCGTTTTTTTCAAGATGGCTTGAAAGGCAGTCAGTCCTGAGACCGTGGAAAATACTGTTAGCCAAGTTAGCATCCTCGAGAGTTTATTTGTATTATTCCTTTGTTTTATTTCAGCAAAAATTTTCTCCTTCTCACACTAAGTCCTGATCCTCATCTCCTTTGTGATGGAGTCTTGCTCCATCAGGAGCAGTGTGTGTGTGTGTGTGTGTGTGTATGTGTGTGTGTGTGTGTGTGTGTGTGTGTGTGTGTGTGTGTGTGTGTGTGTGTGTGTGTACTCACCTATTTGTATTCACCTGTTTGTCGTTGCAGGGATCGATTGACAGCTCCTGGTCCAGCTTCTTCGCTGGTCGCTACTAGGTCCACTCTCTCCCTACTCCATGAGCTTTGTCGTATCTCTTCTTAAAGTTATTTATAGATGCTTCCTCCACTATAGTACACTCCAGGTTGTCCCACTTCCTGACAATTCTGTGGCTGAAGAAATACTTCCTAACATACCTATGACTCATCCGAGTTTTCAACTTCCAGTTGTCCCCTTGTTGCTGTGTCCCATCCTTGCAACATCCTGTCCCTATCCACCCTGTCAATTCCTCTCAGTATTTATATGTTGTTATCATGTCTCCCCTGAGTGTATTTTATTCTCTCACTGTTCAACAGGTATGAGAGGCGAGTCTACTGTATGTTACGCTAAATTGTATCTCGACTACGTTTCGCTCTAGTTAATGGTCCAAGTTGGACCGAAACGTCGTCAGACGTTTCATTCTCGGATGTGTGGGTTGTGTACTAAATCTTAAAAAAGGTGTGTTTAAAACGCAGTGTGGGTTTAGAATTGGTTTATTCTGCTCCCATGTGAATTAAACAATTTAAGTTTAAGGCTTTTATTGAGACGTTTCCTTTAAAGTCCCTGATAAAATCTCATATAGACGAAACGTCTTGTCAATTTCACGAACTACATATAACGTCTTATTCACGTTAACAGTCAGTATACCTTACCATTGATTTACAGTTGATATATTCATACAACTGAATGATGGTGAAAGTTTTTCTTTTTTGGGCCACCCTGCCTTGGTGGGAGTCGGCCAGTGTGATAATAATAATAATAATAATATATTCATACATGTTTTTATTCTATCATGACAGAGAATCTGACAGCACATCAGGAGTGTTCAAAGTGCAATATGGTGTAGTGGATGATTTATTCTGATGATTTTCTAGTGGGATGAACACGTTGCATGACGCATTTCACTGTGGTATTGTCATGGGGTTGCCCCCGCCGTAGGGCTGTAAACGGTACTCCACCTATACACACTCGGACACTCCCTCGGGAACCACTGTCGGGTCACCACCCGGAGACGACCCGGGCCACAACCCGGGCCACGACCCGGGCCACGACCCGTCCATGGCAAAGCTACATGAACAAGAACGTGTATGATGCAAGGGTCAAACTTCTAACACTGCTTAGATTAGTTGAATTGGAGTGCTATGATGCCAGGGATCTTGATTCAAGGAAAGAGAGTTGCCCTTCTGTTTTGTGTATCAAATCTAATTACCTACCATTTCATTGGCACTGAATAACCTTAAAAAACTGAATATTTTATAACTGAAACTTCAGGACATTAGACTTTTTTATAACTGAAACTTCAAGGAAGAAAAGGTTCATTTGTTATTGTGACAAAAAACAATCTCAGGGAGACAGTGGATTTACTGTGCTGGTGAGAAGTGTGAAAATAAACATTTACACCAACTCATGTACCGTTCTCAACCTCGTGTTTGTTGCTGTAAAGTGCGAGAAGTGCAGCAAGGAACCTGGGAGTCAACAACTGGTTGTGTCTTGTGATTATTACTAATCATGATTCATCAATTGTTTTTACTTGCTCTTACTCTCCTTGTAGATTGTTGGTTGTGTGTATGTGTGTGTGTGTGTGTGTTGTGTTGTGTTGTGTTGTGTTGTGTTGTGTTGATCACACACACGCACACACAATATAGAACTTTAATAGAGTGGTTGGGTAATTCCATCAAAGTGCCTCTGTACCATACGTACGTAATGAGCAAATTTTATACAGAAAAGAATAATGATTTAACATGGGAATAGATTAATCATCCACCAGAAAGTTCTCCACCCGTAAGTATCAAGTAGCTCCTAGGGAATGAGAAGTAATCGGGTTTGATTCAAGGAAAGGGAGGGGTAGCTGCAATTTCTTGGATCAAGAGCCACTCACTAGCATCGTGCTTGCATCGTGTTGACATTCAATTTGTCTTTGTTGAGGCGTTGAAAAAAAAGTTGCGCTGACGTCAACCGAAGATAATTGCTGCCCATCTCTTCGAAATTTGACATCAATGTTACCAACATGTCACTGTGACAAGCACAAACTACAACTGACTTACCTCTTTTAGGGATGTCTGGAAGAAGATTATCTCAGCCCTCTTCCTTAGAACTTGCAATCCACTTCCTCAGTGTATGTTTCCGTTTCCTCAGTGCGATCAGGCAAAAGAATCTGTGTGGATAAATATTTTCCTTATATGCCCTGTTGTCGCCTAAGGATAGGCTGCCCTCTGTTTGTTAGTGCGTGAAAGAGAACGGTTCTCTATCTCCAGGACCACTTGTCGTGTTAGGACACACTTGTCGTGTTAAGACACCTGTAGTGTTAGGACACACTTGTCGTGTTAAGACACACCTGTAATGTTAGGACACACTTGTCGTGTTAAGACACACCTGTAGTGTTAGGATACACTTGTCGTGTTAAGACACACCTGTAATGTTAGGACACACTTGTCGTGTTAAGACACACCTGTAGTGTTAGGATACACTTGTCGTGTTAAGACACACCTGTAGTGTTAGGACACACTTGTCGTGTTTATACGTTTGGCTCTGATGATAGACTTTATGCTATATTGCAGACAGCTGTCACGTCCATTTTATATTATTAATTTTAGGAAACACTAAACCCGTAGAGGTGATACAGCTCCTGGGCAGGGAGGCTGCTGCGAGGCATTCTGATTGGATCGGAGTAAAGGACGGGCAGTTAACCCTCAGCTATGAACCAGACATTAGACTGTCACAAGTAATTCTGTAGACGGTTTCCGTCACTGCTAAAAGTTATAGGATGAATTTATATGAGCTGTGGCTCATGTTAGACAGGGGCTCGACTCCCTGTGGTCTGAAAGTTGGAATTACCACTGTTGTGCTCTCAAGTCTCAGAGCTGGAGATGGAGGAGGCACTCCTGTGGTATGAAAGATGGAGATGGCACTGGTGTGGTCTGAGAGATGGACATGGCACTGGTGTGGTCTGAGAGATGGAGATGGCACTGGTGTGGTCTGAGAGATGGAGATGGCACTGGAGTGGTCTGAGAGATGGAAATGGCACTGGTGTGGTCTGAGAGATGGAGATGGCACTGGTGTGGTCTGAGAGATGGAGATGGCACTGGTATGGTCTGAGACATGAAGATGGCACTGGTGTGGTCTGAGAGATGGAGATGGCACTGGTGTGGTCTGAGAGATGAAGATGGCACTGGTGTGGTCTGAGACATGAAGATGGCACTGGTGTGGTCTGAGAGATGGAAATGGCACTGGTGTGGTCTGAGACATGAAGATGGCACTGGTGTGGTCTGAGACATGAAGATGGCACTGGTGTGGTCTGAGACATGAAGATGGCACTGGTGTGGTCTGAGAGAGTTACATTGCTATGGCCTGAAAGTTAATTTCTACTTCTGACATACATGGCTACAATGTCGTATATACCAGGGAAAATGCACATGATGGTATCAGGCTACACAAACATTATCTGCACGTAGTGTAATGGCCCCAGCTGAGCTCTTGGCACTATCAGGCTCAGGGCAATTAACCACTTGGGAAAACATAAAGTTTTATTAACAGTGGGAGGACCTCCCGCATGGCACTCTCATCAGTGTTAATGTGGTACCTGTCTTACAGTGACACCAATGATATAGTGGCACCTGCGTTAGAATAACACCTTTGTTACAGTGGCACTTCCTCGGCCTTGAGGACACAACGGATTCTGCATAAACATCTGTGAGTTAGAAGAAGCGCCTCACAACATCCTCAGGAAAATGTTTTACGCTCCTTATTATGTTAAAGCAAGATTCCCTTGAGAATGAGGCGAGGAGGCTGCTCCATCACTGCCTGTATATATCGTCTGGTTGTGAGGCGAGAAGGCTGCTCCATCACTGCCTGTATATATCGTCTGGTTGTGAGGCGAGAAGGCTGCTCCATCACTGCCTGTATATATCGTCTGGTTGTGAGGCGAGGAGGCTGCTCCATCACTGCCTGTATATATCGTCTGGTTGTGAGGCGAGGAGGCTGCTCCATCACTGCCTGTATATCTCGTCTGGTTGTGAGGCGAGGAGGCTGCTCCATCACTGCCTGTATATCTCGTCTGGTTGTGAGGCGAGGAGGTTGCTCCATCACTGCCTGTATATCTCGTCTGGTTGTGAGGCGAGGAAGCTGCTCCATCACTGCCTGTATATCTCGTCTGGTTGTGAGGCGAGGAGGCTGCTCCATCACTGCCTGTATATCTCGTCTGGTCGTGAGGCGAGGAGGCTGCTCCATCACTGCCTGTATATCTCGTCTGGTTGTGAGGCGAGGAGGCTGCTCCATCACTGCCTGTATATCTCGTCTGGTTGTGAGGCGAGGAGGCTGCTCCATCACTGCCTGTATATCTCGTCTGGTTGTGAGGCGAGGAGGCTGCTCCATCACTGCCTGTATATCTCGTCTGGTTGTGAGGCGAGGAGGCTGCTCCATCACTGCCTGTATGTCTCGTCTGGTTGTGAGGCGAGGAGGCTGCTCCATCACTGCCTGTATATCTCGTCTGGTTGTGAGGCGAGGAGGCTGCTCCATCACTGCCTGTATATCTCGTCTGGTTGTGAGGCGAGGAGGCTGCTCCATCACTGCCTGCATATATCGTCTTGTTGTGAGGCGAGGAGGCTGCTCCATCACTGCCTGTATATCTCGTCTGGTTGTGAGGCGAGGAGGCTGCTCCATCACTGCCTGTATATCTCGTCTGGTTGTGAGGCGAGGAGGCTGCTCCATCACTGCCTGTATATCTCGTCTGGTTGTGAGGCGAGGAGGCTGCTCCATCACTGCCTGTATGTCTCGTCTGGTTGTGAGGCGAGGAGGCTGCTCCATCACTGCCTGTATATCTCGTCTGGTTGTGAGGCGAGGAGGCTGTTCCATTACTGCCTGTATATCTCGTCTGGTTGTGAGGCGAGGAGGCTGCTCCATCACTGCCTGTATGTCTCGTCTGGTTGTGAGGCGAGGAGGCTGCTCCATCACTGCCTGTATATCTCGTCTGGTTGTGAGGCGAGGAGGCTGCTCCATCACTGCCTGTATATCTCGTCTGGTTGTGAGGCGAGGAGGCTGCTCCATCACTGCCTGCATATATCGTCTTGTTGTGAGGCGAGGAGGCTGCTCCATCACTGCCTGTATATCTCGTCTGGTTGTGAGGCGAGGAGGCTGCTCCATCACTGCCTGTATATCTCGTCTGGTTGTGAGGCGAGGAGGCTGCTCCATCACTGCCTGTATATCTCGTCTGGTTGTGAGGCGAGGAGGCTGCTCCATCACTGCCTGTATGTCTCGTCTGGTTGTGAGGCGAGGAGGCTGCTCCATCACTGCCTGTATATCTCGTCTGGTTGTGAGGCGAGGAGGCTGCTCCATCACTGCCTGTATATCTCGTCTGGTTGTGAGGCGAGGAGGCTGCTCCATCACTGCCTGTATGTCTCGTCTGGTTGTGAGGCGAGGAGGCTGCTCCATCACTGCCTGTATATCTCGTCTGGTTGTGAGGCGAGGAGGCTGCTCCATCACTGCCTGCATATATCGTCTTGTTGTGAGGCGAGGAGGCTGCTCCATCACTGCCTGTATATCTCGTCTGGTTGTGAGGCGAGGAGGCTGCTCCATCACTGCCTGTATATCTCGTCTGGTTGTGAGGCGAGGAGGCTGCTCCATCACTGCCTGTATATCTCGTCTGGTTGTGAGGCGAGGAGGCTGCTCCATCACTGCCCGTATGTCTCGTCTGGTTGTGAGGCGAGGAGGCTGCTCCATCACTGCCTGTATATCTCGTCTGGTTGTGAGGCGAGGAGGCTGCTCCATCACTGCCTGTATATCTCGTCTGGTTGTGAGGCGAGGAGGTTGCTCCATCACTGCCTGTATATCTCGTCTGGTTGTGAGGCGAGGAGGCTGCTCCATCACTGCCTGTATATCTCGTCTGGTTGTGAGGCGAGGAGGTTGCTCCATCACTGCCTGTATATCTCGTCTGGTTGTGAGGCGAGGAGGTTGCTCCATCACTGTCTGTATGTCTCGTCTGGTTGTGAGGCGAGGAGGCTGCTCCATCACTGCCTGTATATCTCGTCTGGTTGTGAGGCGAGGAGGCTGCTCCATCACTGCCTGTACATCTCGTCTGGTTGTGAGGCGAGGAGGTTGCTCCATCACAGCCTGTATGTCTCGTCTGGTTGTGAGACGAGGAGGTTGCTCCATCACTGTCTGTATGTCTTGTCTGGTTGTGAGGCGAGGAGGCTGCTCCATCACTGCCTGTATATCTCGTCTGGTTGTTATGCGAGGAGGTTGCTCCATCACTGCCTGTATGTCTCGTCTGGTTGTGAGGCGAGGAGGCTGCTCCATCACTGCCTGTATATCTCGTCTGGTTGTGAGACGAGGAGGTTGCTCCATCACTGCCTGTATGTCTCGTCTGGTTGTGAGACGAGGAGGTTGCTCCATCACTGCCTGTATGTCTCGTCTGGTTGTGAGGCGAGGAGGCTGCTCCATCACTGCATGTATGTCTCGTCTGGTTGTGAGGCGAGGAGGTTGCTCCATCACTGCCTGTATGTCTCGTCTGGTTGTGAGGCGAGGAGGCTGCTCCATCACTGCATGTATGTCTCGTCTGGTTGTGAGGCGAGGAGGCTGCTCCATCACTGCATGTATGTCTCGTCTGGTTGTGAGGCGAGGAGGCTGCTCCATCACTGCATGTATGTCTCGTCTGGTTGTGAGGCGAGGAGGCTGCTCCATCACTGCCTGTATATCTCGTCTGGTTGTGAGGCGAGGAGGCTGCTCCATCACTGCCTGTACATCTCGTCTGGTTGTGAGGCGAGGAGGCTGCTCCATCACTGCCTGTACATCTCGTCTGGTTGTGAGGCGAGGAGGTTGCTCCATCACAGCCTGTATGTCTCGTCTGGTTGTGAGACGAGGAGGTTGCTCCATCACTGTCTGTATGTCTTGTCTGGTTGTGAGGCGAGGAGGCTGCTCCATCACTGCCTGTATATCTCGTCTGGTTGTTAGGCGAGGAGGTTGCTCCATCACTGCCTGTATGTCTCGTCTGGTTGTGAGGCGAGGAGGCTGCTCCATCACTGCCTGTATATCTCGTCTGGTTGTGAGACGAGGAGGTTGCTCCATCACTGCCTGTATGTCTCGTCTGGTTGTGAGGCGAGGAGGTTGCTCCATCACTTCCTGTATGTCTCGTCTGGTTGTGAGGCGAGGAGGCTGCTCCATCACTGCATGTATGTCTCGTCTGGTTGTGAGGCGAGGAGGTTGCTCCATCACTGCCTGTATGTCTCGTCTGGTTGTGAGGCGAGGAGGCTGCTCCATCACTGCATGTATGTCTCGTCTGGTTGTGAGGCGAGGAGGCTGCTCCATCACTGCATGTATGTCTCGTCTGGTTGTGAGGCGAGGAGGCTGCTCCATCACTGCATGTATGTCTCGTCTGGTTGTGAGGCGAGGAGGCTGCTCCATCACTGCCTGTATATCTCGTCTGGTTGTGAGGCGAGGAGGCTGCTCCATCACTGCCTGTATATCTCGTCTGGTTGTGAGGCGACGGGGGGAAAAAAGACATGGATAAGGTCGATGGTAAATAAACGTTTATTACATGGAACTTGATAAAGTCACCTGACAACATGTCTCAGCTTCCCGAGAGCTCTATAAACTGTTATTTCCTCGGCTAGGCATCACTTCTCACAAGGATACGCCTGGAAGCCTGAACGACAGATTTATAGGATCCAGAGAGCGTGTGATATTTCATAATTAGGATAATGGTACGTGCCATACAAATTATTCATATATGATCCTCAAGTGAGTTTATTCAGCAGCTCTTTATGACAAGTTTTGCATGTTTTTATGATAACGTTTATCCTAGAGCCAATAGGATGATGCCGACGATGAAACATTGTTGACCAAGAAACTGGAACGTAAGCCTGTGTGGGTTTATTGGTCATGTCATGTTATTCCTGTCACTGAGTAATTCAAAAGCGAAAGCTTACAATGACATGAGCCGTCCAGGAGGTGTCTCTGGGTATAAAGCCATTAAATCAAATTGTTCTGCATGTGTTCGGCTGGATTCTGAGAAATCAGAGAGAGATATGTCTTAAAGAGCTCTCTCTCTCTCTCTCTCTCTCTCTCTCTCTCTCTCTCTCCTCTCTATATATATATATATATATATATATATATATATATATATATATATATATATATATATATATATATATATATATATATAATATATATTTATATATATATATATCTTTATCTCTCTCACCACACCACCTACACACACACACACACACACACACACACACACACACACACACACACACATCAATCACCACACACCCGCCACGCTACTAAAGAAATCAAATTACAAGGTGCATTAAAAAGAGCATTTACAAACTCATAAAACGCTCAGCTACACCAGGGAGTGAAATGTTTGCGTTTAATATGCAGCAAAACCTGCATATTAAGGCATACAAAGGAAGAGTATTAAAGCAACGTAATGAAACTCGACAAATATGCGCAGGCATATTATTCACAGCCTCCCGTACGAGAGGATGGATTTAAATGCCCTTCTGTTCCTAATTCCCGTGTATGGGTTAGTTCCTGATTCCCGGGTGTGGGTTAGTCCGTAATTCCCGTGTGTGGGTTAGTTCCAAATTCCCGTGTGTGCGTTAGTTCCTGATTCCCGGGTGTGGATTAGTTCCTAATTCCCGTGTGTGGGTTAGTTCCTAATTCCCGTGTGTGGTTCAGTTCCTAATTCCCGTGTGTGGGTTAGTTCCTAATTCCCGTGTGATTTAGTTCCTAATTCCCGTGTGTGGGTTAGTTCCTAATTCCCGTGTGCGGGTTAGTTCCTAATTTCCGTGTGTGGTTCAGTTCCTAATTCCCGTGTGTGGGTTAGTTCCTAATTCCCGTGTGATTTAGTTCCTAATTCCCGTGTGTGGGTTAGTCCCTAATTCCCGTGTGTGGGTTAGTCCCTAATTCCCGTGTGTGCGTTAGTTCCTAATTCCCGTGTGTGGGCTAGTTCCTAATCCCCGTGTGTGGGTTAGTTCCTAAGTCCCGTATGTGGGTTAGTTCCTAATTCCCGTATGTGGGATAGTTCCTAATTCCCGTGTGTGGGTTAGTTCCTAATTCCCGTGTGTGGGTTAGTTCCTAATTCCCGTGTGTGGATTAGTTCCTAATTCCCGTGTGTGGGTTAGTTTCTAATTCCCCTGTGTGAGTTAGTTCCTAATTCCCGTGTGTGGGTTAGTTCCTAATTCCCGTGTGTGGGTTAGTCCCTAATTCCCGTGTGTGGGTTAGTTCCTAATTCCCGTATGTGGGTTAGTTCCTAACTCCCGTGTGTGGGTTAGTTCCTAATTCTCGTGTGTGGGTTAGTTCCTAATTCCCGTGTGTTGGTTAGTTCCTAATTTCCGTGTATGGGTTACTCCCTAACTCCCGTGTGTGGGTTAGTCCCTAATTCCCGTGTGTGGGTTAGTTCCTAATTCCCGTATGTGGGTTAGTTCCTAATTCCCGTGTGTGGGTTAGTTCCTAATTCTCGTGTGTGGGTTAGTTCCTAATTCCCGTGTGTAGGTTAGTTCCTAATTCCCGTGTGTGGGATAGTTCCTAATTCCCGTATGTGGGTTAGTCCCTAATTCCCGTGTGTGGGTTAGTTCCTAATTTCCGTGTATGGGTTACTCCCTAACTCCCGTGTGTGGGTTAGTCCCTAATTCCCGTGTGTGGGTTAGTTCCTAATTCCCGTATGTGGGTTAGTTCCTAATTCCCGTGTGTGGGTTAGTTCCTAATTCTCGTGTGTGGGTTAGTTCCTAATTCCCGTGTGTGGGTTAGTCCCTAATTCCCGTGTGTGGGTTAGTTCCTAATTCCCGTATGTGGGTTAGTTCCTAACTCCCGTGTGTGGGTTAGTTCCTAATTCTCGTGTGTGGGTTAGTTCCTAATTCCCGTGTGTTGGTTAGTTCCTAATTTCCGTGTATGGGTTACTCCCTAACTCCCGTGTGTGGGTTAGTCCCTAATTCCCGTGTGTGGGTTAGTCCCTAATTCCCGTGTGTGGGTTAGTTCCTAATTTCCGTGTATGGGTTACTCCCTAACTCCCGTGTGTGGGTTAGTCCCTAATTCCCGTGTGTGGGTTAGTTCCTAATTCCCGTATGTGGGTTAGTTCCTAATTCCCGTGTGTGGGTTAGTTCCTAATTCTCGTGTGTGGGTTAGTTCCTAATTCCCGTGTGTGGGTTAGTCCCTAATTCCCGTGTGGGTTAGTTCCTAATTCCCGTATGTGGGTTAGTTCCTAACTCCCGTGTGTGGGTTAGTTCCTAATTCTCGTGTGTGGGTTAGTTCCTAATTCCCGTGTGTTGGTTAGTTCCTAATTTCCGTGTATGGGTTACTCCCTAACTCCCGTGTGTGGGTTAGTCCCTAATTCCCGTGTGTGGGTTAGTTCCTAATTCCCGTATGTGGGTTAGTTCCTAATTCCCGTGTGTGGGTTAGTTCCTAATTCTCGTGTGTGGGTTAGTTCCTAATTCCCGTGTGTGGGTTAGTTCCTAATTCTCGTGTGTGGGTTAGTTCCTAATTCCCGTGTGTTGGTTAGTCCCTAACTCCCGTGTGTGGGTTAGTCCCTAATTCCCGTGCGTGGGTTAGTTCCTAATTCCCGTGTGTGGGTTAGTCCCTAATTCCCGTGTGTGGGTTAGGTCCTAATTTCCGTATGTGGGTTAGTTCCTAATTCCCGTGTGTGGGTTAGTTCCTAATTCTCGTGTGTGGGTTAGTTTCTAATTCCCGTGTGTTGGTTAGTTCCTAATTCCCGTGTATGGCTTAGTCCCTAACTCCCGTGTGTGGGTTAGTCCCTAATTCCCGTGTGTGGGTTAGTCCCTAATTCCCGTGTGTGGGTTAGTTCCTAATTCCCGTGTGTGGGTTAGTCCCTAATTCCCGTGTGTGGGTTAGTTTCTAATTCCCATATGTGGGTTAGTTCCTAATTCCCGTGTATTGGTTAGTTCCTAATTCCCGTGTGTGGGTTAGTTCCTAATTCCCAGGTGTAAGTTAGTTCCTAATTCCCGAGCGTGGGTTAGTTCCTAATTCCAGTGTATGGGTTAGTTCCTAATTCCCGTGTGTGGGTTAGTTCCTAATTCCCGTGTGTAGGTTAGTTCCTAATTCCCGTGTGTGGGTTAGTTCCTAATTCCCGTGTGTGGATTAGTTCCTAATTCCCGTGTGTGGGTTAGTTCCTAATTCCCGTGTGTGGGTTAGTCCCTTATTCCCGTGTGTGGGTTAGTTCCTAATTCCCGTGTGTGGGTTAGTCCTAAATTCCCGTGTGTGGGTTAGTTCTTAATCCCCGTGTGTGGGTTAGTTCCTAATTCCCGTATGTGTTTTAGTTCCTAATTCCCTTGTGTGGGTTAGTTCCTAATTCCCGTGTGTTGGTTAGTTCCTAATTCCCGTGTATGGGTTAGTTCCTAATTCCCGTGTGTGGGTTAGTTCCTAATTCCAGTGTGTGGGTTAGTTCCTAATTCCCGTGTGTGGGTTAGTTCCTAATTCCCGTGTGTGGGTTAGTTTCTAATTCCCGTGTGTGGGTTAGTTCCTAATTCCCGTGTGTGGGTTAGTTCCTAATTCCCGTATGTGGGTTAGTTCCTAATTCCCGTGTATGGGTTAGTTCCTAATTCTCGTGTGTGGGTTAGTTTCTACTTCCTGTGTGTGAGTTAGTTCCTAATTCCCGTGTGTGGGTTAGTCCCTAATTCCCGTGTGTGGGTTAGTCTCTAATTCCCGTGTGTGGGTTAGTCCCTAATTCCCGTTTGTGGGTTAGTCCCTAATTCCCGTGTATGGATTAGTCCCTAATTCCCGTGTATGGGTTAGTTCCTAATTCCCGTGTGTAGGTTAGTCCCTAATTCCCGTGTGTGGGTTAGTTCCTAATTCCCGTGTGTGGGTTAGTTCCTAATTCCCGTGTGTGGGTTAGTCCCTAATTCCCGTGTGTAGGTTAGTCCCTAATTCCCGTGTGTAGGTTAGTCCCTAATTCCCGTGTGTGGGTTAGTTCCTAATTCCCGTGTGTAGGTTAGTCCCTAATTCCCGTGTGTGGGTTAGTCCCTAATTCCCGTGTGTAGGTTAGTCCCTAATTCCCGTGTGTAGGTTAGCTCCTAATTCCCGTGTGTAGGTTAGTCCCTAATTCCCGTGTGTGGGTTAGTCCCTAATTTCCGTGTGTAGGTTAGTCCCTAATTCCCGTGTGTAGGTTAGTCCCTAATTCCCGTGTGTAGGTTAGTCCCTAATTCCCGTGTGTAGGTTAGTCCCTAATTCCCGTGTGTAGGTTAGTTCCTAATTCCCGTGTGTGGGATAGTTCCTAATTCCCGTGTGTGGGTTAGTCCCTAATTCCCGTGTGTGGGTTAGTCCCTAATTCCCGTGTGTAGGTTAGTCCCTAATTCCCGTGTGTGGGTTAGTCCCTAATTCCCGTGTGTAGGTTAGTCCCTAATTCCCGTGTGTAGGTTAGTCCCTAATTCCCGTGTGTAGGTTAGTCCCTAATTTCCGTGTGTAGATTAGTCCCTAATTCCCGTGTGTAGGTTAGTCCCTAATTCCCGTGTGTGGGTTAGTCCCTAATTCCCGCGTGTAGGTTAGTCCCTAATTCCCTTGTGTACGTTAGTCCCTAATTCCCGTGTGTAGGTTAGTCCCTAATTCCCGTGTGTAGGTTAGTCCCTAATTCCCGTGTGTAGGTTAGTTCCTAATTCCCGTGTGTGGGTTAGTCCCTAATTCCAGTGTGTGGGTTAGTTGAGGAATTCTTCCAGCCAAAGAACTGTGACTTTTATTTTTCTTAATTCATAGTTGAGTTACGAGTGAATATAGTGTATTATGAACAATGATTATCATAGCCAGGCCAAATATGACCTCGTTTCCTGGAATCCCTGAAACATTTCCAAGGTTATTCCCATGAAGTATATTTCACGCTGGGTCCCCGTGCGCTATTTTCAGCGAGTTTGCTAAATTCTGCAAAATAATAACTCGCAAATTCACAGTAATTAGGCATATGTAAATAACTACCGGAAGTGTGCGCTATCTGCCCGGTCCATTAGCAGTAGTCGGTTCAGGGGTCTCATGGAGAAATTATACGTTTGTTGTCCTGTAATGACGTTATGTAATGTTATCATAGGAGACAGGGAGCTGGGCAGGTGTGGATGATGTGAATGCCTGACCATATAGTGGGAAATTATGTTCCAAGCTTGTTGTAAATAAAACTAAATAATCTGAAAGGAATTCCTGCCTCCAAAATAATATTCAGCACACTGGTGTCAGCCTCGGCAATATATATGCTGGTATATACGCTAAGAATAATTGATCATTCAACTCGGTGGGTATATTATTGCTGTGCAAGCGTCAAATTTTATTTTTTTTTCTTGCCTGGTCAGTAGGGGTCCCAGATCAGAGTTTAAAAATGATATATATTAACTTCCTTACCAAATAAAACAAATGCACTTCATACCTTTGCATTAAAACACACCAAAGCTAAAAGACAAATACAGAATATCTGAATTTGCATATTGAAATGAAAACCGGAAAAAAATGCGAGCCTGGGGAAGCAATATCAGGGACTTTGGTAGGATTAGTAAGCATTATGAAGTATTGGAGTAGTAACATGTGGTGAGTAAGTGGACGGTGATCCATACCAAAATTGTTAGCACAGGTGGAGTGGACTTCGAACTCCATGGCTATGTGACGGGTTATGGACACAGACGCTCATACAATGTGGGAGTTACATTCATATGGGAGTTTTAAGCCCACGGGGGTCTTAGTTAGTCAAAGATTTACATTCACATGATACAATGTACAGAGATGGGTGATA
>NC_069414.1:24903498-24915998 GCF_026875155.1 Cherax quadricarinatus
CGCTCAGGAGCACTACGCTCAGGAACACTACGCTCAGGAACACTACGCTCAGGAGCACTATGCTCAGGAACACTACGCTCAGGAACACTACGCTCAGGAACACTACGCTCAGGAACACTACGCTCAGGAACACTAAGCTCAGGAACACTACGCTCAGGAACACTAAGCTCAGGAACACTACGCTCAGGAACACTAAGCTCAGGAACACTACGCTCAGGAACACCAAGCTCAGGAACACTACCCTCAGGAACACTAAGCTCAGGAACACTACGCTCAGGAACACTACGCTCAGGAACACTACGCTCAGGAACACTAAGCTCAGGAACACTACGCTCAGGAACACTAAGCTCAGGAACACTACGCTCAGGAACACTACGCTCAGAAACACTACGCTCAGGAACACTACGCTCAGGAACACTAAGCTCAGGAACACTACGCTCAGGAACACTATGCTCAGGAACACTACGCTCAGGAACACTACGCTCAGGAACACTACGCTCAGGAACACTACGCTCAGGAACCCGACGCTCAGGAACACTACGCTCACGAACACTAAGCTCAGGAACACTACGCTCAGGAACACTACGCTCAGGAACACTACGCTCAGGAACACTACGCTCAGGAACACTACGCTCAGGAACACTACGCTCAGGAACACTAAGCTCAGGAACCCGACGCTCAGGAACACTACGCTCAGGAACACTAAGCTCAGGAACACTACGCTCAGGAACACTACGCTCAGGAACCCGACGCTCAGGAACACTACGCTCAGGAACACTAAGCTCAGGAACCCGACGCTCAGGAACACTACGCTCAGGAACACTAAGCTCAGGAACCCGACGCTCAGGAACACTACGCTCAGGAACACTAAGCTCAGGAACACTACGCTCAAGAACCCGACGCTCAGGAACACTACGCTCAGGAACACTAAGCTCAGGAACACTACGCTCAGGAACACTACGCTCAGGAACCCGACGCTCAGGAACACTACGCTCAGGAACACTAAGCTCAGGAACCCGACGCTCAGGAACACTACGCTCAGGAACACTAAGCTCAGGAACACTACACTCAGGAACCCGACGCTCAGGAACACTACGCTCAGGAACACTACGCTCAGGAACACTACGCTCAGGAACACTACGCTCAGGAACACTACGCTCAGGAACACTACGCTCAGGAACCCGACGCTCAGGAACACTACGCTCAGGAACACTAAGCTCAGGAACCCGACGCTCAGGAACACTACGCTCAGGAACACTAAGCTCAGGAACCCGACGCTCAGGAACACTACGCTCAGGAACACTAAGCTCAGGAACACTACGCTCAGGAACCCGACGCTCAGGAACACTACGCTCAGGAACACTAAGCTCAGGAACACTACGCTCAGGAACACTACGCTCAGGAACCCGACGCTCAGGAACACTACGCTCAGGAACACTAAGCTCAGGAACCCGACGCTCAGGAACACTACGCTCAGGAACACTAAGCTCAGGAACACTAACACTCAGGAACCCGACGCTCAGGAACACTACGCTCAGGAACACTACGCTCAGGAACACTACGCTCAGGAACACTACGCTCAGGAACACTACGCTCAGGAACACTACGCTCAGGAACCCGACGCTCAGGAACACTACGCTCAGGAACACTACGCTCAGGAACACTACGCTCAGGAACACTACGCTCAGGAACACTACGCTCAGGAACACTACGCTCAGGAACACTACGCTCAGGAACCCGACGCTCAGGAACACTACGCTCAGGAACACTAAGCTCAGGAACCCGACGCTCAGGAACACTACGCTCAGGAACACTAAGCTCAGGAACACTACACTCAGGAACCCGACGCTCAGGAACACTACGCTCAGAAACACTACGCTCAGGAACACTACGCTCAGGAACACTACGCTCAGGAACACTACGCTCAGGAACACTACGCTCAGGAACACTACGCTCAGGAACACTACGCTCAGGAACACTACGCTTAGGAACACTAAGCTCAGGAACCCGACGCTCAGGAACACTACGCTCAGGAACACTAAGCTCAGGAACACTACGCTCAGGAACACTACGCTCAGGAACCCGACGCTCAGGAACACTACGCTCAGGAACACTAAGCTCAGGAACCCGACGCTCAGGAACACTACGCTCAGGAACACTAAGCTCAGGAACCCGACGCTCAGGAACACTACGCTCAGGAACACTAAGCTCAGGAACACTACGCTCAGGAACCCGACGCTCAGGAACACTACGCTCAGGAACACTAAGCTCAGGAACACTACGCTCAGGAACACTACGCTCAGGAACCCGACGCTCAGGAACACTACGCTCAGGAACACTAAGCTCAGGAACCCGACGCTCAGGAACACTACGCTCAGGAACACTACGCTCAGGAACACTACACTCAGGAACCCGACGCTCAGGAACACTACGCTCAGGAACACTACGCTCAGGAACACTACGCTCAGGAACACTACGCTCAGGAACACTACGCTCAGAAACACTACGCTCAGGAACACTACGCTCAGGAACACTAAGCTCAGGAACACTAAGCTCAGGAACACTACGCTCAGGAACACTACGCTCAGGAATCCGACGCTCAGGGAAGTTAATGTTTTTCCAACTTTAGATACACATTCACAAGCCTTTTGTTTACCATATACAAGAGAACGGGGTTCTCAGGAGGTGACCGGGAAAACAGAACGAACAGGAGGATGTATAGAAACGGTGTTAACAGGAAGATATAGAGGAGTTTAGCAATGCTTGATTTACAGTTCTGTTATTTGTGCTTTTGTTTAATGCATCCCATAACAAGAGACTTTTCAAACAAAATACAGCTTATTTACGAAAATTATCATCCCTATTATAATTCTGATTATTATTCAATTTGTTTTTTAATTATTGAGAGTTTAGGGTCTTCCTGTGTTTTTATTGTCCAAAACTTCATTAAACACTGACAGGGAAAAAAACAATGGTTATAAATGACCATATTTTTTAAATGGGTGGACCGGTAAGCCAGCGGAAGGCCTCGGTCAGATGACCAAATGCTCCAAAGGCGGGTCATCATCTGACTAAGACCCGCGTCAGGAAACATTTGTCCTGTTTCCTGACGAACCTTACCTAACCTAACCTAACTGACAGGGAGGGAGTACCTCACCTGAGAGTGAGAAACCTATCTAATAATAATAATAATAATCTTCATTGCTATAAGTACATATTCAAGGTATATAGGCCTAGCTGACATCATTGACATACTTTATAGAAAGTCCCTTGTTTTGTAGACAATTTTGGGCAAATTAGATGAATTTTGTCCCCCAGGATGCTACCCACACCAGCCCACTAACACCCAGGGACCTATTTTGCTGGAATAACAGGTGTCTTAAGGAAACACGAAATAATGTGTCCATCTGTACCGGGGATCGACCCACGGACCTCATTGTGTGTAATGAGTGCACTAGCTACCGCGCCACGAGTGCCTCAACTCAAACTTCCTCCGACAGGAGTGCCAAGAGTACATCTTCTGAGTACATCCACCCACCCCCTCTCCTTTTACTCTACTCCACACGTATGAAACTCAATTAAATATGACCTCGTTGACCACCTCATAACAATAATTTTCCACCGGTTCAGACATAAACATTCCGTGAACGCTGCTTCTCATTGTTGCCTCTGAAGACGGTACAAAAATATATATCAAATTTAATGCTTCAGAAGTTATTGGTTACGCTTCAACAACTATCTGATGCTGTCAATACTCAATTACGTTCCATCATTTCAATTTGAGTTGTTATTATTTTAGTAAATGATGCAAATTCTCTGACTGTATTTAAATGAATGCAAATTAATACAGTAGTCTAGTCAGTATATATAACTTTTATCAACTGTATGAGGGTAATTAAGGTCATATCATCATACACTAATATCAAGTATAATTTTATACCGAAAATAGGGATTTAAATACGTTACAATGTATGTATAATGAGAGATGAAAAAAAAGGGCGTTTTAGCTAGTTATTCTATACATTATTTTTTTTAATTTTTCCCATTAATCTGAAAATTAAATTAAAATCTAAAAGATGCCACTTTAAGTTTATATTTAATTCATTTTGGCAAAAATATTTTAATTTTATTGGTAAATTTTTAAATTAGCTAAGACTTTCCTCTCTCTCTCTGTACATTATATAAAATATATATATATATATATATATATATATATATATATATATATATATATATATATATATATATATATATATATATATATATATTATGTATATATATATATATATATAATATATATATATATATATATATATATATATATAATATATATATATATATATATATATATATATATATATATATATATATATATATATCGTAAGAGGCTAGTCTCAGCAAATTTAAAATTTAGCTTAGAATAATGTATTGTACAATCTTACTATCGAGAATTAATGACAACTCTACACCTGAAACTATTATATTTGGAAAGCATTTAAATCATTTTTAGGGAAACTAATTAATCATTCATTAATTATGATTAAATATTCGACTTTTCTTCGAAAAGTAATTAAGACTTCTACTCCAATTTTCTTTTAGTTTCTAGTTTTTCTTCTCATTCGTCTCTTAGTTTAATTTTCTTACCAATACTCCTGGGTATTTTGCTAGGTTTCAAGTCTATCGACTGACGCATTAAGTCTGCAGATTGTTTAAATACTAACTAGATTATTTAAATCCCAGAAACAGTGATTAAAATATTATTGTTTTTATTCAACACTTCGTTTCTGGAGGCTCGATCCTCCGTCAGATAATAGCGAGAAACTCATCATACCTACCTGTACTCATCTACAAAATTAAAGTCTAAGTAACTAACATTACCTAAATATTTAAATAAGTGGACCGATAGGTCATCAGAAATCCTAGGCTTTCCGATGACCTGTCGGGTCATCATAAGATCTGCGACAGGAAACACTTGTCCTATTTCCTGACGAACCTTACCTAACCTGATCTCTAGGTGACATAACAGTCAGATATATATATAATATATATATATATATATATATATATATATAATATTAATATATATATATATATATATATATATATATATATATATATATATATATATAATATATATATATGCAAAACAACCACTCTGAAAGAATAGAGAAATTCCAAGCGCTTTCGTGACTACTCATATTATCAAGGAACTATGGTTCCTTGATAATGTGAGTAGTCACGAAAGCGCTTGGAATTTCTCTATTCTTTCAGAGTGGTTGTTTTGCATATTCTGAAATCACCTGTTTACTGTGATCTTATTGCATATATATATATATATATATATATATATATATATATATATATATATATATATATATATATATATATATATATATATATATATCTCGGTGCATATAAGGTGGGATAAAGAGGTGTTAGTGTGCAAACACTCAGAGATACACACAAGTGTCAGTCTGTGGCCAGACTCATCAAAAGGAAAAAAAATGTTTAATTGATTGCAGAGTTGCTGAAGCTATTTTGTCTTGTTGTTAGTAGAAAATGTAATTATTTGAACATATGAACTACAGTAATTCTCTCTCTCTCTCTCTCTCTCTCTCTCTCTCTCTCTCCTCTCTCTCTCTCTCTCTCCTCTCCTCTCTCTCTCTCTCTCTCTCTCTCTCTCTCTCTCTCTCTCTCTCTCTCTCTCTCTCTCTCTCTCTCTCTCTCTCTCTCTCTCTCCTCTCTCTCTCTCCTCTGTCTCTCTTCGGTACTGTGAATATATTTCAGGTTGTATCTTGCAATTAACGCTTCATTGGCCTCTTGTCTCTGCTGGAAGGTGATCCGAGTATACAAGATATTTAATTATAGAGCGGTATTGAATTTTGATGAGTATGTTTCTTGGTAATTTGTGATGTTAAAAACATGTTTGAGTACTCACCTAGTTGAGGTTGCGGGGTTCGAGTCCGAGCTCCTAGCCCCGCCTCTTCACTGGTCGCTACTAGGTCACTCTCCCTGAACCGTGGGCTTTATCGTACCTCTGCTTAAACCTATGTATGGATTCTGCCTCCACTACATCGCTTCCCAAACTATTCCACTTCCTGACTACTCTGTGGCTGAAGAAATACTTCCTAACATCCCTGTGATTCATCTGTGTCTTCAACTTCCAGCTGTGTCCCCTTGTTGCTGTGTCTCATCTCTGGAACATCCTGTCTTTATCCACCTTGTCAATTCCTCTCAGTATTTTGTATGTCGTTATCATGTCCCCCGTATCTCTCCTGTCCTCCAGTGTCGTCAGGTTGATTTCCCTTAACCTCTCCTCGTAGGACATACCTCTTAGCTCTGGAACTAGTCTTGTTGCAAAGCTTTGCACTTTCTCTAGTTTCTTTACGTGCTTGGCTAGGTGTGGGTTCCAAACTGGTGCCGCATACTCCAATATGGGCCTAACGTACACGGTGTACAGCGTCCTGAACGATTCCTTATTAAGATGTCGGAATGCTGTTCTGAGGTTTGCTAGGCGCCCATATGCTGCAGCAGTTATTTGGTTGATGTGCGCTTCAGGAGATGTGCCTGGTGTTATACTCACCCCAAGATCTTTTTCCATGAGTGAGGTTTGTAGTCTCTGGCCTCCTAGACTGTACTCCGTCTGCGGTCTTCTTTGCCCTTCTCCAATCTTCATGACTTTGCACTTGGTGGGACTGAACTCCAGGAGCCAATTACTGGACCAGGTCTGCAGCCTGTCCAGATCCCTTTGTAGTTCTGCCTGGTCTTGGACCGAATGAATTCTTCTCATCAACTTCACGTCATCTGCAAACAGGGACACCTCGGAGTCTATGAGTGTGTGAGTGTGTGTGTGTGTGTGTGTGTGTGTGTGTGTGTGTGTGTGTGTGTGTGTGTGTGTGAGTGTGTGTGTGTGTGTGTGTGTGTGTGTGTGTGTGTGTGTGTGTTTTGCATAAATAATATATATTTCCTACGTATTTTCAGAACAGGAAATAGAAAGTGATATGAAAAATGTGAAGACTAATCATCAATGAAGAATAAACACAATGACCAAAACCATAATTTTTCAATGACTTGGTTCACGAACCTTCCCAATTAAGACGACAGTTTGAAGCAGCCTTAAACTGACATATTCACGAGTATCTGCCCCAATTTTTGTTTGCGACAGAACACGATTAATTCATAACTTGGCTAAAGAAATTATATGCAAATGGGTTTCCTCAATTTGCATTTTAGGAAGAAACTGCGGTTCGAAAACTCAGGGTCCTTAACCCCCCCTACGCCAAGATCAAGACTCCCAGTAAGCAGACCATCACTGAGTTAGGGTAAACTAGTGGTGACTGCTGGTACTGTCAACTATGGAGTAGTACTATTGCTTCTCCAACCAACACTTCTGTCTTCAGACACAAACACTGCCAGTATATATATGTTTATATTAATTTTTAAGAGTGGTGGACCGATAAGCCAGTGTAAGGCCTCGGTCAGATGACCAAAAGCTCCAGATGACTAAGACCAGCGTCGGAAAACACTTGTCCTGTTTTCTGACGAATCTTACCCAACCTAACCTAAATACAGTCTTGCCACGACTCTGCTGTGAGGCTGGCAACAGTGACCCTGTCATCCCTGGATATACCTGGAGTATACCTGGAGAGGGTTCCGTAGATTAACGCCCCTGCGGCCCGGTCTGTGACCAGACTCGTATCAGAGTTTTACTCTGACAATTACACTAACATCTCCACCAACCTGCGATATTATGTTTAATACACAGACACTCAGAGCAGAAGAGCAAGCCACTAATAAGACAATGTTGTACTCAAGGGTAGATTAACTTAGACAATGTTGCATTACAACATTATCTTGATATGCAGACTTACGCAAAGATAATTTGGAACATTTCCACTAAATAATACATCATGTCTCAATGCTTCATTTCCATACAAACATTATATCTACATTCTGCCTGGAATATGAAGGAAAAAATACAACTGGTAAAATTTAAATTAGTATATACTGGAAGGTAGTATATACACTAGAGGGTAGTATATATACTGAAGGGTAGTATATATACTGGAGGGTGCTACATATACTCAAATAACCCAGTCAGGGTAATGTGCTTTTACATTATTTCTAGAAGGTATATATATATATATATATATATATATATATATATATATATATATATATATATATATACATACATATACCGGGGAAAATTTTCACCTATTATATGCACAAAGCAATATAATTCTTAATAAATGTTAAATATATACACACACGTAGGTAGCAATACAGATCTTAGAATGATGCATGTAGCAAGGAAGCAATATAAATTGCAGCCATTTTTAAGTTTAATACGTACAGTTAATACGTTACTCACGTAATACGTTACTCACGTAATACGTTAGTCACGTATTATGCATTGAAAAATAAATACGTCAGTTACGAGAATTATTCATTCACTTTGACAAATGTCTCATAGTCGAGAAGTCGAAAGGGAAACCAATATTATGGTTATGCAAATGCTGCAGCGTTCACAAAATGTGAGCTAACGCTCTTAGAGGGAACTCCGGCGAGCAGTGAATGTGGCTAACATCCCTCACATTGAATATTGAGACACTTATGCAACTTATGGGAATCTTTACTGAAGAAACGTTTCGCCACACAGTGACTTCATCAGTCCAATACAAATCAGAAGGGTGTAAGGAGAGGAGGAGTTTGAGGTAATCAGTCCCTCAGCCTGGAATCGATGTGTTCAGTTCATCAGTCTTGTAGAAAGTACAGCATAGGGCCGTAGACGTGGCTTATATACTGTAGTCAGGTGAGGCGCGGCAGGAGGAGGCGGGGTCATAGCGGTACCATCCACTAGTCGAAGTAGGTCTTCGTCCAAAGGTTGGACAAGTGTTGAAGAATTCTTTGTATCAAGATCCCATGAAGTGTCTTAATCTTTAACTTGTCGGTTTTAAACCATATATATATATATATATATATATATATATATATATATATATATATATATATATATATATATATATATATATATATATATATATATATATATATATATATATATATACATATATATATATACATGCACTGGCTTTCTTTTCTCTCTCTCTCTCTCTCTCTCTCTCTCTCTCTCTCTCTCTCTCCTCTCTCTCTCTCTCTCTCTCAGTTCCTCTAGAAGACAAAGACTTTCTCCTCGCCACTTCTCCTCAGTTTATTCTCGGCTCCTTGGTCTCCTCACGCAATTTCCTTCCCCTATTTTCCTATCTGTATTGCGTTCCTAATCTTCCCTCTCCTGATCTCCCTCTCATATTCACACTCGTAAATTTTCTTACCTCTCCAGTTGGTTTCTTTTTTTATTTTTTTTTGGGGTGGGGGCGCCTCCCCCCCTCACCCCCGGCCGTCAATGTTATATAAGTTCTCCAGAACAATATTAGCCATGTCATTTTTATTTTTTTTTAGGATTTTTTCGTGTTTCTTTTCTCACGTTATATTTTACACTTTAGAAATAACTTATATATATATATATATATATATATATATATATATATATATATATATATATATATATATATATATATATATATATATATATATATATATATATATATATATATATATATAAAGATTAGGTGATGAAAGATTGAATATCAGATTGGAGGGAGAGAGTATGGAGGAGGTGAACGTATTCAGATATTTGGGAGTGGACGTGTCAGCGGATGGGTCTATGAAAGATGAGGTGAATCATAGAATTGATGAGGGAAAAAGAGTGAGTGGTGCACTTAGGAGTCTGTGGAGACAAAGAACTTTGTCCTTGGAGGCAAAGAGGGGAATGTATGAGAGTATAGTTTTACCAACGCTCTTATATGGGTGTGAAGCGTGGGTGATGAATGTTGCAGCGAGGAGAAGGCTGGAGGCAGTGGAGATGTCATGTCTGAGGGCAATGTGTGGTGTGAATATAATGCAGAGAATTCGTAGTTTGGAAGTTAGGAGGAGGTGCGGGATTACCAAAACTGTTGTCCAGAGGGCTGAGGAAGGGTTGTTGAGGTGGTTCGGACATGTAGAGAGAATGGAGCGAAACAGAATGACTTCAAGAGTGTATCAGTCTGTAGTGGAAGGAAGGCGGGGTAGGGGTCGGCCTAGGAAGGGTTGGAGGGAGGGGGTAAAGGAGGTTTTGTGTGCGAGGGGCTTGGACTTCCAGCAGGCATGCTTGAGCGTGTTTGATAGGAGTGAATGGAGACAAATGGTTTTTAATACTTGACGTGCTGTTGGAGTGTGAGCAAAGTAACATTTATGAAGGGATTCAGGGAAACCGGCAGGCCGGACTTGAGTCCTGGAGATGGGAAGTACAGTGCCTGCACTCTGAAGGAGGGGTGTTAATGTTGCAGTTTAAAAACTGTAGTGTAAAGCACCCTTCTGGCAAGACAGTGATGGAGTGAATGATGGTGAAAGTTTTTCTTTTTCGGGCCACCCTGCCTTGGTGGGAATCGGCCGGTGTGATAATAATAATAAAAAAAAAATATATATATATATATATATATATATATATATATATATATATATATATATATATATATATATATATATACCTTCGCAGAAAATAATTTTTTCTAGTTTTGTCTCTATCTCTATATCTCCGTCCGTCTGTCTGTCTGTCTCTCTCTCTCTCTCTCTCTCTCTCTCTCTCTCTCTCTCTCTCTCTCTCTCTCTCTCTCTCTCTCTCTCTCTCTCTCTCTCTCTCTCTCTCTCTCTCTCTCTCTCTATCTATCTATCTATATATCTATCTATCTATCTAGCTATCTATCTATCTATTTATCTATCTATCTATCTATTTATCTATCTATCTCTTTCTCTCTTTTTGACCACACATTAAGTATTTATTTACAAGTCTCGTTTCACATATTTTTGCACTCTTATATTCGCCTAAATTCCATTAAATAATTTGCGTAGATGACAATAGGACGTTTTCAATTAGTCATCCAGTGACTCACGATGGAAGTCAACATATATAGAGATTTGCAACAGACGAACAAGAATACGTGCAACACTTGGGAATCCAGGTGTTGCACAGGTGTTGTCCTGATCAACTTCTAGGTACTGTATTCCAACAGTAATAAGATAACGTAAGCTTGGTAATATCTATATCATGTGAGTATGCGGTAACATACCAGCATCCTCAACACCCCTGAGGAGGTTCCCAAGCTTTACGCTAAGATCAAAGGCACTTGTGTTCTGACACGTGTGGTGATGAATGCTCACAAGAGGGTAGACGGGACTCTGGTTGTGACAGCACGGGTGTGTGTGTGTGTGTGTGTGTGTTCCCGCAGCTCAAGGCTTCCATGCAAAGGACCGACTGGGGCTTCGGCTAAATTGCTTCAGATATGTTCGTTTGCCTAAAATTTCTCCCCTGAGTTACATTTTTCGAGGTCAACATGTCCCTCTGAGAAGGCAGTCAACATAATCGCAAATGAACGATGACATAGACAAAAACCCAAATGGGGAGTTGAATAATAGCTCTAGGTCTTTCGTGTTGCAACCAACACTTTTTCAAGAGCTTGCAGCAGTGGAAAGGAATGTAGATCATCCCAGGAGGACTTCCCTTGTAGGATGCCTTATAAATATTGCCATCCTTGTAAAGGATGTCTTATTAATATTGCCATGTTGGAAAATGGTATAAAATACTGACAAGATGATGTTTAAGACACGTGTGCAACGGCTGGATATCTTTATCGTTGAAACGTTTCGCCTACACAGTAGGTTTCTTCTGTCAAATACCGAGGCAGCAGTGAAGTGAAGGTGATGTAATGTAATCAGATGTTAGATGGTCAGTCCCTCAGCCTGTAGAAGAGTTCAGCTCCAGGGATTGAATCCCTCTTATCTCCAAGGTTGATAGATTGATTGCATCCTCCTCACTACTATACCTGCTATATATTTGACTGGAGAAACCTATTGTATAGGCGAAGCGTGTCAACAATACCTATACAGAACTGTTGGCATGTGTCTTACCTGTAAACACTGTGGTCGTTATTTTGTCAGGTTTATTATCTATAGACTTGTATATTAATGGTATACAAAACCAACTACATGAAAATTAGACACATGTGAGACATCTGGGTATCTTTAATTGTAGACGTTTCGCCATCCAGTGACTCTATCAATACAGATTCTGCTATCTTCAAGTTATGTCCTAGAATTTGTATTAGTAAAGCCACTGGTTAGCGAAACGTCTAGAATTAAAGATAGCCAGATGTCGAACATGTGTCTAATTTTCATCTATAGACTTCATGTGTGTCAATTAGAAAAGAGCAAGAGGTAATAACTTGTAGGGAAAGTTTGGAAACGTTTCGTAGTGCAAGACCTACTATACCTTGGACATCTTTTCGCTCACCTGTGGAAGAAACGTTACCCCTGAATAAAAAAATATAGTTCTTCTCTACGTATCTTTGCTATACCAAACTAGATGGAAATATATTCCAAAAATATCGATCAATCGTACCCTC
>NC_069414.1:24923498-24930998 GCF_026875155.1 Cherax quadricarinatus
TCATGGTTCAGGGAGAGTCACCCAGTAGCAACCAGTGAAGAGGTGGGGCCAGGAGCTATGAATCGACCCTTGCAACCACAACTAGGTGAGTACAACTACGTGAGTAACGCACACACACACACACCAGGCGGGGCCAGGAGTACACACACACACACACACACACACACACACACACACACACACACACACACACACACACACACACACTAAATTGACTCGCTCATCCAAACTGCATCGGTCATTAAAACCACACAACACTGGGTCATTAAGACCACACAACACTGGGTCATTAAGACCACACAACACTGGGTCATTAAGACCACACAACACTGGGTCATTAAGACCACACAACACTGGGTCATTAAGACCACACAACACTGGGTCATTAGGTAAACATTACAGACCAACACAGAAATATAAACATTATATCCTCCCCTCCTCTCCTCCCCCTCCTCCCCTCCCCGTCCTCCTATCACCCTCTTCCCCTCTCCCTCTTCCCCTCTCCCTCTTCCCCTCTCCCTCCTCCCCCTCCCTCTCTCCCTCTCCCTCAGAAAAAAACACATTTTTCTCTATTCAGTAAGTATCATATGTTAACATTTCCTCCATAATTAATCCTTAAAAAAAAAATATATGTCAGAGGGAATTTCGATCTCTCACGGACCATTATCTGGCTGATGCTTGATGACATGTGCTTCTGGGGAAGCGATCAACCCGTGAGAGTCCTATCGCTGCTGAAGAATGGGAGGTAATCAGGTTTGATCCAAGGAATAATAATAACATAATAATAATAATAATAATAATAATAATAATAATAATAATAATAATAATAATAATAATAATAATAATAATAATAATAATAACACAGTAACTACCCTCACTACGGCTTCTCACCACCTGCTCCTCACCACCTGCTCCTCACCACCTGCTCCTCACCACCTGCTTCTCACCACGTGCTCCTCACCACCTGCTCCTCACCACCTGCTTCTCACCACGTGCTCCTCACCACCTGCTCCTCACCACCTGCTTCTCACCACCTGCTCCTCACCACCTGCTCCTCACCACCTGCTCCTCACCACCTGATTCTCACCACCTGCTCCTCACCACCTGCTCCTCACCACCTGCTCCGCACCACCTGCTCCTCACCACCTGCTCCTCACCACCTGCTCCTCACCACCTGCTCCGCACCACCTGCTCCTCACCACCTGCATCATAATTGGCTCTAATCTTTCACATAATCGTCAACATTACCTCAGGCAGGGGCAAGGGATTCAAACCCAAGGCAGAACTCGTTCTAAAAGAGCACTGGCTCTACTGGCCAGTGCTCTAACAACTCGACCCGGATTCCAATCCCCCGCCCCGTTTACTGAATCGTTTACAACTCGCGTTATTTCGCTTGTCGCTTCCTGCTTTGCAAATCCCACCTTCAACTTAAGTTGCTACCCGCAGATAACTAAGTTCTGCCCGGAGTTTGCCTATGCTTAAGTTCCTGCATGATAACAAACTTCGTTGTTCAGTCTTTAAAGCACAAAGGGATCTTCTCTGGTTCCTCGGAGAGGAATGTTATGTGGTTAACTTTGATAAACATTCTGGGATTAACCTCAGCTATAAACATTTTGAAGGAATAATTAACCTCCTTTCAAGGGTTGTATTCAGCGGGTGAACAAGTCTTGAGACTAGTCAAGGCTAAGAAACTGGACATTTATCAAGGCTGAGGGACTGAACTCCTTCTATCAAGGCTGAGGGACTGAACTCCTCCTATCAAGGATTAGGGACTGACCACCTTCTATCAAGGTTGAGGGACTGACCACGTTCTATCAAGGCTGAGGGACTGACCACCTTATATCAAGGCTGAGAGACTGACCACCTTCTATTAAGACTGAGGGACTGACCACCTTATATCAAGGCTGAGGGACTGATCACCTTCCATCAAGGCTGAGGGACTGACCACCTTTTTATCAAGGCTGAGTGACTGACCACCTTCTATCAAGGCTGAAGGACTGACCACCTTCTGTCAAGGCTGAGGGACTGACCACCTTCTATTAAGACTGAGGGACTGACCACCTTATATCAAGGCTGAGGGACTGACCACCTTCCATCAAGGCTGAGGGACTGACCACCTTATATCAAGGCTGAGGGACTGACCACCTTCTATCAAGGATGAGGGACTGACCACCTTCCATCAAGGCTGAGGGACTGACCACCTTACATCAAGGCTGAGGGACTGACCACCTTCTATCAAGGCTGAAGGACTGACCACCTTCTGTCAAGGCTGAGAGACTGACCACCTTATATCAAGGCTGAGGGACTGACCACCTTACATCAAGGCTGAGGGACTGACCACCTTATATCAAGGCTGAGGGACTGACCACCTTCTATCAAGGCTGAGGGACTGACCACCTTACATCAAGGCTGAGGGACTGACCACCTTACATCAAGGCTGAGGGACTGACCACCTTCTATCAAGGCTGAAGGACTGACCACCTTCTATCAAGGCTGAGTGACTGACCACCTTCTATCAAGGCTGAGGGACTGACCACCTTCTATCAAGGCTGAAGGACTGACCACCTTCTATCAAGGCTGAGGGACTAACCACCTTCTATCAAGGCTGAGGGACTGACCACCTTCTATCAAGGCTGAGGGACTGACCACCTTCTATCAAGGCTGAGGGACTGACCACCTTCTATCAAGGCTGAGGGACTGACCACCTTCTATCAAGGCTGAGGGACTGACCACCTTCTATCAAGGCTGAGGGACTGACCACCTTCTATCAAGGCTGAAGGACTGACCACCTTCTATCAAGGCTGAAGGACTGACCACCTTCTATCAAAACTGAGGGACTGACCACCTTCTATCAAGGCTGAGGGACTGACCACCTTCTATCAAGGCTGAGGGACTGACCACCTTCTATCAAGGCTGAGGGACTGACCACCTTCTATCAAGGCTGAGGGACTGACCACCTTCTATCAAGGCTGAGGGACTGACCACCTTCTATCAAGGTTAAGGGACTGACCACCTTCTATCAAGGCTGAGGGACTGACCACCTTCTATCAAGGCTGAGGGACTGACCACCTTCTATCAAGGCTGAGGGACTGACCACCTTCTATCAAGGCTGAGGGACTGACCACCTTCTATCAAGGCTGAGGGACTGACCACCTTCTATCAAGGCTGAGGGACTGACCGCCTTCTATCAAGGCTGAGGGACTGACCACCTTCTATCAAGGCTGAGGGACTGACCACCTTCTATCAAGGCTGAGGGACTGACCACCTTCTATCAAGGTTAAGGGACTGACCACCTTCTATCAAGGCTGAGGGACTGACCACCTTCTATCAAGGCTGAGAGACTGACCACCTTCTATCAAGGCTGAGGGACTGACCACCTTCTATCAAGGCTGAGGGACTGACCACCTTCTATCAAGGCTGAGGGACTGACCACCTTCTATCAAGGCTGAAGGACTGACCACCTTCTATCAAGGCTGAAGGACTGACCACCTTCTATCAAGGCTGAGGGACTGACCACCTTCTGTCAAGGCTGAGGGACTGACCACCTTCTATCAAGGCTGAAGGACTGACCACCTTCTGTCAAGGCTGAAGGACTGACCACCTTCTATCAAGGCTGAGGGACTGACCACCTTCTATCAAGGCTGAGGGACTGACCACCTTCTATCAAGGCTGAAGGACTGACCACCTTCTATCAAGGCTGAGGGACTGACCACCTTCTGTCAAGGCTGAAGGACTGACCACCTTCTGTCAAGACTGAAGGACTGACCACCTTCTATCAAGGCTGAGGGACTGACCACCTTCTATCAAGGCTGAAGGACTGACCACCTTCTATCAAGGCTGAGGGACTGACCACATTCTATCAAGGCTGAAGGATTGACCACCTTCTGTCAAGGCTGAAGGACTGACCACCTTCTATCAAGGCTAAGGGACTGACCACATTCTATCAAGGCTGAAGGATTGACCACCTTCTATCAAGGCTGAAGGACTGACCACCTTCTATCAAGGCTGAAGGATTGACCACCTTCTATCAAGGCTGAAGGACTGACCACCTTCTATCAAGGCTGAGGGACTGACCATCTTCTATCAAGGCTGAGGGACTGACCATCTTCTATCAAGGCTGAGGGACTGACCATCTTCTATCAAGGCTGAGGGACTGACCATCTTCTATCAAGGCTGAGGGACTGACCATCTTCTATCAAGGCTGAGGGACTGACCACCTTCTATCAAGGCTGAAGGACTGACCACCTTCTATCAAGGCTGAAGGACTGACCACCTTCTGTCAAGGCTGAAGGACTGACCATCTTCTATCAAGGCTGAAGGACTGACCATCTTCTATCAAGGCTGAGGGACTGACCACATTCTATCAAGGCTGAGGGACTGACCACCTTCTGTCAAGGCTGATGGACTGATTACCTCATCTACCACTGCATCCGGTTAATAATCTCTGTATCGAATTGAAAAAAAAAAAAGCCACTGGATTGTCCCCAAAATGAAAACACCCATACCTCGCACCAGTCCATAATCTCTACCCTGAAGAAAAAATAGTCAAAGCATATCAAAACGTCTTCGAGAAAAAGATACATATGTATCTTAGTTGTTCACCTGACTGTATTGCATAAGAGTAACACGGTACAATGGTGCACATCGTGTTTGCAAGGGTGACATGTATCAGTGGAGTGCAGAGTGCATAGTTGCACAATGCCCTAACACTACTGACAATTAAAATCAGCTAATTTATTTATATTTTTTTGAGGGGGGGCGTTGATTCATATCAGTTCAACGAATCTGAAACGTTGGAGTTACAGCAATATTTTTCGAGTCATTTAATTATGAATTAAATAATTATGCAGTGTTTATCAAACAGGGGAAAAAAAAATTTCGTAGTGCTGACCTTAGCAGGAACCCATGCGACGTTTCGCCCCTTCCTTGGAACGAAAAGTCTCAAATGAGTGAGAAAAAGTAGTTGTGACACGAAGACACGAAGCATCGTCTTAATATATAGACTGAGAAGGTTAAGAAAGTCACTTGAGTAAACACTAAGATATAGTGGACCCCCGGTATTCGATATTAGTCCGTTCCTGAGAGCTCATCGAATACCGATAATATCGAAAACCGAATCAATTTTCCTCATAAGAAATAATGAAAATCAAATTATTCCGTGCAAGACACCCAAAAGTATGAAAAAAAAATTTTACTACATGAAATATTAAGTTTAATGCAATAGAATAATTACAATAACAATAAAATAATTGACACTTACCTTTAATGAAGATCTGGTGATGATTGATGGGATGGAAGGAGGGGAGAGGTGTTAGTATTTAGAAGGGGAATTCCCTTCCATTAGGACTTGAGGTAGCAAGTCCTTTTCCAGGGTTGCTTCCCTTCTTCTTTTAATGCCACTAGGACCAGCTTGAGAGTCCCTGGACCTCTGTCGCGCAACAAATCTGTCCATATAGCTCTGTACCTCCCGTTCCTTTACGATTTGTCTAAAATGGGCCACAACATTGTCATTGTAATAGCTGTGTTAGGGTGATTTTCATCCACAAAGGTTTGCACTTCAACCCACTCTGCACACATTTCCTTAATTTTTGAAGTAGGCACAATGTATTCCACAACTGGTATAGGCTTCTCAGGGTTAGCCCCAAACCCTTCAAAATCTTTCTTAATTTCCATACTAATTCTCACTCTTTTTACCACAGGGTTGGCACTAGAAGCTTTCTTGGGGCCCATGGTGACTTATTTTGCAGAAACAAGCACCAAACACAGTGATAATATGAATAATATGGAATGTACCGAATGTATCCTTAGATGCGGGCACACTGGCTGGCTTGTAAACACTGGCACACAAGGGGCAGTTCAGGCCACGTGTGGACAGGTCTCGTATCGAATACCGGGTTTTCAATCGAATACCGAGGAAAATTTTTGCGATATAATGCATCGAATACCGGATTTATCGAATACCGATGCCATCGAATACCGGGGGTCTACTGTATTTATTAGAAAACGTTTCGGTCCTGTGACCTTGATCAGAAGTGATCAAGGTCCCAAGACCGAAACGTTTCCTAATAAATATGTCCTAGGGTTTACTCACGTGTCTTGCTGAACCAGTTTGTTGATATTACCAATGTTTATACTACACCCAAAAGCCTTATATTTTAACCATTGCAACGTTTCGCTCTCCAGGATCCGTTACTGCTTGACGAAGCTTCTGGAGAGCGAAACGTTGTCATAATAACATGATACATTAGTTACACCTGCGACCTTTCACTAGGATGTGTAACTTGAGGCCTTTGCAATTAAAAGGTCTTTCTATTTGGTATATTCCTAGGCAGCTGAACTTATTAATAATAATATTGAAAAGCCATTTATTGTTGTGTTTAAAAGTAATTAAGTTATTTTCCTTTGCATGAATTTTAAATAAGTCAGTCAGACACACGAAAAAAGTTATATATATATAGATATAGATATAGATATAGATATAGATATAGATATAGATATAGATATAGATATAGAACTTGATAATGCTTTTAACAGAGCATTATCAAGTTTCTGACTTGATTGAACTCAGTATTGAGCGAAACGTGTTCTGAATTTGTATAATTTTTTTCAGTAGAAAAGGCATTTCGTAAAAGGACACAAATGCAGCTAATGTGACATTTTATTGTGGCAACGTTTCGCTCTCCAGGAGCTTTATCAAACTATTACAGCCTGATACAGCTTTATCAAGCCGTAACGGCTTGATAAAGCTGTATCAGGCTGTAATAGTTTGATAAAGCTCCTGGAGAGCGAAACGTGCCACAGTAAAATGTCACATCAGTTGCATATGTGTCGCTTTTCTTAACATATTGTCAGTAATTCTACCAATGTTAATACATAAGGTATTTCTTTGCTGCCTCCAAGAAAGCTTAAAACTTCTCGGTAGTTACTTCATCAGCAGGGAAAAATAAATTAAGCATTTATAGTATGTGTTGAATAATTGAAAGGAGAAGAAGAACCAAAGTACGTTTACAGAGGTTGGTTAAATAATTCAAGACGGGAGATTGTGTGAAATTAGAAATAAAATGTCTGCCAAGAAAACATGTCTGGTGAAAAAACTGTGGATTCTGAATGTTTGATATGCTCTTGTCTGCTTGTAATACAACTGGCAGCTCGTTCTCAAAATCATTTGATTTTTTGGGGTCATGGTTCACGGTTTCTGAGCATTGTGTGTCAATCCAGATATGTTAGGATATTTGGTAAAGGTTCGCGTGTTTGTTGATATGTTTTGAGATATGGTCGACGCTCGCGACATCTTATTGAGATTGCAGAGAAGAGAACGCTTGTAGCATATGTGATGCACATGGTTTCGAAAACCAATACTTGTACAATGTTTGGGAACTTTTGTGGACTGAACACATCGACTTCAGGCCGAGGGACTGATTGTCTGAAAGTCCTCCTCATCTTTCTCCTGTTCTCTCTGTACTGAAATGAAAAAGCTTTTCACTGGTGAGACTTTTCCAC
>NC_069414.1:24935998-24955998 GCF_026875155.1 Cherax quadricarinatus
TACCTGTATCGTCTCCCTCACTACCCCAACACTACCTGTATCGTCTCCCACACTACCCCAACACTACCTGTATCGTCTCCCTCACTACCCCAACACTACCTGTATCGTCTCCCTCACTACCCCAACACTAACTGTATCGTCTCCCACACTACCCCAACACTACCTGTATCGTCTCCCTCACTACCCCAACACTACCTGTATCGTCTCCCTCACTACCCCAACACTACCTGTATCGTCTCCCTCACTACCCCAACACTACCTGTATCGTCTCCCTCACTACCCCAACACTACCTGTATCGTCTCCCTCACTACCCCAACACTACCTGTATCGTCTCCCTCACTACCCCAACACTACCTGTATCGTCTCCCTCACTACCCCAACACTACCTGTATCGTCTCCCTCACTACCCCAACACTACACGCTATTAGACAATATCCGGTAACAAGTTTCATTTCCTGCCATCGTGTCGAGAGAGCCTAGAATACCGTGTCATCGTTCACAATATTAAGTCGGTCATGCCATGGAACCTCACTATCCATGACAAAACGACATGAGTGGCCAGTCAGCCAGAACCGAACTGATATCTTCACTGAAATTCTCGTTACTTAGAGAAGAATAATGAGTAGTTAGTCTAATGTTGTATTCACGGTGACTGTGTTACGAAGCTTTTGTAAAACAATGGTTCGCTCTATAGAGCTTTATCGGGTTATGTTTAACTTTGTACATAAAGTGAAACGTTATCTTACGAAACGATTGTTTCGCCACGTGTCTCTTTTTATTCAGTTTGGTCAGCAGCGTAATTTGGATCCATGCCTGAGTGGTGGAGGAAATTCTACCCTGACCTAACGTATCCTGGCCTAACCTAACCTAACCTAACCTAACCTAACCTAACCTAACCTAACCTAACCTAACGTAAATGAACCTAACCTAACCTAACCTAACCTAACGTAAATGAACCTAACCTAACCTAACCTAACCTAACCTGGCCTAACCTAACCTAACCTAACTTAACTTAACCTGGCCTAACCTAACCTAACCTAACCTAACCTAACCTAACCTAACCTGGCCTAACCTAACCCTAACCTAACCTGGCCTAACTTAACCTAACCTAACCTGGCCTAACCTAACCTAACTTAACCTAACCTGGCCTAACCTAACCTAACCTAACTTAACCTAGCCTGGCCTAACCTAACCTAACTTAACCTAACCTGGCCTAACCTAACCTAACCTAACTTAACCTAGCCTGGCCTAACCTAACCTAATCCTAACCTAACCTGGCCTAACTTAACCTAACCTAACCTAACCTAACCTAACCTAACCTAACCTAACCTAACCTAACCTAACCTAACCTAACCACACAGGATTCTTCTGAACGCGATGTTTCTAACTTACATTGTGGTGAACTAGCAAGTACAGTGCCGCCAGCTCACCCCCCAACACCTCCATACACAATATGTTACATGCAAAATATTTCGAAATTCCCATTTCATAGATGGGATACTCATTCATCACAGCCTCCTGTCAAAAAAAAAAATTGAAATGAAATTTAAAAAAAAAAATCCTGACTGCAGAAGAAGGGAAAAAAATTACCCGTGTAAAGTTTTTTTTTTTGTATTATTTAACACAGGATTTAAATATTCAATTGAAATTAATTAATCAACAGCGTTGAAGAAAACGAAAAGTATCTGTAAAATTATTATAAAAGGTGGAGCAGGTGCACCCAATTTCGTATTTCACGGAGGAGATTAGTTACGCAACATTGCAAGTAACAACACTTGGGAATCTTTATTGTTACAACGTTTCGCCCACACGGTAGACTTCTTCAGTCAGATACAGTCAAGACACCCAAGTGTTGCACATGTGTTTTAGTCATCAATTTGTCGGTAGTTTATGACAGTTTCAATATATTTTCAATATTTACTCTGTTAGATGTTTATCAGAGCGAAACGTAGTTCCAGTAGAACTTTATGCACCGTGTTATGTGTATTTTTATCAATATTATCAACAGTACGTTAGTCGCATCCAGCTGCTCTTGTAGTGTAGATTTCCTCTGTTTTTTTTCCCTATGTCTTCTTCCATTCTTCCATGTCTCTCTTTGCCCAGCGTTTTTGTTCACCTTTGAGTTTTTTCTTAACCACTCTCTCCCCTTCTCACCATTGCTTCTTCCCTTCTTTAATTTCGTTGCTTTTGTAACGTAAAGAAATCATGTGACCAATCCATTGGTGTCTCTGATATCAATGGATTTAGTGGTCTAAGTGCCCTATCCAATCTTATAGTTTTTGTTTCCATTTTCTTTCCTTATTTTCCTTCGCTTTCTCTCTTCCTCTCTTCTCTTTCCTTTCCCTCTCTCCCCCCACCCTCTCACTTGCCATTTTTTCTTTAATTTTTGCATTTCTCTCATATTTATTTCCCTTACTGTTTACCCCTTTAATTTTCTCGCATCATTCGTTTCCCTTCTCATTTTTCTCTGATTATTTATCCCTTATATTCTCTCCCCCATCCCAGTATTGTACATTATTAATCTTCTAATCCACTTATTCCCTTCTCATTCCTTACCCTCTCATGTTCCCTTTCTTCCCTGCCGTCTCTCTCTCTCCGTTTTAAATCATAAATACATACATAGGTAAGGTTCACATGTCCCTCATATATTTTACAGGCTACAAACTGCTGCTGGCTTGTTAGGTTTAAAATCTATCGCCTGAACGAGGGTAATTAAGGTCGCTGGGCACCTTTGTGTAGCTAACCCGTATACAACTAATGTGACATTTTATTGTGGCAACGTTTCGCTCTCCAGGAGTTTTGTCAAGCCGTTATAAACAATACATAAACACATTACTTGCACTTATGTCCTTTTACCTAACACATTTTCGGTAATACTACCAACATTATTACAAGAAAAATTTTAATTCCAGTAATAGAGATGGTTATATACTCTCACTGTTTACATGGGTATATGATGTAAACAAACGGGGGAGAAAGACAGGAAATACAACCTCTCATGACGTGTTTATTGGCAGCGTTTTGGTTCTGATATGTAGTTTACAGAGGTCCCAGGACGAAATATCTCAAATACACATGTTCTAAGATCTCATTGTCAACACACGGAGAGAGACACACGTGTAGGTGTACATGAATTAAGAGATACACTAAAAAAATATACTTGTGAAACATCTGGGAATCTAATGAGGAAAAATCTCGCCAGGAAATGGTTTCTTTAGTCTAATACAGAGAAGAACAGAGAAAGATGAGGAGGAGTTTGAGATAATCAATCACTCAGTCTTGAGTCGATATGTTCAGTCCATCAGTCTTGACAGAGCGAACACATCGACTCAAGGCTGGAGGACTGATTGTCTCACACTCCTAATCTTTTTCTGTTCTTGATAAATTTCACACATGTGCAACACTTAGGTATCTTTGTTGAGGAAACGTTTCGCCACACAGTGGCTTCATCAGTCCATACAAAGGAGAATGATGACGAACAGTAATCAGTCCCTCAGCCTTGAGTCGATTGATGGACTGTTTACATCGACATCACTGAACGGGTTACTACAAAAAAAAATTAATCCAATAATTTGAGAAGCTTTAAAGATGAACTGGACAAATATATGCTCACGAAGGGCTGGATCTGAGTAGGACCTACTTAGTATGGGCCAGTAGGCATGCCCCAGTGCTCCTCCATTCTTGTGTTCTAAAGACCCCTGACGAATAAACAGAAAGAGCAAAATTGACAGTACACCCTGCACCACCCCTCTCTCACCCTGTGTAGCATCGCTACTGATACTTGTGTGAACACAGCCAGCAACACTACCAGCAGTTTCTCAGTTAACACCAGCTTGTTCAACCATTATTAAACTTTTTTAAAGCACAGAGTTGAGGCCCAGCGTAGTTCAATAGCCTCTGCCATGGAAGAACCTAAATCCAGTCGCAACAGAGAATTGTCGTTCCATCACCCATTTCTCGACCGGAACTCCTGCAGAGGTGAGGAGCAGATTCTCTCGGAGACGAAGAACACGTGAATAAATGATTTGGAAAATCGACAAGTTGATAAATGAGACAGATGTGCAATATTTGGGTATCTTTATTCTGGAAACATTTCGCCAGCCAGTGACTTTTTCAGACACGTGAGTAAACACTAGGACATATTTATTAGAAAACGTTTCGGTCCTGAGACCTTGATCACTTATAACATACAGGGGTTAAAGAGACAGTATATATAAAAGTTAAGACACATGTGCAACATCTGGATATCTTTATTGTAGACGTTTCGCCATCCAGTGGCTTGATAAGTACAGATTCTAGGACATAATAGGAAGACAGTAGAACTATATACAAAAGATGAGGTAATCAGTCCCTCAGCCTTGGAGTTAGTGTTCACAGCATCGTGGTGGAGGAGAATCTGGAGCAAAGGCAAGAAGACTGGCGATTATATAGGCTTCAGTGGATCAGGACGTGCAGCAGACGAGGGCATAGTCACTGGTAGGCGGGATTCCCCAGTGGAAGTAGGTCCTTCCCAAAGAGATGGGTTAGTTGTAGCAGCCGTGAAGAAGGTCTTGTAGATGTCCTCTGAACCAAGATTCCATGATGTTGCAGTGTCTGACAAGTTGTGGAGGACATCTACAAGACCTTCTTCACGGCTGCTACAACTAACCCATCTCTTTGGGAAGGACCTATTTCCACTGGGGAATCCCTCCTACCAGTGACTATGCCCTCGTCTGCTGCACGTCCTGATCCACTGACGCCTATATAACCGCCAGTTAAAATATAAAAAAAAAAATAACCGCCAGTCTTCTTGCCTTTGCTCCAGATTCTCCTCCACCACGATGCTGTGAACACTAACTCCAAGGCTGAGGGACTGATTACCTCATCTTTTGTATATAGTTCTACTGTCTTCCTATTATGTCCTAGAATCTGTATTGATAAAGCCACTGGATGGCGAAACGTCTACAATAAAGATATCCAGATGTTGCACATGTGTCTTAACTTTCATATTGTCGGTATTTTATACCTTTCTTGCACACAGTATATATAAGTGGAGAGTGAGGTGTGAGTGACACATAGTGACCTGAAAAATGCCGTATTGGGATGAGGACGGGTAGACGATGGGATCAAGTGACTCTGTGTTGTTAGGCAGCTGATACGTTGCCTGTTTGTGTTATGTGTGCTAATGTTTCTGAATTTTTTTCTTTCTAAAGCAATTTGTGGGTATCTGTTACCAAGGTTTATACCAAGCCACTGGCTGGCGAAGCATTTCTAGAATATACATAACCAATTGATACACAAGTATCTCGAAGAAGAATATGTCTCAGCATCTAGAGTCAAAAAGCCAGGAAAAGGAACACTTCATTGATCCAACACTAATTGGAGCTACGTTAAGATTTGATGTGTTCAGATTAATGGACTGAACACATCGACTTCAGGCTGAGGAACTGATTACCCTAAAAATTCCTCCTCATCTTCCACCATTCTTCTCTGTATTGGACTGAAGAGGCTGGCGAAACGTTAATATTTGTTTACATCTTTACCAAGTCATGATAAAGATTGAAACACTTTTCTAAAAAAATATAGAAATGTGTAACAACTTCAGCAAAGTGTTTTTTGAATGTTATTGATATCTATGTTCCTTGTATGAGATTGGCATAACTACAAACACCGTAGTACCGTAAATGTTGACATCCTTCAGGAAAGCTGGTTAAGTTGCAGGATGGGTTGCCTTGCACTGTATCACAGTGGATAACTAAAGTGTAATGAACACTCGTCAATGTATAATAATCTCCCACATGGAGACAGAAACTCAGGAGAATAATTGATCTGTTTATCTCAATCCCCTTCTGGCATCCTCTTCAGCAGATGTTGAGGAGGATGCCAGAATGGGGCCGAAACATTTAAATTAATTAAGTTTATGTCTTCATGTGGGTTATTACTGAGCAAATCACAGTTAGTTGAGCCACTACAACACAGTGAGTTAAGTCACTATATCAAAGCTTCCAGAGGAAGAGGACGTGTTATTGCATGGCACAATAGTAGTCAATCTAAATGAAGTCATTATTGCCCAGAACGGACAGAAACGTCCTCAAGTTCAATCTCCGGGCTGTAATTTAGTTGAAAATGGATCTAAATCTTTGCTAATAGTTGCTTTCTGCCGGGAACTCAGTGATGGTTTAGTCCCGCAATGAAGACAGGAGAAAGAGGCGAGAATGGCAAGATATGGTACTTACAACACTGCGGCCACAGTTAAAGGTGACAGCTTCAACAAGTGTGCACAGCGCATCAGTCCTTGATGGAAATCAGTCACAGTCACAGCCTAGAGGGTGGAAATCTGGCCTGTCCTGCATTGTTCAGATCGCCTCAGCTCCATATCATTATATTATTATTATTATTATTATTATTATTATTATTATTATTATTATTATTATTATTATTATTATTATTATTATTATATTCATGGGAGAAAATGCTAAATCAGTTGAGGGTCATACAGTGCCTGGGTACCTGAACCTCCTATGGGTTCCACAACCTGGCCTAGGTACCAGAACCTGCCCTGGGTACCAGAATCTGCGATGGGTACTAGAACCTGGCCTGGGTGCCAGAACCTGCAATGGGTGCCAGAACCTGCCCTGGGTGCCAGAACCTGCCCTGGGTGCCAGAACTTAGCCTGGGTGCCAGAACCTGCCCTGGGTGCCAGAATCTGCGATGGGTACTAGAACCTGGCCTGGGTGCCAGAACCTGCAATGGGTGCCAGAACCTAGCCTGGGTGCCAGAACCTAGCCTGGGTGACAGAACCTAGCCTGGGTGCCATAACCTGCCCTGGGTGCCAGAGCCTGCCGTTGCAGCCAGAACTTACCCTGAGTGCCAGGACCTAACCTGGGTGCCAGAGCCTAGCCTGGGTGCCAGAACCTAGCCTGGGTGCCAGAACCTAGCCTGGGTGCCAGAACCTAGCCTGGGTGACAAAACCTAGCCTGGGTGACAGAACCTGGCCTAGGATTTATGTTGTAATATAAAGCATCCGGAAGTCATCCCATGTAATATACTGATCTCCGCTGAAAGTGGAAAACAGCCTCGCAAAAAAACGTCTAAAAATATATGTGCATGACTCACGAAATCGTAATGACACGATTGCAAACAAACCATACCACGGCCGGGATTGAACCCGCGGTCATAGAGTCTCAAAACTCCAGCCACGCTAGCTGGAGATTCGTCTGTAAAAACTTGCATTTGTGGTCACAGTGGTGCCTGTGCTAACCTTCCTATGGTGTAGAAATATACCTAGTTGGACGAATCTTATTGTGGCTAGCTGGTCCAGTGGCTAACGCGACGGTCTGGAATTTTGAGACTCTCTGACCGCGGGTTCATTCCCGGCCGGGTATGGTTTATATGTGCATATTATCCATCAAATCGTGAAGACTCTCGTGAAATAAATTTGACGCTTTTGAATTACTCTTGATCCGAGGAACTGGAGCTGCCCTTTTTCGAATCTAATTGAACAGCCTCACATCTACAATGTGGGTTATGACCCCTGCGGATTTAGCGCTTTCCGGCGAATATACCAGCGATGAAGGCAAGGTGAGTCACAGGGATGTCTGGTATAACTTTTTCAACATAAGGATGAGGTAGTGGAAATATACTCTGTGTAAAGACCAAAAAGTTACAATACCGTGACGGGAATAATATGCAAATAACCCGCACGACGTTTCGGTCCGACTAGTAATACACTAACACACAAAGGTAACAGAGCCTGGTATATAGATAGATAGACAGCGGTTCCCTTACCTTTGTGAGTTAATGTGTGACTAATTAACGTGGTTATAAGTTTCTTTTTTCCTGTGTGCTGGTGGGGCTCGAACCCACGGCTAGGTGGCCGATTCGTTAATGCACTGGCCTGGAAGTTTAGAACACACTTGCCATAGGTTTGAAACCTCTCAGCCATTCCGTCATTCGTGTATATAACACGTCACATGCTAACCTAACTGGATCACTTTTGGAGATAAATGGTATATAATACCGACATTAATGCAGTATAATGTGATCCTTTATTGGCAACGTTTCACCCATACAGTGACTTGATAAAGCCCACTGTGTGGGTGAAACGTTGTCAATAAAGAATCGCTACTGCATTTGCGTCTGTTTTTCCACTGGATCAGTTTTTCAAGCATTTGTTTAGTGGGGAGAGCCTTCTTGATTTTTTTTTTAGGACTATCTCGCCATGGGTTTGGCTCCCACTTCCTCAGTTAGTCTTTATAAAGTTTCTAAATTCGGTACGACGGGGCTCAAACGTCTTGGAAATGAAAATAAGCAGATGATCGTAGGTTCGGAGGCTGAGGCAGCTGGTGAGAATCATCTCTTGTCAGCATCACGATATTTACATCTCGAAGAGGAGCGAACTAGCACTCCGTGTGGATATAAACACACACACACACACACACACACACACACACACACACACACACACACACACACACACAGGGAGGGCGTGACTCAAACACACCTCCTGAGGGAAGAAAATAACAGGCACATTTTCGCTACCACTTTGGAGGAAGATAAAACTAAAAAGAAATTCCTCTTTGTGTGTCTCACCAACGAAATTATGTTCTCCACATTTTTTCCTTGTCTCGTATGTATACAATACAATGCAATATAATACAATACAATTCAACACAGTGCATAACAGTACAATACAATACAATACAATACCATACACAATACCACTTTATTTCTTTTCCGGAGTGCACGAAATGTAATTTATGTGTTTTTAAATACTATTATGTACAAATGAAAGCCACTAACATACTGTGTATTACTCTTTTAACAATCAATAACATTTGGAATATGGCAGATCCTACGTAAATAGACACAATGCACAGTTATGTTACGATGTACGTCAGAAGCGTTCTTCAAATTACCTGTTAGTGAAAAAATTTTGTTCTCGTTTACCCACACTAATGAGTCTTCGTCAGTTTCTCTGGTGTGTATTTTATGACAACTTACATTTGGACTTTGGTATATCCCGGCAGTTTCCTCTTGATTGTATGTGGTGTTTCGTGCCTCGTGATCTCCCGTGTATTGGAAGAATTGATGACGGATGCTTCTGCTGCTGGCATGGCTTAATAATGTAGTAATATTGATGGATAAGTTATCTGTGGAAAGGATTGTGTATCTGTCATGTTCTCGATATCTTTGTGTGTGTTGATTAACATCTTGTCTTGGCTTCTGCTTTTCTGCATAAACAAAATACTATAATTACAGAAGAGATATATTTGATATTGTCACATTATTCTAGATATTTTTTGTTGCATATTCTGAAGGTGTGTAGAAAAATAGCCACTTAGAATACCTCTTTTTTTGCCAGGTGTGATTAATAATTTATGAAATCAGTGTTGTTGGTTGGCTTATGAAAGACTTTGAATATATAAAAAATCTGTAGCTCTGTGAATGAGGTGAATTGTATTGAAGGTTCAGTACTGTTCAAGCTGTCACGAAGATGTAGCAGATCTAGATGTTCAAGAGCCATGTTCAAGACATCATCAGGAATGAAGCTGCAAAAATTTTCTTCTGTTTCCATATACTCCTTGAAAATATTGGCCAGAACTAACACTAACTGGTGAATCCAAGGCCATACCGAAAGATTATTCGTAATATCATCATACGTAAAGTAGTTGACGTTGATACTTGAGTCAGACAAATCGACGGTGTCTTGGCACTGTGAGAGTGACTCGAACTCATGAGCAATTTACACTGCAGGAAGAGACCTCATGTACACTTTCTTTCCAGGATGTTTCACTCTGCAAGTTCGACAAAGAACTTCGTTTCAAGGTTCATCTGCAGGTTCACCACCCAACTCTGTCTTATCCACATCCACTCACTCCATGACACCAGGAATGAGCATAGTTCTCAGTTTTCTTTCTCCGAACTCTCCGCGTCTGCAGAAGCAAATTTCGTTACTTTTATCAAGATTTATGGAGTGAACACATTGACTCCAGGCTGAGGGACAGACTACCTCAAACTCCTCCTCATTCTCCACCGTTCATCTCTGTTTTGGACTGAAAAAGCCACTGGCTTCTTCAGTCCAACGATCCCAGAGCCATCAACTCCCTCAAACCCGATGCCACCGAAGACATATGTAACCCTCCCCAACAACTCAATTTCCTAACACAGCTTCATCATCTCCCACAGGAAACTCAGACATATCCACCACTACCTTTGCTGTTATTAAGTACATAACGAGACAGAATACCACTAGAATAACTTCTGCAAGAGTTATACACTCTTCCACATAACTGTGGCAAAAATCTACGCAGGTGGGACGTCGAGAGGCCTATACGAACGAATTTCAGAACACCAATATGCTAGCAGATCAAGAAACATAAACAATACCAACTCAATTCATGGGAATTTTCACAGCTACTTAATGGACTTGAATAATGCACTCTTAATCGCCAAGAAGAACAGTTACCAGCTAAGATGAATCCTTGACTCACAAAATCGGAATAACGCGATTACAAACGAACTACGGAACGGGTGGCCTAGAATTTCACGGTTCACTCACCATGAGTTCTAACGCCACCTTGAATCTGCACACACTAGTGTCTCCAGCAACTCCACCTATAACAAAAGTTTTTACAATTTAGCCGAATCTCTTGCCAGAAAACCCATATGGGAATATATATATATATATATATATATATATATATATATTGCTCACCCTCAGTTACAGGTTTGTCACTTGCTGACTTGATAAAAAACACTGCTAGGGCGAAACGTTGCCAATAAAAGTTTCATATTGCCTTTGTTTCTTTCTACCATTGTCTCATAGCATTTCATACCCACCTGAGATAACAGTAAAGAAGGAACAAGCTGGGAAAAAACAGTGTGATCAAATAGCAAGCTAGGACAACAGAGCAGTGGTGAGCGGTGTTGAGAGGACAAGCTAGGAAAACAACAGAGTAGTTGTGAGTAGTGTTGAGAGAGCAAACTAGTATAACAACAGAGCAGTGGTGAGTAGTGTTGAGGGGGCAAGTTAGGAAAACAACAGAGCAGTGGTGAGTAGCAGCCACAGACATTAAATAATATCTTGACTTAATTAACTACTGTGTGCTTTTGTGCTGAAGTGGCTGTTGTTGCAACGTTTGTAAAACTTCCCTCTCCAAACTGAGACTTTTTTTTTCATAGCCAGCTTTTATTATTAGTTTTTTTTTTTTTACATTTCAGGTTTACTGTGTTAATGAATGCAACAGCGCAGGAAGGGAACCATGTTTGTTGTGGTGGTGAGTCATCTGAAGCCTGAAAGATGTAACATCAGCAACAGTGGCAGTAACAACAGCAACAACAGCTGCAGCAACAGAAACAAGAACAAGGATACTTCCTGACTATGGAACTGAACTTCTCCAGGCCGAGGGACTGACAACCTCAAATTCTACGACTTTAAGGGTGATGGACTGATTACATCGTCTTCACATCTCTACTGTTCCTGCCTACTTTCTGTATTCGACTGAAGAAGCCTACTGTGTAGGCGAAACGTTTCGGAATAAAGTTGTCTAACTGTTGCATATGTGTCTTACCTACCAAGAACAAGGACAACAAAAACAGTAATAACATTAACTTCTACGACATTATCTTCAACAACAACAACAACAACAACGGCAATGACAACAATAAAAGCAACAACAACAGTAGCAACATTATCTTCAACAAAAACATCTTCAACAGCAGCAACAAAGACAACAACAACAGCAACAATAACAACTTCTACGACATTATCTTCAACAACAACAACGACATCAATAAGAGCAACAACACAATCAACAACATTATCTTCAGCAACAAAAACAACAGCAACAACAACAGTGTTCGCTGTTCTTAATAAGTAAGATTCTAGAAATTATAATACATAACCTTAATGCATGGAATTATCATATAAATTTGTACCTAATAATTATATTTGAACAATAAATTACATTTCTCTGATTTCTGAAATATAGCTTACATATATATATATATATATATATATATATATATATATATATATATATATATATATATATATATATATATATATATATATATATATATATATATATATATATATATATTAATGAACGACTGTCAATAAATGAACAGAATACCTGAAGGGGACTCAAACCGTGGTCCTGGTAGCAGTCCCAATGCTGTACCACTGAGCCACGAACCTTACAAGAGGATGATTCCATAAACAGCATTTGCGTCACATGTTTCTATCGTCATTAGAACATAAGAAAGAAGGAACACTGCAGCAGGTCTACTGGCCCATGAGAGGCAGGCCCAATTCTCCTACCGGCTTAAGCCAATGCCTTAACCTAGTCAGGTCAGGTTACATTCACATTCACTAACTTTGATCCTCATGTCTAATCCCACATCCGCAGAAGCTCTCATTGTTCATTTTTCTTATACCTCTCAATATCACATAGTCCACAAACTTAATATGAGTCGTAACGAACTACAGTCAGTATAGGTTACGATATATAGAGATGAAATAAGTATTTTCTACTCCCCTAATTGTTTTTGTGGGGTGTCGAATCTCGGTTCCTGAACCTGCATCGCAGTTTCTGACGAAGGTCTGCCTCACTGGCAATATAAAAATATGTAAGTTTTTTTTTCACCATATAGGCCGTGTTGCACCAATATAGGATGACCCATAAAAGGTAATACATTAATCATTATTCGCGCAACATCTACCTTGGCAGAACTGTGTCAGCTTCGCCGTTCAAATGTTCCTACGAGCTGAAGATATCACGGAAAAAGGAGATTTTTGCCATCCAGTATTTCGCTAATGTTATATTAATACCGGTCAAGGGCTCATTACGAACCCTGCACTACAAAACTTATCCAAAGTCTAAAGACCCAAGACCTGAAACTCAAGACACTACTAGTCTTAAAACCCGAGACCCAAAACCCAAGACACTACTAGCCTTAAGACCAGAGACCCGAAACTCAAGACGCTACTGGTCTTAAGACCAGAGACCCGAAACTCAAGACACTACTGGTCTTAAGACCAGAGATCCAAAATCCAAGACACTACTAGTCTTAAGACCAGAGACCCAAAACTCAAGGCACCACTAGTCTTAAGACCAGAGACCCAAAACTCAAGACACTACTAGCCTTAAGACCAGAGACCCAAAACTCAAGGCACTACTAGCCTTAAGACCAGAGACCTGAAACTCAAGACACTACTGGTCTTAAGACCAGAGATCCAAAACCCAAGACACTACTGGTCTTAAGACCAGAGACCCAAAACTCAAAAAATCTCAAGTGTCAGTAGGCGGGTAATGAATGAAGCACACACGAGGAGAGTCCACCACTCCCTTACTGGGCTCAAATTGCACAAGGAAAGTCCATTAACTTCTTTGTTAAAGATAAACACGAGCGGTGTTGGTTTCACTGTTTACCCAGACAATTCTTGCGAGGCAATTGAGAATTCGCCATGGCGGAAATTCCACACAATGTCGGCCTGAGATAAATTCTGGCACGTGGAGAGCAACTTTCAGCAAATGCTATTTTCTGCCTGGTTAACTGGAATTATTTCCCCTCTTGTCACTGGGAAAAAAATCATGTCTATATCTCTCATCGAAGAAACCCTTCAATGAGGGAAGGGAAGAGGCGAAGTATTTTGAAGGGTTCTTGACCCAAGGAATAAAGGTTTCACCTCAGTGAGTGAAGCCTTTTATTCGTGAAAGATTTCATACCTAAAAGATTGTTTTCTTCACGAATTCTTTGGACCAAGAGCTTATCCTCACGAATGAGGCTCGAACTCCATGGCAAGAGAGTTCGTAAACTCGTAGGTCAGTGCTCCGAGTGGTTAGTATACTCGCCTGCGTTCTGTGGTTTATTTACTCGTCAGAGACTTCAACAATCACTGGGATACACTTCGTGTTAATTAATTTTTTATTAAATCAGACGTCTGGAAGTTGTATTCATTAAGACTTCGAAGTTAAAGTTGTTCCTAGTGTTCCTTTGGAAAATAAACAAAGTGACAGGTGTAAACTCAAACTTGAAGCTGTGTCAGCGGTTTGACGGAACTAAATTTCCTCTGGTCGTAATTAAGACGGTTGTAATGAAGACGTGGCTTGGTTGGTAGCGCGCTTGACTCCCATACCGAGTGTCCGTGGTTCGATTTCCGGCCGGGTGGAAACATTGGGTATGTTAGCAGTAAGTAGGTACCTGGGTGTTAGTCGACTGTTGTGGGTTGCATCCTGGGGGGAGGTAGTAAACTCTAGATAGGGGCTGGGCTTTGAAATGAGCTGAGGTTAGATAACAGCTCTTGGCCTGTTAAAAATTAATCCGTGTAAAAAAATTACTGATAGTATGGGAGAGAGGTAAGGATATTAATTAATGTGGTTTGTAGCAGTGGTGGTGATAGTTGTTGTGGTAGCGCTGGTGATTGTGATTCTAGTGGTGGTGGTGAGTACTACTTGGGGGGAGGTGGTGACATTGGTTGTAAGAGCGGTGAAAGAGGTCCCAGGAGTGGTGAAAGAAGTCCCAGGAGTGGTGAAAGAGGTCCCAGGAGTGGTGAAAGAAGTCCCAGGAGTGGTGAAAGAAGTCCCAGGAGTGGTGAAAGAAGTCCCAGGAGTGGTGAAAGCGATGATAGTACTTGCAGAAATATTATTAATATTATTACTATTGTTATTATTATTATTATTATTATTATTATTATTATTATTATTATTATTATTATTATTATTATTATTATTATTATTATTATTATTATTATTTCTGAACATTAACCTTACAGCCTGACTAACCTTCTTCTGCCTCGAACTTCAAGAAAATGCTATCGAGTTTTGAGAGGAGATCTTCCAGGAGGTTGCCCTCACTTTACCCAAATTCAGGTGTCAATACCGTGAGGCAGTAACAGCAGCAGCAGCAGCAGCAGCAGCAGCAGCAGCAGCAGCAGCAGCAGCAGCAGCAGCAGCAGCAGCAGCAGCAGCAGCAGCAGCAGCAACGCCATCAACCGGGTGCGCTGCGCCAAGAAAATCTTAAAATCTGGTTGGATAAATCAGATTTTTAAAGGCAATTCGCGCCATTATATGGTTACTTATGAGATTTATTGGTTCTCCCTCTCTTCAAGGAGTCCGAGAGATATTCACAGAGAGGTGTATATCTCGCACACAAAAGATATTTATGTTAGGTAAAAGGACACAAGTGCAACTAATGTGACATTTTATCGTGGCAACGTTTCGCTCTTCAGGAGCTTTGTCAAGCCGATACAAGTAACGGCTTGGTAAAGCCGTTCTACCAGTTTTGATGTAGAAGATATTTACATGTGTACTCCTACCGATGCATTTCTCACGGGCAAGGTATACACACCGACGAGCATATTACCTCTCACTTAAAAGTAAACTTGAATTCGTACGTTACTGTAGGTAATAAAGTATATTTCTAAATTAAGTCTTCAAGCAAATTATGAAACACGTGAATCCATCGGCAATCAGAGCTAATGAACCATCTCTCACGGAAGACAAAAATTGCAAGACCAATGTTTTCTGGACTGTCTCACCAATGTTTTCTGGACTGTCTCGTGTTGTGGACCACATCCTGGCTTCAAAGTATGTTTTCTTTTTTGCCGGGCAGCTTTTGTGAATAAATTATGATGCCTTGGTCTTGTAAAGACGACCTTCAACTTTTGCTCTGAATATGAATTGTCGTACCTGATTTTTTTTGTTGCGTTGACTGTGAATTGTGGGACTAGAGATTTGTTTCGTTGTTACTTTTTGGGAAAAGTACGAAGTTTAAGTCCACCAGTTAATCTAAAAATAATAATAATAATAATAATAATAATAATAATAATAATAATAATAATATTATTATTATTATTATTATTATTATTATTATTATTATTATTATTATTATTATACCATCGCTATAATCATCATAAATAATTATTAGTTATTATTAGGAAAATACATTAATAACAATGTATTCTGTGTCTGGCCTCTTTCCTGCCACTATATTTACGTCTCCTTGGAGTCCATCTCGGTTTCCTCCCGTTGCGTGAATCTCAGACACTGTTCCTTGCCAGATTCAGTACATAACATAACAGTTACCTATTTTATGTCTACATATCAGAAAGAGTACCAGTCCCAGCGCTGATCCCAGTGGTACGCCACTCGTCAATTCTCCGAGACTTCCTCCCGTAACTCTCACTTGTTGTTTGGGTTCCTTCGTATTTTCAATTCACTGTCAGATTATTTTTTTGTATTTTGTCCCACGAGGAGAGTTTAATTGGCAGTTTCAATTATACTAGAAGTTCACATCTGTTTTCCCGGTTTGTGAATTAGTTTTTGTTGGAAGAATAAACACAAATGCAGTATAATGCGATCCTTTATTGACTACGTTTCGCCCACACAGTGAGTTTTATAAAGTCAAAAACAGATCTGCCTGAGGAAATAGTACACGAGTATTTATAGGGTTGAGAGCCAGGTGAAGAACACTGGGTAGGTCGGATCTGTGACGGACCTGTAAAGGACCGACCAGAATGTTTGGTAGGTTAAACCTGGTTTAAAAAACATTCCTGTAGTGGTATAAATACCCGGTTTCGTTAGTGACAAACTCACATGTTTCACGGGGTCGTTACCTCCACATGACACGTGTTCACTCGCTGTCAAGAATACTTTTGTCACATATAATGAGGGACTAAAGTAAACTTAGTGTGATATATGCTGAGACGCATACACCTGTCGGTGTTTATATTCTTTTGCTACTAGGTCAGATGCCGTGTTCCTTCCTTAAGTGAATGTGACTGACCTGACTAGGTCAAGGCATTGGCTTAAACCGGTGGGAAAATTGGACCTGCTTCGCATGGGCCAGTAGGCTTGCTGCAGTGTTCCTTCTTTCTTATGTTCTTATGTTCAAACATCAGGATAATCATTAGATATATGGAAGGTGAAATTATTAGTGAAACAACATTGTCCAAAATTTGCCAAATTAAAAAAAAATGGAAGATATTCAGGTGATTGAGAGTCTGCGCTAACAAGTTTAGATACAACAAAAGAATTTTTTCACAGAGACTGACAACAGTGAGGATATTTTTCTTGGTTGACAGGAAACACTTCGCTCTAAATAGAGCGAAACGTGGAGTACAAATAAAGTGTCTGTGATTTACTATATTATTGTCTTATTTTCACTCTGTTAATTAACGGTCACTAACCTCTCTCTCTTTCTCTCTCTCGCTTTACACAGGGTTTGACAAGGTTAAGGGTCCCTAGCATCTCTCTTTTTTTTTTTTTTTTTTTTTTTTACACAGGGTTTGACAAGGTTAAGGATCCCTAGCTTTATTGACAAGCTATTTACAGGTTAAGGATTCCTAACTTTATTGGCAAGCTAAGAGCTGTTACCTACATCAGCTCATTTGAAAGCATTTTTATTGTTATGAGACATACAAGTAAGAAACAGGATGAAGTTGGAGCCATCTGTGGGCCAGCATTTTCATTTGATCAACTGACTTTATCTCGTTGACATCATTATGCTGTACGAATGTGTTCCATACTCGAGTCATCCTGGGTATGTATGATCTCAGATGGAGTAATGTTCTGGAGAAGGGTACAGCCAGAGTGAAGTTGCTGCTTTCTGCCCGTCTTGTGGCGTAAAAGCTTGTTTCACGCTGTCCTCGAAGTGGATCCAAGTGTGGTATTTTGACAATATTGGCCTTGTACATAACAGTAAGGCCACCCACATCCCCCCTATGTTGAAGGCTCTGCTGAAATGACAGATCTATCCAGGATGGGTCCAGGCGAGAGATGAGACGTCTTGCTCTGTTCTCTACTCTGTCAAGCAGTCGCAGATGAGAGGGGGGCAGGCAAACCAAGAAAGTGGAGCATACTCAAGGTGTGAGCGTACTTGTGCCTCGTACAGGATCTTGCAACCCCTACTGTCAAGCAGATGGGAGATACGGCGAAGTGCTGTAAGCTTCCTGGCTGCCTTGTTTGCAAGATTTACAACATGGTTCTTCATGGTTAGTTTGGAGTCAAATTTCACCCCAAGGATATCAACTTCTTCTCCAGGTGCCAACACCCTCCCATTCATCCTTACTACTGCACCAGCATTACCATCATGGTGCCTAGAGACGATCATCATTTGCGTTTTCTCAGGTGCAAATGTTACTTGCCATCTATTTCCCCAAGCTGATATAGCTCTCAGCTGGTGATTGATGTAGCTTAGAGCAGCTGGCATTTCTTCTCTTGGATAAGTGAATGTCAGTGTACAGTCGTCTGCATATGCATGTGATTCTGGGATGAGATGAAGAAGGTCGTTGAAGTAGACATTCCATAACAATGGACCCAGCACGCTTCCTTGTGGAACACTTGCCCCAATAGGATGTCTTGCTGATTCCGTTCCATTGAGAACTACACTTAGAGATCTACCATGAAGGTAATCACTGAGGAGACATAGCGTAGAGCCTGCAATTCCCAGTGCTTGAAGTTTTGCTAAGAGGCCCTGGTGCCACACCCGGTCGAAAGCGCCAGCAATGTCCAGTGCTACCACACAGCTGACTTTGGATTCATCCAGTGACTGGTGCCACTTAGTGGAGAGGTTTAACAACAGATCAGCAGCAGAGTAACCTTTCCTGAAGCCATATTGACGATCACAAAGTAGTGAGTGGTAGTCAAAAACTCTGTCATTTGTCTTGAGATTATTGTCTCAAGGATCTTACCAGTGATTGACGGGAGTGACACTGGTCTGTAGTTGCTGATTTCTGCTCTACTCTTCTTTTTGTGAACAGGGCCTACGTTTGCCTCTTTCCATAGAGAGGGCCATTTACACTGTACTAGGCAGTGCTGAAAGATGCGAGTTAGAGGTGCTGCTAGCTGGTCTGCACATCTTCTCAACAATCTTGGGCTCAACTTATCTGGGCCCACAGCCTTTTCTTGGTCAAGCGATCTAAGAAGGAAATGCACCTCCTCCTGCCTTATTGTCACCACTGACAGTTTTGACACAGTTCTTGCAGCTAGCCAAGGAGGGTCCCTTGCTGGATCAGGAACTTGCATTTTGGTAGCAAAGTGTTCAGCAAAGAGGTCCGCCTACTCTTGACTACTAGTAGAGGTGGTCCCATCCTGTCGATTTAGAGGTGGAATAAGTTCATCACGCAGATAACCTTGTCTGTCCTTGACCAGGGACCACCAAGTTTTGGAGCCTACCCTACCTGATGCTAGCTTTCTTTTAGTGTCCACCTCTCTCTCTCTCTCTCTCTCTCTCTCTCTCTCTCTCTCTCTCTCTCTCTCTCTCTCTCTCTCTCTCTCTCTCTCTCTCTCTCTCTCTCTCTCTCTCTCTCTCTCTCTCTCTCTCTCTCTCTCTCTTCTCTCTCTGTCTCTCTGTCTCTCTCTGTCCTCTTCTGTCTGTCTGTCTGTCTGTCTGTCCTGTCTCTGTCTCTCTCTCTCTCTCTCTCTCTCTCTCTCTCTCTCTCTCTCTCTCTCTCTCTCTTCTCTCTCTCCTTCTCTCTGTCTCTCTCCTCTCTGTCTCTCTCTCTCTCTGTCTCTCTCCTCTCTCTCTCTGTCTCTCTCTCTCTCTCTCTCTCCTCTCTCTCTCTCTCTCTCTCTCTCTCTCTCTCTCTCTCTCTCTGTCCTCTCTCTCTCTCTCTCTCTCTCTCTCTCTCTCTCTCTCTCTCTCTCTCCTCTCTCTCTCCTCTCTCTCGTCTCTCTCTCTCTCTCTCTCTCTCTCTCTCTCTCTCTCTCTCTCTCTCTCTCCTCTCTCTCTCTCTCTCTCTGTCTCTCTCTCTCTCTCTCTCTCCTCTCTCTCTCTCTCTCTCTCTCTTCTCTCTCTCTCTCTCTCCTCTCTCTCTCTCTCTCCTCTCTCTCTCTCTCTCTCTCAGTCTCTCTCCTCTCTCTTCTCTCTCTCTCTCTCTCACTCTCTCTCTCTCTCTCTCTCCTCCTCTCTCTCTTTTTTTTTTTTTTTTTTTTTTTTTTTTTTTTTTTTTACACATGGTTTGACAAGGTTAAGGATCCCTAGCTTTATTGACAAGCTATTTACAGGTTAAGGA
>NC_069414.1:24960998-25018498 GCF_026875155.1 Cherax quadricarinatus
TTATCGCTGTGAACTTTCTTTCTGTCATCCTGCCTGGCGATGATAAATGCTCCGAAATGCTTATATGTGAAGAATGGCTTGCCAAAAATAAATGAATTGTTTGAAAAGGCAAGGAAAGGGTGTTGGAAGGCCTTTTGTGAAAAATATTTATCGGGTGTTCTTGAAGGGGGATGTAAATGGTATCCTGCTCAGTGGTTATTTATCTCCGAGTGTGTATAATGATACTCATTTTGGGGATACGTGATGGTCTGACTTTTTTGTCCTCCATAGTTGTCGTTTATATCTCAAGAATGCATCATCCGATCACCTTCAAATTTTCAACGCCAGTGTATTGTACACAGAGAGAAGTTCAGACATCTGGTGACATGTACAACTGTTCTTTCGTCCCAACTCGAACAATTATGTAAGTGCATTTCCGTAAGTGTTTCTGTAAGTGTATTTTTGGAGGTCTGAAACGGACATTGTTACTTATGGGAGCAAATTCGTTCGGTATCGGCATTCGAACAGCCTTCTGGGACGAATTAAGTTCGTAACTCGAGGTACCACTGTATTATATAGCATATTCCCGGTTTTGGTTTCAGCAAAAATTTGAGAGCCCTCTATTCAGCTTCAAATTGTTAACACTGGTGAATCTTGCGCAGAAGAATGGTTGGAAATATTATTGGTGTGTGGGTAGCACTTTGAGGGCGAGCTTGTTTTGGGTATTGCCCCAAAACAAATTTGTGTACAGCAAAATTACCCACTAGACAACAAATTTATTGTTTGAAAAACATATAAACAGCAAAATTACCCACTAGACTACAAATTATTAGTTTGAAAAAAATATAACTTTCATAATTTGCTTCGCTTTTTTTTTAATTATTTTTTTGTTAAATTATATTTATATATTTACCGAGCCTTCATTACCACCGAGATTTTAATTTTTGCTTCATTAGGGGTAATTTACCCCTGTTCCTCGACCTCTGTTCTGCACTTGGCTTGAAATATTTAGTCACAAATAAAGCAGAATATGGAGGAGGTTTTAAGTGGTAAGGGCTTGAACATTCGGCATGCATGTATGAGCATTTTTGAATGGGGTTGAAGCGAGTTAAGTTTAGGATTGGGTGAGCTGCTGAGTAAGGCAGCATCTATGAAAGGACTCAGCCGGATTTGAGTTATAAAGATGGGAAGTGCAGTGGCTGAATTTTGTGAGTCACCTAACTGACCTCCGAGGCCAGACAGTGAAGGATTTTACATTTTAGGTCAAAACAGATGACGGAAAAATATTTCAACATCCAGTAACCTACTATTATTTCTATATAATAATAATAATAGTAATAATTATTATTATTATTATTATTATTATTATTATTATTATTATTATTATTATTATATTATTATTATTATTATTATTATTATTGTTATTATTATTATTATTGTTATTATTGTTATTATTGTTGTTGTTGTTGTTATTGTTATTAATATAATTATAAATATTTTATTCTTATTTTTATTATTATTGTTATTTTATTATTACCATTATTATTATTATTACCATTATTATTATTATTACCATTATTATTATTATTATTATTATTAATTATTATTATTATTAGTAGTAGTAGTAGTAGTAGTAGTAGTAGTAGTAGGAGTAGTAGCAGTAATAGCATCAATAACAATATTATAATGCTCAGGAAAGAGCTCTAAAACAGTAGGGATCATACATTATTACTTCTAATGAGATCCAGGTGACTTGCAGCGCTCGTTAGTGAGTAAACATTTGCATCTGAGAGCAGTGTTTTACCGGTTTTTCATTACTTTCTCCACTAAAATGTTATTCCCCGCTGCCTTGTGTGCTCTCACTGAGTGCTTCACCAGGGTGCAGTAACTAACCATCTCATTTGCACTTACCAGGGTGAGCTGAGGGTATCATGCCCACTCACGCACCCTTGTACACACACACACACACACACACACACACACACACACACACACACACACACACACACACACAGGCCACTGAGCCCAAGTACATTAGCTAGTGAAACTGAAGAAAGGAAAGTTGCAATGGAGGAAATCAAATTGAATGAGGGGATACACAGGGATATGCAGTGGGAGAATGAAAGGGTGAGGTCAGTCTTTGTGTATGGGCTCCAGGAAGTTGAAGGGGAAACATATGAAGCAAGAAAACAAGGGGAAAAAAAAGCAATTGAAAGCATCATGAAAGCAATAGGAGAAGACGACATGACCCAGTTGGAAAATTTTCGGAGAATAGGGGGGTTTGTAAAAAAAAGAACCCGGCCAGTGAAAGTGACCTTCAAGGCTGAATCGACTCGGAACAGGATCCTGCAGGAGAAAGCACGATTAAGGGACATGCCGGCATACAGGAAGGTGTATCTCGACCGCGACAGAACACAAGCAAAAAGGCAGAAACAGAGAGAGATGGTACAAAGGCGAAAGGAGGAAAGAGAGGGGATGGAGAAGACAGACAGGACATCCCAGACACAGGAAGATCAAATACAGCCTCCCTCACAACTTCCTATAGAAGCCTCCCAACCAGGTCAACCCCAGTGCAACCAAACACTCTAAACCAAAACACCCATGCCACATCCAATGCCCCCACCCTCTGCATTACAAATCCACCCCCACAGCAACCACCCATTTTTTCCTATCAGGTCTCCCATTTCCCCCAACCCCAATACACCCCCAGACCACAATTTTTAGAAAAAATTGAAGCGGGGTATACAAATGAAATGGAATAACAAATAAGTATAGGAGTGGCACGAAAGAATCAAGGAGACACCCCCAAACTAAAGCACTCAAAAAACAAAACTCACCGGAAAAATAAAAAAATTTCAATTTTTCCCATCCGGATATAAAAATTCTCAGGAAAAGAGGAGGAGAGGGGGAGGGAGTTGCACTCTCATTAAAAACCCATGGGGGTTTGAAAAAAGGAAGAATGGATGGCACGGCGAAAGGGACATTTAGTAGGAACAATCCCTGGGGGACAAAAGGGAAAATTTGCGTAATGTACAACCCACCACAAACAACTGCAGGAGGCCAAGAGAAAATACGATGAAGCAACAGAGCAAGGGTCGACACACACCGGGGTGGCCAGGAGAGCACACATGGGGGAGCAAAGTTACTATTAGGGTGTTTCAATCAAAAGGGAATTGACTGGAAAACTGGAGCCCTGGGGTCCCGAAACATAGAGCCAAGATGATGGATGGGGTACTGGAAACCCATGATCAACATTTTAGAGACACAAACCAGAAGAGGGGAAAGGGGATGAACCAGCAAACTGGCCCTTGTTTTCCCCTTTGATAGTTTCTGACATCGAGGATATCATGTATAAAGGGCCCTGGGAGCTAGGACATGTGGTTCTGTGCTTCGACACATATTGAGCTCCAGTGGAGAAGCAGCAGGAATAGGGTGGGGAAAAAACCAAAAAAAAGGGGAAATATAGGGTTGAGGGAAACCCCTTTCAAGCTTTAGTGGGAGAGGGAAAAGACAGGAAAAAACCCGTACAAGAAAAAAAGGCAGGGGGCAACAAAAAGCAAGGAGGTAGAGGAGAGGTTTTTTTCCCAAGGGAAACAGAAAAAATGGGAAGAACAGAAAGAGTCCCTTTGGGTTTCCCCCAAAAGGGTAGGGGGCAAAAACTAGTGTGCTAGAGAATGGAAAAAGGGAAAAAAGACAGAGAACTCAGGAAAATAAAGAGATTACCCAAGAGCCAGAAACGAAAATTTCACAGATAAAAGGAGGGTCAGCGGCAAACAAAAACATAAAAGAAAGTCAAGACTGACCCGAAAACTCTTGTCAGCCACATCAAGGAAAACAACAGTCAAGGACCAGGTAATCAACGAGGGAAAGGGGGAGGGAAATTTACAAGAAACGACCAGGGGGTAAGTCAGGACTCAAAACCCAAAATTCAAAAAGATTTTACAGTGGGAAAACCCGTAACTCCAGGAAATCAAGCATGGGGTGACCCGCAAGTGGGAGGGTACATATAACCAAGGAGAGGGAAGAAACTTTTATGGAACTTTACACCTCAAAGGGGGTGGGCTGACAACATTCTCCTGGGCCTTAAAGGGGACAGAGATTTGGTTACCGTTAACAAAGATCTTTAAAACATCATTTGAAACTGGGGAACTCCCTGAGGTATGGAAAATGGCAAATGTAGTCCCAATTTTTAAAAAGGGAGACAGACATGAGGCACTAAACTACAGACCTGTATCACTAACGTGTATAGTATGCAAGGTCATGGAGAAAATCATCAGGAGGAGAGTGGTGGAGCACCTGGAAAGAAACAAGTGTATAATTGACAACCAGCATGGTTTCAGGGAGGGAAAATCCTGTGTCACAAACCTACTAGTTTTATGACAAGGTGACAGAAGTAAGACAAGAGAGAGACGAGTGGATCGACTGCATTTTTTTGTAGATGAATGGTTCGTAGATGAATGGTTCAGAGAACCGACATGTTGATAAATTAGACACATGTGCAACTCTTGGGTATCTTTATTGAGGAAACGTTTTGCCACACAGTGGCTTCATCAGTCCATACAAAGGAGAATCTTGAAGAACAGGAGGAGAATGAGGTAATCAGTCCCTCAACCTTGAGTCGATGTGGTCAGTCCATCAATCTCTATTCAAGATTGATGGACTGACCACATCGACTCAAGGTTGAGGGACTGATTACCTCATTCTCCTCCTGTTCTTCAAGATTCTCCTTTGTATGGACTGATGAAGCCACTGTGTGGCGAAACGTTTCCTCAATAAAGATACCCAAGAGTTGCACATGTGTCTAATTTATCAACATGCATTTTTTTGGACTGCAAGAAGGCCTTCGACACAGTTCCTCACAAGAGGTTACTACAAAAGCTAGAGGATCAGGCACACATAACAGGAAAGGCACTGCAATGGATCAGAGAATACCTGACAGGGAGGCAACAACGAGTCATGGTACGTGACGAGGTGTCAGAGTGGTCGCCTGTGAGAAGCGGAGTTCCACAGGGGGTCAGTCCTAGGACCTGTGCTGTTCTTGGTATATGTGAATGACATAACGGAAGGGATAGACTCAGAAGTGTCCTTGTTTGCGGACGATGTGAAGTTAATGAGAAGAATCAAATCGGATGAGGATCAGGCAGGACTACAAAGAGACCTGGACAGGCTACAAGCCTGGTCCAGCAACTGGCTCCTTGAGTTTAACCCTGCCAAATGCAAAGTCATGAAGATTGGGGAAGGGCAAAGAAGACCGCAGACACAATATAGTTTAGACGAACAAAGTCTGCAAACCTCACTCAAGGAAAAAGATCTGGGGGTGAGTATAACACGGAGCATATCTCCCGAGGCGCACATCAATCAGATAACTGCTGCAGCATACGGGCGCCTGGCAAACCTATGGATAGCGTTCCGATACCTCAGTAAGGATTCGTTCAAGACTCTGTATGCCATTTACGTCAGGCCCATACTGGAGTATGCAGCACCAGTTTGGAATCCCCACCTAGTCAAGCACGTCAAGAAATTAGAGAAAGTGCAAAGATTTGCAACAAGACTAGTCCCAGAGCTACGGGGATTGTCCTACGAAGAAAGGTTGAGGGAAATCGGTCTGACGACACTGGAGGCCAGGAGGGTCAGGAGAGACATGATAAGACATATTTAAAAAACTGCGCGGAATAGACGAGGTGGACAAAGACGGGATGTTCCAGAGATTGACACAGACACAAGAGGTCACAATTGGAAGTTGAAGACTCAGATGAATCAAAGGGATGTTAGGAAGTATTTCTTCAGTCATAGAGTAGTCAAGCAGTGGAATAGCCTAGAAAATGAAGTAGTGGAGGCGGGAACCATACATAGTTTTAAGGCGGGATGTATGATAAAGCTCATGGAAACAGGGAGAGAGAGGACCTAGTAGCAATCATTGAAGAGGCGGGGCCAGGAGCTATGACTCGACCCCTGCAACCACAAATAGGTGAGTACACACGCAGGAAGTATTTCTTCAGTCATAGAGTTGTCAGGAAGTGGAATAGCCTAGAAAGTGACGTAGTGAAGGCAGGAACCATACATAGCTTTAAGACGAGGTTTGAAAAACCCTGGACAGGGAGAGAGGGCCTTGTGCAATCAGTGAAAAGGGCCGGGGCCAGGAGGATGAAACGACCCTGCAAACCCCATAAAGGTTTTGGGACAAAAGGGGAACACAACAACACATCAAGGATGTAGAGAGGGAAAAAAAAAAACCCGGGAAGGCATGGAAAAAAAATGGGAGGAAAAAGAAAATGAAATAGCCAAAACAGATCGAAACCCTTTTTGTAAAAGAGAATAGAGAGTGTGGGGTCCCCCAAGTGTATTAACTTTTTTTGATTTTTAAAACCCCCCAAAATTTTATTAAATGATTGGGTTTTGCATACAAAGGCGTAATAAAAATGAAATAGGAAAAGAAAAAAGAAAGGGGGGAAGGGAAAAGGACGACTTTTCATAAATCCAACAATTTTATTTAAGTGGTTCAGGTGTTAGCCATAACCAAGGCCCTGAATATGAGAACGGAAAAACTCGGTTTCAGTGGGAGGAAAAAAAATTTTTCCCTTTTAGGAAAAATTATCAAATCAAAAGCCTTTAGTGGGAAGTAACTCTCCCACTTTAGAAACTTTAGGGGAGAGAGAGAAAATGTGTGAAATGCAAAAGGGGGGGGCAGCAAGCAATTTCTTATTGGGTCTAAATTTCTCTTCGGGGAAATTTTGTTTCGGATCCTTGATCGTGGAGGAGAAAAAAAAAGGGACGAGATAGCAAAATTTTATTCCAAAAAAATCTCTCTTGGCGGGGAAAAATGACCGGGAACAACCTGCCTCACACACTTTTCATAACAAGGAAAACACTGCCTCCCCACACTGTTTAGTAAAAAAAGGGAAAAACTGCCTCACACACTGTTTAGTAACAAGGAAACCCCACTGCCCCACCACTGTCAGTAACAAGGAACACACTGCCTCACACCCTGTCAGTAACAAGGGAAAAACACTGCCCAAACACGGGTCAATAACAAGTAAACACACAGCCTCACACACTGTCAGAAAAAAGGAACAAAACGCCCTCCCCACGTCTTTAAAAAGTAAAAACCCCTGCCCCCCACACACTGTCAGTAACAAAACAAAACTGGGCCCCCACATGTCCCTACCAAGGAAAACACTTCCCCCACCCCACTGCCCGTAACAAGAAAAAACACTGCCTCACACACTGTTTAGTAACAAGGAAACATGCCTCACACACTTTCAGTAACAAGGGAAAACACTGGGCCCCACCCCACTGTCAGTAACAAGGAACACACCTGCTTTAAAACACTTTGTTAAACCCCAAGGGAACCCCACTGCTTCACACACTGTCAGTAACAAGTAAAAACACTGCCTTAAAATATGTCAGTAACAAGGAACACACTGCCTCCACACACTGTCAGTAAAAAGTAAAACACTGCCTTACATAAAATGTCTTTAAAAAGGAACCCCAAATTGGGCCCCACACACTGTCCCGTAACAAAGGGAAAACACTGCCCCACACCTGTCAGTAACAAGGAAAAACACTGCCCCACTCAAAAAATGTCATTAAAAAGTAAAAACACCCCCCTTACCAAGTCTTTAAAAATGGGAAAACAACCCGCCTAAACACTGTCAGTAACAAAGGGAAAACCCCTGCCTCACACACTGTCATAACAAAACCCACTGCCTCACACACCGTCAGTAACAAAGAACCCCACTGGGCCCCACACACGTCAATTTAAAAAGGAAACACTGGGCCCCACACACGGGCCCTTTAAAAAAACAAACTGCCTCACACACTGTCAGTAAAAAAGTTTTAAAACCTGCCTTTCTTACTGTCAGTAACAAAGGGGAAAACACCAATCACACATGCCAAATAACAAGGAACACAAATCCCACACAATTTCAGTAACAAGGAACCCCACTCCTTCCCCACACGGGCATAACAAGTAAAAACCCCGCCCCACACACTGGGCAGTAAAAGGAAACACACTGCCTCACACACTGTTCCCGTAACCAAAAACACCCCTGGGCCCTTTCACAAGTCAGTAAAAGGAAAACACTGCCTCACCCCCCTGTCATTAACAAGGAACACAGTGCCTCCCCCACACGTAAAAAAAAGGGAAAAAAACTTTCCTCCAAAACCCGTCCGTATTTAAAAAACACCCGCCCACACACTGTCCGTAACAAGGAACACACGCCCAACACCCCGGGCAGTAACAAGGAACACACTGCCTCACTCACTGTCAGGGAACAAGGGAAAACACGCCTAAAAAAAACTGTCAGTAACAAGGGAAAACCTTTCCCCCCAAACTGTCAGTAACAAGTAACACCCTGCCTCACACCTGTCAAAAAAACAAGGAAAACACGCCTAACAACACCTCAGAAAAAAGGAAACCCCTGCCTCACAACCCCGTCAAAAAACAAGGAACACATGCCTCACACAATGCCCCGTAAACCCAAGGGGGAAACACTGCCTCACACACTGTCAGTAACAAGGAACACACTGCCCCCACACACTGTCAAATAAAAAAGGAACACACCCGCCTTTTACAACTGTCAGTAAACAAAACACACTGCCTCACACACGTCAGTAATTTAAAAAAACACGCCCCCACTGTCAGTAACAAGGAACACACTGCCTCAAACCCCTGTCCCCTTTAAAAAGGAACACTGCCTCACATACTTGTCAGTAACAAGGAAAAAAACTGGGCCCCACACACTGTCAAATAACAAAAAAACACTGCCTCAACACTTTTCCTTTAAAAAGTAACCCACGCCTCACACCTTTTCAGTAACAAGGAACCCCCACTGGGCCTCACCCACTTTTATAACCCAAACAAAAACACTGCCCCCCCCTCACAGTCAGTAACAAGGGGAAAACTGGGCCCCTCACTGTCAGTAAAAAAAGAAAACACTGCCTCACACACTGTTTAGTAACAAGTTTAAAACACTGCCTCACACACTTTTCAGTAAAAAGGAAACCAAATGCCTCACACGGGCAGTAAACAAGCAACACACTGCCTCACTCACATCATAACAAGGAACACTTCCCACTCACTGTCAGTAACAAGGAACACACTGCCCCCAAAACTGTCCCGTAAAAAGGAACACACTGCCTAAAACACTGAAATAACAAGTTAAAAACACGGGCCCCACACACGCAGAAAAAAGGAAAAACCCTGACTCCAACCCCTGTCAGTAAAAGGAAAAACAACAGCCTCAACACTTTCAGTAAAAAAAAACACACTGGCCCCCACCCTGTCAGTAACAAGTAACACCTGCCTCATAACTGGGCAAAAACAAGGAAACCCCTGCCTCCACAAAAATGTCAGTAACAAGGAACCCCACTGCCCTTTACACACGTCAGTAACCCAAGGGAAAAAAAACTGCCTCACACACTTCAAACAAGGAAAAACACTGGCCCCCACACACTTTTCAGTAACAAGGAACAACCCCCTTGCCTCCCACACTTCAAAACAAGGAAAAACACTTCCCACACACTGTCAGTAACAAAGGAAAAACACTTCCTCACACACCGTCCCGTAAAAAAAAACACTGCCCCACACACTGTCAGAAAAAAGGAACACCGACACCACTGTCAGAACAAGGAACACACTGAACACACACTTCCAAAAAACAAAGGGAACACACTGTCTCACCCAATTTCTTTAAAAAGGAAAACCCCTGTCTAAAACACTGTCCCGTAACAAGGAACACCGCCTCCCACACTCAGTAAAAAAGGAAAAACACTGTCTCACACACTGGGGCAGGGAACAAAAGAAACACTTTCCCCAAACACTGCCGGTAACAAGGAACAACACTTCCTCCACAATGCCGTAACAAAAAACACACTGCCTCACACAAAGTCATTAAAAAAAGGAACCACTGGGCTCACACACTGTCCCGAACAAGGAAAAAAAATGCTCACACACTGTCAGTAACAAAGAACACAATGCCCACACACTGCCCGTAAAAAAGGAACACACTGTTTTTCACACATGCAGTAACAAAAAAACACCCCTTTCCTCACACACTGTCGTAAAAAAAGGGAAAACACGTCTCACACCCCTTCATTAAAAAGGAACACACTGCCTTTACACACTGGGCAGTAACAAAAAACACACTTCTTTCACACACTGTCCGTAACAAGGAACACATGGTCAAAAAACTGTCATAAAAAAGGAACACCCCTGGGCCCCACACACTGTCAGTAACCCAAAGGGAAAACACTGCCTCACACAAATGTCAGTAACAAAGAAAACAAATGCCCACTCCCCCAGTAAAAAGGAACAAAACCCCCCTTCCCCAAAACTGTCAGTAACAAGGGAAAACACTCCCTCACCCCACGTCAGTAAACCCAAAAAACACACGCCTCCCCCGCACTGTCGTAAAAAAGGAACACACGCCCACAAACTGTCAAAAAAAGGAACAACCCCTGCCTCACTCATCGTTAAAAAGGGGGACACTGCCTCAAAACACTGTCAGTAACAAGGGAAAACAATGCCTCCAAAAATGTTTAGTAACAAGGAAAACACTTCCCACCACCGTCAGTAAAAAAGGGGAAAACACTGCCCCCACCACTGTCAATAACAAAAAAAAACACCCGCCTCACGCCCGTCAGAAAAAAGGAACCACTCCTCACAATTTTCAGTAACAAGGAAAACACTGCCTCCTCAAACAGTAACAAGGGAAAACACTGCCTCCCACCCTTTCATTAAAAAGGAACACACTGTCGTAACAAGGAACCCTGCCTCAAATCACTGTCGTAACAAGGGGAAAACACTGCCCCCCAAAACTGCAGTAACAAGAAAAAAAACCTTTTTTTCCTCCAAAACCTTGTCAGTAACAAGGAACACACTGCCCCCACACACTGCAGAACAAGGGAAACATGCCCTAAAACTGGGCAGTAACAAGGGGAAAACACGGGGTCACACACTGTCTTAACAAAGAAAACACTTTCCTCACACACTGTCATAAAAGGAAACACACTGCCTCACATATGCCTAACAAGGAACACACTTTCCTCCACACTTTCAGTAACAAAGAAAACACTGCCTCACACCCTGTCCCGTAAAAAAGGAAAAACACTGCCTCACACACTGTCAGCCCCAAAAAGGAACACCCCTGCCCACTCACTGACATTAAAAAAAAAAGGGAAAACCCCCTTTCCTCAGCCTGTCAGTAAAAAGGAACAAACTGCCTTTTCCCCCCCCACACTGTCAGTTTAAAAATAAGACACTGCCTCACACACTGTCAGTAACAAAAAACACACGCCCCCACCTTTCTTTGTAACAAGGAACAAAACTGCCTCACATACTGTTTAGGGAAAAAAGAACAAAACTTGGGCCCCACACACTGTCATAATTTTGGAACACCTCTGCCTCACACACGTCCCGTAACCAAAAAACAACAAATGCCCCAAAACACGTCAGTAACAAGGAAAAACCCCCTTCCTCATCACTGTCAATTAAAAGGAACACACTGCCTCAACACTTTCAAACAAGGAAACACACTGCCTTTACACCCCTGCAGTAACAAGGAACACACTGCCCCCAAAACACTGTCAATAACAAAGAACACACTGCCTCACCCCACGTCATTTAAAAAAGAAAAACACTGCCTCACACCTGTTTAGGAACAAGGGAAAACACGCCCCACACACTGTCAGTAAAAAGGGAAAACACTGCCCCCAAAACCTGTCAGTAACAAGGAGCACACTGCCCCACACAAATGTCAGTAACAAGGGAAAACAACTGCCTTTACACAAAAGTCAGTAACAAAGAAAACCTGCCTCACACACTGCAGTAACAAGGAAAACCCCTGCCCCCACACACTGTCAGTAACAAGGGGAAAACACTGCCTCACACACTGCCGTAAAAGGAAAACCCCTTTCCCCTCACACAGTCAGTAAACAAGGAAACACACTCACACACTCGTCAGGGAACAAAAGGGAAAACCCTGCCCCACACACTGTCAGTTTTCAAAAACCCCCACTGCCTCCCCACACTGTAAGTAACAAGGAACACACTGCCTCAAAACACAAACATTTAACCAAAAAACCACACTGCCCCCACACACTGGTAACAAAAGGGAAAACACTGCCTCACACACTGTCAGTAACAAAGGAAACCCCACTGCCCCACACCCCTGTCAGTAACAAGGGGCACAAATGCCCCCACACACTGTCATTTAACAAGGAAAACCAAATGCCTCCAAAACACTTTCAGTAAAAAGTTTAAAAACTTCCCCCACACACTGTCCGTAACAAGGGGAAAAAACATGCCTCACACACTGTCGTAAAAAAGGAAAAACACGCCTTTACACACTGGGCGTAACAAATAAGACCTGCCTCACCCCACTGGCATAACAAGGAACCACGCCTCCACACTGTCCCGTAACCCAAAGGGAAACACTGCCTCACACCTGTTTAGTAACAAGGAACAAAACCCGCCCCACACACGTCAGTAACAATAAAAACCCCTGCCTCACACACTGTCAAATAACAAGGAACACAAATGCCCCACACACTTTTCAGTAACAAAAGGGAAAACACTGCCTCCCCAAAACTGTCAGTAAAAAAGGAACAATCTGCCTCAAACACTGTCGTAACAAGGAACACCCCTGCCTCACACAAGGGCAGTAAAAAAAGGGAAAACACTGCCCACACACTGTCAGTAACAAGGAACACCTGCCCCACACCAATGTCAGTAACAAAGAAAAACCAAATGCCCCACACACTGTCAGTAACAAAGAACACACGTCCCACACTGTCAGAAAAAAAGTAACACACTGCTCACAAAACTGTCAAAATACCCAAAGGGAAAACACGCCTCACACATGTCAGTAAAAAAAATGAACACACTGCCTCACACACTGGCAGTAACAAAGGGAAAACACTGTCTCCAAAACTGCAGTAAAAAAGGGAAAAAACTGTCTCACCATGTCAGTAAAAAGGGAACCCCACTGCCCCCACAAACCCCTGCCCGTAACCCCCGGGAAACACTGCCTCACACACTGTCAGTTAAAAAAAGAAAACACTGCCTCCAAAACTGTCAGTAACAAAGGAAAACCTACCTCACACACTGTCATTAAAAAAGGGAAAACACTGCCTCACACACAGTCCGTAACAAGGGGAAAACACTTTCCCCACACACTGTCAGTAACAAGGGAAAACCCCTCCTCAAACCTGTCAGTAACAAAGAAAAACACTGCCTCACACCAAATGTAATAACAAAACACACTACCTCCACAAATGTCAGTAACAAGTAACAATGCCCTTTAACACTGTCAGTAAAAAAAAACAAAACTGCCTAAAACACTGTCATTAAAAAGGAACACCTGCCCCACCCACTGTCATAAAAAAAAAAAACCCCACTACCTCCCACACTGTTGTAACAAATAAACACTGGGCCCCAACCTGTCAGTTTAAAAAAGAAAAAACGCCTCACAAACTGCTAACCCAAATAACCCCAGCCTCACACACTGTCAGTAAACAAAAAAAACACAAAAACCTCACACATGTCAGTAAAAATAAAAAACACTGCCTCACACACTGTCAGTAAAAAGAACACACAAAACCCCACCCCTGTCAGTAAAAAGGGAACACACTTGCCCCACACATTTCAGTAACAAAGAACACACTACCTCACCCCACTGTCAGTAAAAAAGAACACACTTTCCCCCAAAACCCCCTGTCATTAAAAAAAGAAACACTTTCCTCCCACAAATGTCAGTAACCCAAATAACACACTGCCTCACACACGTCAGTAACAAGGGAAAACCTGCCATCCACCCCTGTCGTAAAATTAAACGCACTGCCTCCAAAACACTGTCCCGTAACAAGAAACACAACCTCACACATGTAAAAACAAATAACCCTGCCTCACACCCCTGTCAGTAACAAGGGAACCCCCTTTCCTCACACACTGTCAGTAAAAAAGTAACACACCCGCCTCACACACTTTAGTAAAAAGAACACCCCTACCTCACCCCACTGTCATAAAAGGAACACACCCGCCTCAACACTGTCAGTTTAAAAAGTACACATGCCTCACACAATCAGTAACAAAAAAAACACAATGCCTCACACACTTCAGTAACAAAAAAAACACAGCCACCACACTGTCATTTTAAAAAAGGGCACACTGTCTCACCACTGTCAGTAACAAAAAGGAAAAACACGCCTCAAAACCCCGCCAGTAAAAAGGGGAAAACACTGGGCCCCACAAAACCCGTCGTAAAAAGGAAAAAACACTGCCTACACACTTTTCAGTAACAAAGAACACACTGCCTCACACACTGTCAGTAACAAGGAAAAACAAATGCCTCACCCACAACCGTAACAAGGGGAAAACATGTTTTCAACCCCACTGTCAGTAAAAAGGAAAAACACTGCCTCACACACTGCCAGTAAAAAAGGAACACACGTCCACACACTGTCAGTAAAAAGGAAAACACTGTTCCACCCCGTCAGTAAAAAAGGAACACATGGGCCTTTACACACAGTCAGTAAAAGGAAAAACACCCGTCTCACACACTGCATAAAAAAAGAACACACTGCCTCACACCCCTGGGCCGTAACAAGGAAAAACCCCTGCCCACCCCCACTTTTCATTAAAAAAGAACACCCCTGCCTCACAAAAATGTCAGTAACAAGGGAAAACACTGTCTCCACACTGTCAGTTTAAAAAGGAAAACACTGGCCTCAACATGTCAGTAACAAAGAACACAAAATGCCCCACCCCAAAGCCCGTAAAAAAGGAACACAATGGGCTCCACCCCTGTCAGTAACAAAAACACAATGCTCCCCAAAACTTAGGGAACAAGGAAACAAATGTCTCACACCCCTGCAGTAACAAGGGAAAACCAAATGCCTCAAAACCCCCTTTTTCAGTTTAAAAAAAGAACCAAATGCTTCACACACTGTCAGAAAAAGGGAAAAACACGCCTCACACACTGTCATAACAAGGAAAAAAAAACTGCCTCACCCCACTGTCCGTAACAAGGGGAAAACCCCCTGCCTCAACCCCCTGTCAGTAAAAAAAGAACACACTGCCCCCTTATCAGTAACAAGGAAAACACTGCCTCACAACTGTCAGTAACCCAAGGAACCCACTGCCTCACACACTGCAGTAAAAAAGAACACACTGCCACGCACTGCAGTAAAAAAGGAACACACTGCCCCACAAAAATGTTTAGTAACCCAAAGGGAAAACCCCTGCCCAACCCCTTTAAATTAAAAAAGGAAACACACTGCCTCCACACTGTCATTAAAAAGGAAAAACACTGCCTCACTAACTGTCAGTAACAAAGGGAAAACACCCGTTCACACACTGTCCCTAACAAGGAACACCTGCCTCACCACTTTTCAGTAACAAAGAACACAATGCCCCCACGCCCTGCATAAACAAGGAACACCCCTGCCTCCAAACTTCCCGTAACAAGGGGCACACTGCCTCATTATCAGTAACAAAAGGGCACCCCTGCCTCCCCACACTGTCATTAAAAAAGGAACAACTTCAGTAACAAGGAACACACTGCCTCACTCACTGTCCCGTTAAAAAGGAACACACTGCCTCCACACTGTCAGTACAAGAACACACGGGCCCCACACATTTTTCAGGGAAAAGGGAAAACACTGCCTCACACACTGTCAGAACAAGGAACACACCCGCCCCACAAAACTTCTTTAAAAAGGAAACACTGCCCCCACACACTGTCAGTAAAAAAAGAAGACCCCTGCCTCACACATTTCAGTAACAAGGAACACACTGCCTCACATACTGTCGTAACAAGGAAAACATGCCTCAAACCCCCTGTCCCAAAAAAAAAAAACAAAATTTCCCCACACCCCGTCAGTAACAAAGGGAAAACCCCTGCCTCACACACTGTCAAACCAAAAAGGAACACACGCCTCCTCACGGACAGTAACAAAGAACACACTGCCTTTACGCACTGTCAGAAAAAAGGAAAAAATGCCTCAACACTGTCAGAAAAATAAGACAATTTCCCCCACAAAACGTCAAATAACAAGGAACACATGCCTCACATACGTTTAGTAAAAAGGAACACCCCTTTCCTCAAAATACTGCCCGTAACAAAAAACACACTGCCCCACCCCACTGTCAGTAATAAGGAAAACACTGCCTCACACACTTTCCGTAACAAAGAACCACTGCCCCACACAAATGTCAGTAACAAGGAACAACAAATGCCTTTACTCACTGTCAGTAAAAAAAAGGGAAAAAAAAGCCTCACACACTGGGCCCGTAACAAGGAACACATGCCTCAAAAACACTGTCATAACAAGGGAAAAACAGGGGGCACACACTGTCAGTAACCCCAAAGAAAAACCCCTTTCCCACACACTGTCCCGTAACAAAGAACACACTTCCTCCACCCCTTTCCAAATAACAAGGAAACCCCACTGCCTCAAACCTGTCAGTAAAAAGGAACACACTGCCTCCCCACACTGTCAGTAAAAAGGAGCACACTGCCTCAACAAGTCAGTAAAAAAAAAAACACTGCCTCACACACCCCGTTTAGTAACAAAGAACACAAATGCCCCACACACTGTCAAATAAAAAAGGAAAAAAACACTGCCCCACCACTGTCAGTAAAAAGGAAAAAACACTTTCCTCACACACTTTCAGTTAAAAAAGGAAACACTGCCTCAACACAGTAAAAAAACCAAAAGGGAAAACCCCGGGCCCCACCCCACTGGGCAAATAACAAGGAAACACCTGCCCACACCGTCCCCCTAACAAAGACCACCACTGCCTCACACACTGGAAGTTTAAAAAGGGAAAAAAAACTGCCTCACACACCTTTTAGTAACAAAGACCCCCACAGCCTCACACACTTAAAAATAACAAGGAAAAACACTGCCTCACACACGTCAGTAACAAGGAACCCCACCTGCCCCCCAAAACTGTCCCGTAACAAGGACACACGCCTCACACCCTTTTCATAACAAGGAACACACTGCCCCCACACACTGCAGTAACAAATAAGAAAATTCCTCACACCCCGTCAGTAACAAGGAACACACTGCCTCACACCCTTTCATTAAAAAAGGGGGGCACACTGCCTCACACACTTCAGTAAAAAGTAAAAAACAAAAATCACCACTTCCCTAACCAAAAGGAAAACACTGCCTCACAAAACTGTCAGTAACAAGGAAAACAACGCCTCACACACTGTCAGGGAACAGGAAAACCCCGCCCCCACACCTGTCGTAACAAGTAAAAACCCCTGCCTCACACACTGTCAGAAAAAAGGGAAAAACACTGCCTCACAAACTGTCCCGTAAAAAGGAACACACTGCCTCACACCCCGTCAGTAAAAAGGGCAATCTGCCTCACACAATGTCAGAAAAAAGGAACACACTGCCTCACACCCCTGTCAGTAACAAGGAACACATGCCTCACACACTGTCATAACAAGGAACACACTGCCTCAAAACACTGGGCAGTAACAATGAACCACTGCCTCAAAACAATGTCAGTAAAAAAATGAAAAACATGTCCCCACAACTTCAGTAAAAAAAGAAAAACACTGTCTCACACACATCAGTAACAAGGAACCACCCGCCTCCCCCCAAATTCAAAAATGAACAAAAAGCCCCACACACTGGGCAGTAAAAAAGGGAAAACACTGTCTACACACTGTCAGTAACAAGGAAAACACTGTCTCACACACTGTTCAGTAAAAAGGGAAAACACGCCTCCCCACACTGCCTTAACAAGGAACACCGGGTCACACACTGTCAGTAACAAAGAAACCCCACTGCCTAAAACATTTAAATAACAAGGAACACACTGCCTCACACACACTGTCAGTAACAAGAAACCCCCTGCCCCACACACTGTTCCCGTAAAAAAAGTAACCCCACTGCCTCACACACGGGCATAAAAAAGGAACCACTGCCTCACACACCCCGTCAGTAACAAGGGGAAAACACTGCCTCACACACTGTCAGTAACAAAGGGAAAACACTGCCTCCACACTGTTTTAGTAACAAAAAAACACACTGCCTCACACAGTCATAAAAAGGGAAAACACTACCTCACACACTGTCAGTAACAAGGAACACACGCCTCACACACTTTTCATAACAAGGAAACACACTGCCCCCACCAGTCAGTAACAAGGAACACACTCCTCACACACTGTCATAACAAAGAAAAACATGGCCTCACACACTGTCAGTAAAAAAGAAAAACACTACCCCACACAAATGCATTAAAAGTAAACAAAACTTCACACACGTCAGTTAAAAAAGAACACACTTTCCTCACACACTGTCGTTTCCCAATTTTCCACACTGCCTCACACCCCTTCCCGTAACAAAAAACACACTACCCCCACACACTGTCAGTAAAAAGTAACACACTGGGCCCCACCACGGGCCCTTAAAAAAAACAAAACCCCCTAAAACACTGTCAGTAACAAGTAACAAAACTGCCCACACACTTTTTTCAGTAACAAAAAAAACAAATACCTCACACCCTGTCAGTAACAATTTAAAACAAATGCCTCACACACTGTCAGTAACAAAGAAAACACACCTCCACCCCTGTCAGTAACAATTTAAAACACTGGGCCCCACACCCTGTCAGTAACAAAGAACCACTACCTCCCCACACTGTCCCGTAACAAAAAAACACTTTGCCTCACACACTGTCCCGTTAAAAAAGAACACACTACCCCACACACTGTCATTTAAAAAGTAACACATTCCTCACACACTTCAGTAAAAAAGGAAAAACACTGCCTCACACACTTTCTTTAAAAATTAACGGGACTGCCTCACCACTGTCCCGTAACAAAGAAAACCCTACCTCACACACTGTCAGTAACAATACCCCATGCCTCCACACTGTCCAGTAACAAGGAACACACTGCCCCCACAACACGTCAGTAACAAGTAAAACACTGCCTCCCCACACTGTCAGTTTAAAAAAGAACCACTACCCCACACACTGTCAGTAACAAGGAACACATGCCTCACACACTGTCAGTAACAAGTAACACACTGCCCCCACACAAATGTCAGTAAAAGGAAAAAACACTGCCCACACACTGTCAGTAACCCAAATAAACCCCCACTTCCTCACCATGAAAGTAACAAAGGGAACACACTGCCCCCCCCCACTTTTCAGTTCAAGGGGGGCCAAAACTGCCTCACACCCCCGTCAGTAACAAAAGGGAAAACACTGCCTTTTACACCAAATGTCTTAAAAAAAAGTAAGGGGCACTTTCCCCACCACTGTCATTTAAAAAGGAACACATGCCCCCCACACACTGTCAGTAAAAATTGGAAAACACTGCCTCACACACTGTCAGTAACAAGTAAGAAAACTGCCTCAACCCCCGTCAGTAACCAAGGGAAAACACTGCCTCACACACTGCGTAACAAAAAAACAAAACTGCCTCACCACGCAGTTTAAAAAGGAAAAACACTGCCACCCCACTGTCAGTAACAAATTTAAAACCCCTTTCCTCACCCTGTCAGAACAAGGGGAAAACACTGGGCCCCACACACTTTTAGGAAAAAAGGGAAAACACTTTTCCTCCCCACACTTTTCAGTAAAAAAGGAAAAAATCTGCCTCACACATGTCAGTAAAAAAGGAACACACTGCCCCCACCCCACTGTCCCGTAACAAGGAAAAACTGCCTCCCCACACTGTCATTTAAAAAGGAACACACTGCCCCACACACGGGCAGTAACAATGAACACACTGCCTCACACACTGTCAGTAAAAATGGGAAAACCTGTCTCACAAACTGTCATAACCCAAATAACCAAAAAACTGTCTCACACACTGTTTAGTAACAAGGAACACACTGCCTCACACACGGGCAGTAACAATGAACACACTGCCTCACACCCCTGTCAGAAACAAGGAACCACTGTCCCCACACCTGTCAGAAAAAAGGAAAAACACTGTCTCACAAAACTGTCATAAAAAAGGAACCCCACTTTTCCTTTACACACTTGAGTAACAAGGAACACACGGGCCCCAAACACTGTCCGTAACAAAGAACACACTGCCCCCCACAGCAGTAACAAGGGAAAACACTGCCTCACACACCCGTCAGTAACAAGGAACACACCTTTCCCACACACTGTCGTAAAAAAGTAACACATGCCTCACACACTGTCAGTAAAAAAGGAAAAACCCCCTGGGGCCCCACACACTGTCAGTTTAAAAAGGAACACACTGCTCACACACGTCATTTTAAAAAGGAACACACTGCCTCACACAAATGTCAGTAACAAAGAACAAAAACTGCCTCAAAACAGTCATAACAAGGAACACACAAAAACCCCCACACTGTCCCCCTAACAAGGAACACACGCCCCACAAAACTGTCGTAAAAAGGAACACACTGCCTTCACACACTGGGCAGTAACAAGGAAAAACACTGCCCACACCCTGTCAAAAACAAAGAACACACTGCCTCACACACTGTATAAACAAAGAACACACTACCTACAACCAAAAACAAATAACAAGTAACACACTGCCTCACACACTGTCGAAAAAAAGAACACACTGGCCACACACACTGTCAGTAAAAAAGTAACCCCACTGCCTCACAAAACCCGCATAACCCAAGAACACACTACTCACAAAAACCCGTCGTAACAAGAACAAACTGCCCCCCACCTGTCGTAACAAAAACCAAACACTGCCTCACACACTGTCGTAACAAGTAACCACTGCCCACCACTGTCAGTAACAAAGAACACAATACCCCACACTGTCAGTAAAAAGTAACACACTGCCTCCACACGGGCTTAACCCCCAAAAAACACACTACCCACAAAAGTCAAATTAAAAAAGTAACCCCACTCCTCACACATGTTTATAACAAAGAAAACACTACCTCCCCAACTGTCAGTAACAAATAAAACACTGCCTCACACACGTCAGTAACAAAGGGAAAACCCCCCTACCTCCCCACACGAAATAACAAGTTTAAACACTTCCTACACCCCTGTCTTAAAAAAGGAACACACTGCCTCACACACTGTCAGTAAAAAAGTAACCACGCCTCACACACTGTCGTAACAAAAACCATACCCCCACACACGTCATAAAAAGTAAAAACACTGGGCCCCAACAATGTCAGTAAACAAGGAACACAAATTTCCTCACACACTGTAACAAGGGAACCCCACTTTTCCTACACACTGTCCCTTTAAAAAAGAACACCAACCTACACACTGTCAGTAAAAAAGGAACCCCACTGCCTCCCCACACTGTCAGTAACAATTTAAAACACCCGCCCCACACCCCGTCAGTAACAAGGAAAAAAAACTGCCTCACACACTGTCAGTAACAATAAAAAACTGCCTCAACACTGTCAGTAACAAAGGGAAAACCCCCTGCCCCCACACACTGGGCAGGGAACAAGGAACCACGCCTTTAAAACAAATGTAGTAACAAAGAACACACTGCCTTTTATACACTGTCACTGATGAAAAATGTATCTTCCTTTCTTTTCATGTTTCCGGGAAAATCTTCAAAAATTCTGGGTGCTGGAAAACTGTTTTCTGGGGGGGGGGGAAAGGGGGGGGGCGAAGAGGGGTGGGGGAGGGAAAGAGGGAGGGGGGGGGGGGAACCTCGATGTTTCCCCTCTGTGTGAAAAAAAGCTGTTGGATTGGTCTGTTCCGAGGGAAACAATCAAAACTCTAGTTATCCTTTTTCCCCGCTTCCCTTCCTCCCCTCCCCTTTTTGTCATTTTTTCCCCTTCCCCCGCCTGCAGGGCCCTTCCTCCCCTTTCCCCTCTCCCTTTCCCCTATTTCTCCCCCCAAAAAACCACCCCTCTCTCCCCCCAAAAAATCCTCCCCCCCCCTTCCCCCCCTCTCTCCCCCCTCCCCCTTTCCATCCCTCCCCCACTCTCTCCCTTTTTCCACACCAGAATCTTTAACGCTATAATGGGGGCCAGAAATAACCAAAATTTCTCCCTTGGGAACATCATAACACGCCACCCAATGACCAAACCCCCGTTTTTTTTAGGGAGAAAAGAAAAAAAAAATTTTTCCCCCCAAAAACAGAGGCTGAAAAGTGTGAAAATTCCCCCTTATACAAAAAATTTTTTTTAAAAAAAAAAAAACCCCCCCCTTTTTAAAAAAAAAGGGGAAAGGGGGGGGAAAAAAAAGGGTTTTTTTTTTAAAAAAAAAGGGGAAATTTTTAAAAAAAAAAGGGGGGGGGAAAAATTTTTTTTTTTTGGGAAAAAAAAAGGGGGAAAAAAAAAAAGGGGGGGGGGGAAAAAAAAACCCCCCCCGGGGTTTTTTTAAAAATTGGGAAAAAGGAAAGGGCCAAAGGGAAAGGGGAAAAAAGGGGGGGGGGTATTAAAGGGCCCCAAAAAAAAGGTTTAAAAATTAAAAAGGGAAAAAAAATTAAGGGGGGGGTTAAAAAAGGAAAAAAAGGGGGGGGAAAAAAAAAATTTTGGGAAAAAAAAAAAAAACGGGGAAAACCCAAAAAAAAAAAAACCCCCGGGGGGGAAAAGGAAAAATTTGGGGTTTAAAAAAAAAAAAAAATTTTTAAAAAAAAAAAAAAAGGGAAAAAAAAGGGGGAAAACCCAAAAAAAAATTTAAAAAAATTTTTTTTTAAAAAAAAAAAAAAAAAAAAAATTTTTAAAAATTTTGGGCCCGGGAAAAATTTTTTTTTGATTGGGGGAAGTCAAAGGTGTAACTCATTGGCTTGTTAATTGACTTCATCACTGGATATATTGGATTACTGTGAAGACCAGAAAGGTGTAGTTATGCCCAGAAGATACCAGCTCTTTGACAGAGCTCTTATTGCCAGCATTTCTCTATTTCTGACAACAATAATAGAGGGAGAGAGAAGAGGAAAAAGAAGAGAAAAAGAAAAAGATGAAGAAAGCGACGACGAAGAGGAAGAAGAAAGACAAGATAACATTTCGAAGAATTTTTGGCAGCGAATGAACTGTTCTTCGTGTCCATACAGTTACCAGAAGTGATGCTAGTTACAGTGTGAGGTGGATCCTATACTGCTGCTGCTACTACTGCTGCTACTACTACGACTACTACTGTAACTACTACTACTACTACTACTATTACTACTACTACTACTGTAACTACTACTACTACTACTACAACTACTGCTACTACTGCAATTACGACTACTACTACTACTACTATTACTACTACTACTACAACTACTACTGCCACTGCAACTACTACTACTACTACTATTACTACTACTACTGCAACTACTACTACTACTGCAACTACTACTACTACTGCAGCTACTACTAGTGCTACTTCTACTACTACTACTGCAACTACTACTGTATTACTACAACAACTACTGCTGCCATTACTACTACTACTACTACTACTACTACAACTTCTACTGCTACTACTAAACTATCTATTAGTTTCAATTGCACAACATGGAACCACTGCAGCCAGACTGAACAGCTGAACCACTGCAGCCAAACTGAACAGTTGAACCACTGCAGCCAGACTGAACAGCTGAACCACTGCAGCCAGACTGAACAGCTGAACCACTGCAGCCAGGCTGAACAGCTGAACCACTGCAGCCAGACTGAACAGCTGAACCACTTGCAGCCAGACTGAGCCAGCGTCGAGTATCAGCAGTGCTTTTCCTGAGGCAAAATGCTTCGTGCAATTGACAAGGACTCGGTAATTATCCGTGAGTGTGGAACGACAACACCAGGCCATCCAGGACGACTTGTGAGGCAGTAAAGAGTGACTGCAAGAGCCAGGAAGGAGGGGCAAGGATGGGGAAGAGGAGGAAGGATTGGGAGGAGAGGGAAGCATGGGGAGAAGGAGGAGGAGATAGAGGAGCTCTACTTGTATAAAGGGAGGAGAAGGAGGGGTGAGAGATAGGAGGGAGAGGAGAGAGAGGAGGCAGAGGAGAGGCAAGAGCAGAAGTGGAGAGCAGTACTTGAATAAAAGAGAGAGAAACAGAGACAAAAAAAAGAAAAGAAGAGAGAGAGAGAGAGAGGGGGAGAGAGAGAGAGAGAGAGAGAGAGAAAAGAGAGAGAGAGAGAGGAGAGAAGAGAGAGAGAGAGAGAGAGAATTGTACCATGGGGTGAAATTTGACTCCAAATTTAAATGACCATAAAGAAACCATGTTGTAAATCTTGCAAACAAGGCAGCCAGGAAGCTTACAGCACTTCGCGTATCCATCGCACTGGTTTAACAGTAGGGATTTGCAAGATTCTGTACGAGGCACAAGTACGCTACAGACCTTGAGTATGCTCCACTTTCTTGTTTTGCCGCCCCCACCCTCATCTGCGAACAGCTGTACAGAGTAGAGAAACAGACAGTAGACGTTTCATCTCTCGTCTGTACCCATCGTGGATAGATCTGTCCATTCATCAGGGCCTTCAAACACACAGGAGGGATGGGTGGGTGGCCTTACTGTTATGTACAAGGCCAATATTGTCAGAGTACCATCACTTGGATCCGACTTCGAGGACAGCGTGAAAACAACTTATAGCCACAAGACGGGCAGAAAGCAGCAACATCACTCCTGGCCTGTACCCTTCTCCAGAACATCACGTTCATCTGAGATCATATATACCAAGGATGACTCGAGTTGGCGAACACATACATACAGCATATTGATGTCAACGAGATAAAGTCAGTTGATCAATGAAAATGGCTGGCCCAACAATGGCTCCAACTTAAATCCTGTTCCCCTGCTTGTATGTCTCATAACAATAAAAATTGCTTTCCAAATGAGGCTGATGTAGTAAACAGCTCTTACTTGGCCAATAAAGTTAGGATCCTTAAACCTGTAAATAGCTTTCCAATAAAGCTAGGGAATCCTTAACCTGTCAAACCCTGTGCGTGTAAAAAAGAGAGAGAGAGAGGAGTACCAGAAAAGAAAAAATAACACTTAGAGCACAACTCAGTTCATCTCTAGCAAGGGAGAAAGAGAGAGAGAAGAGAGAGAGAGAGGAGAGAGAGAGAGAGAGGAGAGAGAGGAGAGAGAGAGAGAGAGAGAGAGAGAGAGAGAGAATCAATATAGGGGTTACCAGCCTAAGATATATTTGGACTGCCTCACCAGAAAGAGATAAAAGGCTGTCGGGACAAGTCTTTGGAGCATTTTCACCACCTTCAAGCCATTTGCTTTGTAATATATATATATATATATATATATATTTAATATATATATATATAAATAAATTATATAATATATAATATATATATAATGTATATACATATATATAAATACATACACACACATATAAATATGCTATATATATATATATATATTTATATATATATATATATATATATATATATATAGCATATATATATATAACTGATATATATATATATACATATATATAAATATAATATATATGAATTTTTTAAATATATAGGTGAGGTACCACCTCTAAGCTGGAATGCGGGACCCTCATTACCTCAGAGAAGACAATAAACGTACCTCAGGAAAACTCAAGGTTCCCCCCGGACTGTTTGAATATTTTTCTTCTCGCTACCACCCCTAAATATATTAATATATATACATATATATATATAAATGTATATATACAATAAATATATATATATATATTGATATATATATAAATAATATATAATATATTTATATATATATGCCTTACATCACAGTAAACAGTGATTTTAGAATATGCAAAACAACCAGTGGTTTTTTACCAATATTTATATATATATATATAATAAATGGTAATATATATTATATATATATATATATATATAATAATATATATATATAAATATATATATATATATATTACAAGGAATCATATAGCCACATCCGTCAGCATTTTGGGGGGAATTCTTTAATTCTTTATCAAAAGTTTTCATACTGCATCAAGCATTTTTTAAATACAACCTTGATTTTTTTTTTTTTTTTTTTTTTTTATTAAATTAAAAAAAAGTCTTAAAGAAGAGAAGACATAATCAACCAAGTTTTCATGGTAAAGAGACCCAACATATTTTTTTAGTTCGAATAAAGTTATTGTCCCTTTTTTGGAATGCAAAAAGTATTTTTGGCAATTTTAAAAGATTTAATAAGTTTCTTGGGTATTTTAGATCATCAGCTATTTCATAAATTTTGAAATTATTTCACTAGAACTCTGGAACTAACAAATACGCAAAAAGTTCTCAAAAACAACTGAAGAGAAAACCGAACAGTTAACTTTATCTTGAGTGAAAAAAATAGGTACTATTACCAACCTAGGTTTCAAATGGCCTGTTATCCCAGTGTAATGGGGAGCAATAAACACAGTAGAAAAAGTTTAGACTTTAAATTACCTTCACCAATTATAACAGCATATGTATACACTATGGTACATGAAAAAATATACGTGCACATCCACGGTAGCAAGGCAAAATAGAAGCCATACCAAGATAGCAGACCGTGCTATCAAAACCAGCTATAGAGTGGGAATGAACAAGGGCAGACAGGAGAGCGGTAATCCACATAACCTCTGCGAATGTCAATGCCCACCCTTCTTATTGGCTAGAACCTGGTCACTAGTTGAACGCTGGGGCCCCATCATCAACTCTTACAACCTGGATCGCTGGTTGGGGGAGATGCCTGTAAATGAGGGTGTGTCCATGCCCGATAAAGGTTACTACCTTTGCATGCCGACACCCCCACCCCCCGAGAAGGCTCAGGATTAGGCCGGCCAAACTCCCAGTGGTACCGTGCCGCATGGAACAAAATAATGGGACCGCTGTCCTCTCCCACCATCCAACTCTTAGATAGAGCTCAGCAGTCACTATGCCTGTGAAAGCCAAACCCTAAACTCAGAGTGAGACAGCAGTCAGATTAAGCCAAAACATAGGTCCCAAGATACAAGCGGACAGGTAGCCCGTATCCCCTCACTAAAAAAAAAACCCCCACAGCATGGGATAAAAAAAAGAGCTTGAAGGGGGTTACCACAGAATACATCCTAACCTTTATAAAAATATTAAACTAGACACTTCTTGAACAAAGAGTCTGCCGAACACATTTTTTCTTTCCGCAAAGTAACGAATTCTGAAGTTATAAGGGGCTGCAGCCTGAGCTTCCAACGCATAAGCCGTTGTGTTGTGATTCTTCATGGCTTGGAGATAGACTAACGGGTTTTGATCACTGTAGACTGTGACCACCTGCGATGTCTGGCCCACATAAACATCGAAATGCTCCAAAGCCAGTACAGCGCGAGGGCTTCTTTTCATGGTAGAGTAAGCTCTCTGATGTGGCTGGAACATTAGCTGAAAAGTAATGCTACAGGCTGCAAACCTCCTTGTTTCCCGATTTGTAATAGTACCCGCCCCAACCCCAGACTCACAAGCATCAACCTGTAATAAAAAGGCTTGGAGACGTCGGAGACAAGAGAATGGGTGCAGAGCACAAATAATCTTTTTGCTTCATTAAAAGCAGTGGATACAATCTGACGTCCAATTAAAGGGAACGTTATGACTGGTAAGAGAGGTAAGAGGGGCTACAATATCTGAGAAATTCTTACAGAATCTTCTGTAAAATCCTAAAATCATGCCTAGGAAACGTTGAAGGATTTCCTATCAAGAGGAACTGGTACTTTAATCGAAAGAAACTTTAGCAAAGTTTAGGTGCAACATTACCACTACCTACTTCATGGCCTAGAAAAGTGATAGAGGCCTGGCCAAAGGAAGATTTAGAAAAGAACAAAATAACTGTTGAATTGGAATTCTTAAAGGTCTCAAACAGAGCTTCAAGTCTAAGTAGGTGTTTGATCCCAAGTATCAGACACCACAACAATATCATCTAGGTATGCCTGCCGTTGCTTCAAGTCCTAAATAAGCCTGAATGGATGAGTTTCCTGGAAATGAAGAGGGGATATTTTTCCATTCCGAAGTGGGTAACTGTATACTGATAATGAACCTCCTGGAATTACGAAGGCAGAGATCCTCGCCTTATCTGACAAAGGACCTGGATATGTACTCTATAAGGAGATCTAATATGAAAGACACAAAAGTAGCCTTACCACAAGTCAATTAACGTCATCCAGACGAGGAAGAGGGTAAGCATCTGGTAAATGTGACCTCGTTCACTTTACGGTAGTCTGTGCACATACGAAACCCTCCATCAGCCCTTCTTTAACTAGATTCACGTGAAGCCCATGTGAACAAATGACTCCACCACTAAACCATGTTCTAAACAAGATGTCTAACTTCCCTGCTGAAAGTAACCTTTGCTTTTCAGGATTAGCTCTGTAGGTGAGAGTTTTAATTGTTTAGATTTTCCCACATTCTACATCATGGTAACCCTAACGTACATTTTTTCGGCACATCCGAAAAAATATTAGGAATATGAGACTGTAGAAGCCTCAGTTAAATTGGTTGCTTGTAATTACAGATAAAATCCACCATTAACGGCTAGGATCCTTGATGGAGTGACAAAATTTGAAAGTTTTAGTATTAATTTCAGAGATAGAGTGCAAAGAGTCAGAGTCGTCCTCAGAGGAGAGGACAGAGTCATTACGGGACTTTTATCTGGTGTATGAAAGGCCTTGATTTGATTTATGGGGTAAGTTTTTGTTTTTTGAGGTCTTATCAATGGAGCTACCACATAATTTAGAATCAGATAATCTACTTACTATCTGCATAGGTCCTCCGTAATCCTAGCTTTCACGAGGTGTTGGCCAAGGTATAGGTTCCTGCACCTCACAGTGCCTTGTCTCCTGGATGGGGTCTAGAGTGTTGAGGAGCGGAATTGTGGCACTTTTGCTCATATAGGGGTAAACGATGGGGGGGGGGGTATATATCCTGTTGTCAATCTTACTTTGACGTCTTTAGGTTAGCCGTGGCCCAAACTTCACGTCCACCTGTTATCAACCTTGAAGACGGTTTGTAGAGATGTGTCTAGCTTACGTCCATCCATCCCATCGATCCATCCCTTCTTTGAGCATCCCGAAGAGGACCTCGTCATTGTGCCGCAAAGATCAGTCTCAAACGGACTATACCCCTGTAGACTCTTGGCACCGTCTCTCGGTACTGAGAATAGCGAACAACGGGTAGAGATGCCATCCCAAACTTGTCGGAAAGTTGCATGCAGAAACTTCTCATCATTGTTTTTAAAATGTTTGGTGGAAATCCTTTCCAGGCGCCCTTGGGACTGATGGTGATAGGCAGTGGATAGTTGATGAATTATTCCCTAACCTATTTAATACTTCCCTAAATGCCTTTGGCAATGAAGTTAGAACCTTGGATCACTTTGTATAGTTTTAGGAATGCCAAAAACAAGAAATGAGAATTTTTTAAAGCTTTTGAGAAAAGCTTTAGTAAATCGATACTAACGCATTGGGATCGCTTCAGGATTCTGTTACTTTATCCATAATTGATAAATTAAAATCCTGATTTCCAGACTTTGACTTAGGTAGTGGACCTACACAATCTATAAGTAATCTGTAAAAAAAAATCAAAAGGATCTCCATCAGCCAGGTATGTGGTTGTGAGAGAGTGCGGTTTAACAGAATGTCCTAGGTCTCTTCCAACTTGCTGACATTCTCGGTAAAAAAAAAAATAAGAAACTAAAAAAAGCAACAACCTAATATGATTCTTCACATCTTTCTTTAATATTGTTGGGGCCAATAAAAATTCTGTTTGCTGATTCTATACAAGGTTTTGTAAAGTTCCTAAGTGACCTCTGATGACGTATTATGAGCTATTAAATTTAATATCTGAGGTCTATAGCTTGGTTGGAACCACTAACCTGTCGTATAAATTGCCGGCCCTCTCATCGCACTTACCAGTCTCAGCATACCAATAATAATCATTTTTTAACTTCATTACTTGACTGGATGACCCAAAGTAGGATTACCCATGGGCTGCCTCAAAAGTGAAGTTTTAAACGAAGGGTCCTAACGTTGTTCCTGTCCCCGGACAAGTGATACAGATCCCTCCGGGATGGGAAACATAGAACAAAAGTCTGGCTAATCCTGCAATCCTGGGAATAGGAAGGGAGCTTGAACGGAGGTCTGCTCACTTGATTTACGAGACTCCGGCCGTCGTGTCCCTCATAAAACAAACGTGGCTATCCGAGATCGGAGTCGTGGTCCAAAGTATAGGCTCAAACATTCTCCCCAGACCAAAACCCTTGCGGATGTTGACTCGAGTTATGGCCAACACTGGAGAAGGCTTTAATCATTATAGGTTCAGGACCACTGGAAGTTAACATATGTAGGGATAGGGATATTATCGAGGTGGGGTATACTTGACCACAGTATAACAGTAGGCAATTTTTTCATGGGAAAGTCCTTTTGTTGAGATACCTACACGCTCAAGAATCCCCAGTGTAATATATTGCACTGACAAAAATATTATGCAAAGGAACTGAATAATATAATTGCACCTCCGTAGAGCTTTACCAAAAAAACTGAGGAGATTTCAAGGCATGATTCTCTGAAAGGGGTAAATATGTCCTGTCTCTGACAAGTGGAGAGCAATAATGCTCCTAGTATCTCTAAAGGTAATTACTTTAGTTGGTTCTGGAGTGTTTCCCTGAAGGGAGAATAAGACTTTCGCAATAAATAAGGGGCCAACCTTTATTTTTTCTATTCCTAAAACCAACTCTAGGGGCAAATGTTACTAAGGGATATTAAGAGATTTTCCCGATTGGATATTGAGGTTTTTGGGGGCAAGTTGGAACTGATAAGAACAACTATAATAATACACTGAAGCAGACCGACAGGCATGCCCATTACTCCCTGATGACGATTGCACCGGTGGAAGTGGGTCGTTTCTGGCTGGTGCCTCTCTGGATATTGTTGTCGAGATGCCTCCATAAGTACGTTTGCCTCTTCCGCAGGGGGATCCATAAATGTTGAGAAAGCGTGGCTCACCAGGTGACTTGGTTGGATGTCGTAGAGCGCTCTCCCTCCGGCTGGCACTTCAATCTCCAATGTTGTCGGAGTCTCTGGCTCCCGCCAGAACTGTTGAAGGGTGCGGAAGACAGCTCATGCGACGGTAACACGCTCGACAAGGAGTGCGGTTACGTTACGAATGTATCCAGAAGCCAACCTGGCCGCCATCCAAATGCAGATGGTTAAGTCACGATCCTGCAGGAAAGAACACGAACCTTCATGGTCCTCCACAGATCTCCAAGCAGTGTTATCAATCAAAATGCATAAAGATGCAGACAGCATGCTCCCTCAAAGTTAGAGACACCGCCCACACGCTTTAATACCAGCTGGTATAACAGCTTTGGTTTGCTTGTCTCAAAAGTCCACCAATGGGATGACCACGCTGCCGCCTGTTCAAATTTTTGAAGGTCTTACGAAATTTAGCTGTGATATCATGTATAAATGCCCCAACACTATGTGGTCCTTCCCTACTTGATAATCAGAGAATCAGCGTCCGTTTAATACCGAAGTAAATTTCCTGTGCCTTACCAAAATGTGCTGTATGACCCACACGCTGCCCAGTGCTAGATCCGGCCATCCTTAAAAACAAGAGGCTCGAGCCTATTTTCCGAAGCTTTCGACAAAATTGCTCTGGTTCTGGCCTCATTAAGCGGGGAACCAAGCTGTACAGGCTTTTTGTAAACTGAAATCGTTTACAGAATGGCGAAAACTGCCTCCTTTCTCTTTCCACCCCTATCAAATTCTTCCCTTGGCGAATGCTCTCTGTTCCTAAGTTTGCTCAAGATTTGATTTATGCCAGTCTAAGTGCCACGACGCTGATTCCACGCCCTGAGACAGTACCTCATGTGCACATATACTGACCATTTTGGCTCCGTAGTGGTATCAATCTTCACTCCTGCGAGAACTAGTATTTTTTTTCCCTAGCTCCCGTAAAGGGAGGAGTTTGATGTGCCATCTCCTTCTCAATAAGTATTTCAGCAATATAAAACTATAGTAAAGTGCGTCAGTTGCGCATCTGTAAGAGTTGCGTTTATAGGTTTAGGGAATGCCAATGGAATGGGGGGGGGGGGGGGGTGGGGGGGCGAGCAATTAGCCAACAACGCTGTAGAGAAAAATTTAGGTAGGTTATTGCAAAGTATAAGTGCCCGACACAGGCGTCTGACTCGTCTAAGGTGGCATAAGTTAATTTCGCTAAGGCACGCAGTAACGAATAACACCCAACGTACATCGTTAAATTTGGCAGAAGCCAACGCTTAGTATGGCACAGTAGCATTGGCAGAATAAAACTACCTCATACAAGCAAAGCGACTGCACAGGAACAATATTTGCCCCACCGTAGGCGAAGCGAGCACACTGAAACAAGATCTAGTAGACGAGCTGTTGAAACGATCACACAAAGCAGGGAAAGGCTGATCATAAGAGCAAACTGACACCAAGAATTTGTAGAAGCGAAGCGAAACAGTACAAGCTACACAATTGTTCCTGCAACAGAGCTTCACCCTAGCAGACCTCAAACCGTTTCCTCTAATAGATCCCATGCTCTCGGACAGGCTATCCCATATTACAAACCTAGGATTTCAAATGGCCTGTTATCCCAGTGTAATGGGAGTCAAAGATAAACACAGTAGAAAAAGATTAGACTTTATATTATCCTTCACCAATTATTAAACAGCAATTGACAAGATACTATGTACCGGGACTAGCTCCCTGACGAGGGTCACTCCCACGTTAATCCCAGGACACATACAAAATACACGCCAGATAGGACCCGATAGCAGGAACCGAGCATCAACCAGCCTCTAGAGAGTGGGACATACACTGTTCCGCACCGGTCTCTGCGGTATCCCCTAACCTCTAGTGCGATATCAATCCCCTAATTCCCACCTTCTTAAGTAGGGCTATACAACCAAGTACACTAGTTGAACGATGGGGCCCCATCAATTAAAACAACTCTTACAAGCCTGGTTCGTCTGGTTGGGGGAGATAGCCTGTAAATGAGGGTGTGTCCATGCGCCGAATAAAGGTTACGTACTCTTTGCATGCCACATGTACATAGGAACAGTTATTTGTTGTTTTTCTGTAAGTACTTTTTACAGTCCAAAAAGGGACAACCAGCCTTATTCAACTAAAAATATGTTGGTTCTCCCTTACCATGAAAACTTGGTTGATATGCCTTCTCTTCTTAAGACTTTTAATATTAAAGTTGTATTCAAAAATCTTGATACAGTAAAAAAACTTTTGATAAAGAATTCCCCCCAAAATGCTGATGGATGTGTCTATAAGATTCCTTGTAAAATTTGCGATAAAGTTTATTACGGTCAAACTGGTAAAAATCTCGAACTAAGATTAAAACAACATAAATATAGCATTAGAACTGGACAAGATTCCAATGCTCTATTTATTCATGTAAGAGATTTTAACCATCCAATTGATTTTCAAAATGTTGAGAAAGTAGTATCAAGCAAGTCCATGGTCGACAGGAATATAATTGAATCTTATTTCATAAAAAGCAGTTTTAACAATAATATGAATATTTCCTTTGTTTTATATAAATTAGATTCATTTATAATTAATAAAATTTGGGAAGAATTTAATGATACATTAGACCAGTAAAAAGTTTTCGTGCTTGGGTAGAGTATCAGTTGTGTTTCACAAAGTCAGGTGTTGTGACGTGACTGTGAGGTGTAGTCTTGTTGCTGTGACGTGACTCTGAGGTGTAGTCTTGCCCTTATATGCCTTCTTCTTGATGCTTTGTTTTTATAGTTCCTTGATAATGTGAGAAGTCACGAAAGCACTTAGGATGTCGTTATTTTTTCACAGTAGTTGTTCTGCATATTGTGATATCACCTGTTTACTGTGATTTTATATCATATATATATATATATATATATATATATATATATATATATATATATATATATATATATATATATATTTAAAGACAAAATACATTGGCCAAACATTCACAAAAATACAACAGAAAGTAAAACAACATAGGTAACTCAGAGCTACATCTCGAATACTTCGTCCAGCTCCCCTGCGGTGGGCCGCGTGCCCAGAATGCTGCAGGCATTTCCTCTCTGGATCGCAACACTGAGTCTCTGAAAGAGGAAGCTGGTCGCCCTGTGCTCCTTGGTTTCTATGATGAGCTTTTCACCCAGCTCTTTGAGGAACTTTAGAGCACACTTGCCCCATGCTCCAAGGGTCTCCGACCCTATTGGAATGAAGCTATAGCAAGGGGGAAGGTCTTCATATTTTCGGATCTTCTGGGTCTCCCTGTGGCTGGCAGCTTTTACATCTTATACACATCCATGAAATACCATAGACGACAGTAGGCAGCCATGGATTAAAAAAGAAAGTTTTTGAAGGTAAGATTGTTCTTCAGTTTATATGGCGGAACACACCATAGATAAAATTCCCTTATTTTATTTTCCACTAGGTAATTTACCTTTGAAAGTAAAAACAAAATTACCTGGAAAAATTTTGTGTAATCATTCTAGTCTGATACAGATGTTAGAAATGGTAGGTAATATGGTAGTTACTATGATAATTACTATGGTTGTTACTATGGCAATTGCTATGATAATTACTATGGTTGTTACTATGGTAATCACTATGATAATTACTATGGTTGTTACTATGGTAATTACTATTGTAGTAACTATAGTAGTTACTATGGCAGTTACATTCAGTGTACATTGTCAGATATTCAGTGTACATTGTTAGATATTCAGTGTACATTGTTAGACATTCAGTGTACATTGTTAGATATTCAGTGTACATTGTTAGACATTCAGTGTACATTGTTTGACATTCAGTGTACATTGTTAGACATTCAGTGTACATTGTCAGATATTCAGTGTACATTGTCAGATATTCAGTGTACATTGTTAGATATTCAGTGTACATTGTTAGACATTCAGTGTACATTGTTTGACATTCAGTGTACATTGTTAGACATTCAGTGTACATTGTTAGACATTCAGTGTACATTGTTTGACATTCAGTGTACATTGTTAGACATTCAGTGTACATTGTTAGACATTCAGTGTACATTGTTAGATATTCAGTGTACATTGTTAGACATTCAGTGTACATTGTTAGACATTCAGTGTACATTGTTAGACATTCAGTGTACATTGTTAGACATTCAGTGTACATTGTTAGACATTCAGTGTACATTGTTAGACATTCAGTGTACATTGTTTGACATTCAGTGTACATTGTTAGACATTCAGTGTACATTGTTAGATATTCAGTGTACATTGTTAGACATTCAGTGTACATTGTTAGACATTCAGTGTACATTGTTAGACATTCAGTGTACATTGTTAGACATTCAGTGTACATTGTTAGACATTCAGTGTACATTGTTAGACATTCAGTGTACATTGTTAGACATTCAGTGTACATTGTTAGACATTCAGTGTACATTGTTAGACATTCAGTGTACATTGTTAGACATTCAGTGTACTTTATTAAATACTCACTATATATTATCATTTTCGTAAAAACTAAATATTTTAATCCTCAACAAAATTATTTATTTTATACCCCTCTGATTTTTTCTCTGTTGGGAGATAAAATATTTATCGGGAAATATAAAATACTTTTACAACCATGAAGTTTGCAGCGAAATTTAAACAATTTATTCTGATGTTAAGTAAAAAAAATCTGTCGAGAAGATTAAATAATTTTTAATTTTCTAAAGACCAAAAATGTATTTCTTCGTTAGATCAAAATGTTTTGTGAAATGTAATGGTGATTTTTTTTATATATCACCAAAAACCCAATGAAAAAAAATATGATGACCTGGAATATTTACTGCTTTGCAGAAGACGTAAATGTTTATACGGTTTGAAAACGAACACCAAAATCATCTTCCTGGTCATAAATCTCAAGCACAGAAGGCAAAGAAAGTCACTCTTGTTCCCGCCGAGTGATATATGGAGAGCTGCTCCTTCCTAAGTTCCGTCTTATCAGTCGTTCGTGTGTGGATACATGACTGTGACACGGTGATACAGACACGCATGTAGAGCAAAGAAAATTTGATGTACGTAACGTGACACTCACTGGAGCCTGTATCATATGCTGGGTGTTGTTCTCTCGTGAGTCACTCACTGGAGCCTGTATCATATGCTGGGTGTTGTTCCCTGGTGAGTCACTCACTGGAGCCTGTATCATACGCTTGGTGTTGTTCCCTGGTGAGTCACTCACTGGAGCCTGTATTATATGCTGGGTGTTGTTCCCTGGTGAGTCACTCACTGGAGCCTGTATCATACGCTTGGTGTTGTTCCCTGGTGAGTCACTCACTGGAGCCTGTATCATACGCTTGGTGTTGTTCCCTGGTGAGTCACTCACTGGAGCCTGTATCATACGCTGGGTGTTGTTCCCAGGTGAGTCACTCACTGGAGCCTGTATCATACGCTGGGTGTTGTTCCCTGGTGAGTCACTCACTGGAGTCTGTATCATACACTGGGTGTTGTTCCCTCGTGAGTCACTCACTGGAGCCTGTATCACACACTAGGTGTTGTTCCCTGGTGAGTCACTCACTGGAGCCTGTATCATACGCTTGGTGTTGCTCCCTCGTGAGTCACTCACTGGAGCCTGTATCATACACTGGGTGTTGTTCCCTGGTGAGTCACCCACTGGAGCCTGTATCATACGCTGGGTGTTGTTCCCTCGTGAGTCACTCACTGGAGCCTGTATCATACGCTTGGTGTTGTTCCCTCGTGAGTCACTCACTGGAGCCTGTATCATACACTGGGTGTTGTTCCCTGGTGAGTCACCCACTGGAGCCTGTATCATACGCTGGGTGTTGTTCCCTGGTGAGTCACTCACTGGAGCCTGTATCATACACTGGGTGTTGTTCCCTGATGAGTCACTCACTGGAGCCTGTATCATGCCCTGGGTGTTGTTCCCTGGTGAGTCACTCACTGGAGCCTGTATCATACGCTGGGTGTTGTTCCCTGGTGAGTCACTCGCTGGAGCCTGTATCATACCCTGGGTGTTGTTCCCTGGTGAGTCACTCACTGGAGCCTGTATCATACACTGGGTGTTGTTCCCTGGTGAGTCACTCGCTGGAGCCTGTATCATACGCTGGGTGTTGTTCCCTGGTGAGTCACTCGCTGGAGCCTGTATCATACACTGGGTGTTGTTCCCTGGTGAGTCACTCGCTGGAGCCTGTATCATGCCCTGGGTGTTGTTCCCTGGTGAGTCACTCACTGGAGCCTGTATCATACGCTGGGTGTTGTTCCCAGGTGAGTCACTCACTGGAGCCTGTATCATACGCTGGGTGTTGTTCCCTGGTGAGTCAATCACTGGAGTCTGTATCATACACTGGGTGTTGTTCCCTCGTGAGTCACTCACTGGAGCCTGTATCACACACTAGGTGTTGTTCCCTGGTGAGTCACTCACTGGAGCCTGTATCATACGCTTGGTGTTGCTCCCTCGTGAGTCACTCACTGGAGCCTGTATCATACACTGGGTGTTGTTCCCTGGTGAGTCACCCACTGGAGCCTGTATCATACGCTGGGTGTTGTTCCCTCGTGAGTCACTCACTGGAGCCTGTATCATACGCTTGGTGTTGTTCCCTCGTGAGTCACTCACTGGAGCCTGTATCATACACTGGGTGTTGTTCCCTGGTGAGTCACCCACTGGAGCCTGTATCATAAAGCTGGGTGTTGTTCCCTGGTGAGTCACTCACTGGAGCCTGTATCATACACTGGGTGTTGTTCCCTGATGAGTCACTCACTGGAGCCTGTATCATGCCCTGGGTGTTGTTCCCTGGTGAGTCACTCACTGGAGCCTGTATCATACGCTGGGTGTTGTTCCCTGGTGAGTCACTCGCTGGAGCCTGTATCATACCCTGGGTGTTGTTCCCTGGTGAGTCACTCACTGGAGCCTGTATCATACACTGGGTGTTGTTCCCTGGTGAGTCACTCGCTGGAGCCTGTATCATACGCTGGGTGTTGTTCCCTGGTGAGTCACTCGCTGGAGCCTGTATCATACACTGGGTGTTGTTCCCTGGTGAGTCACTCGCTGGAGCCTGTATCATGCCCTGGGTGTTGTTCCCTGGTGAGTCACTCACTGGAGCCTGTATCATTTCGCTGGGTGTTTTTCCTGGTGAGTCACTCACTGGAGCCTGTATCATGCCCTGGGTGTTGTTCCCTGGTGAGTCACTCACTGGAGCCTGTATCATACGCTGGGTGTTGTTCCCTGGTGAGTCACTCGCTGGAGCCTGTATCATGCCCTGGGTGTTGTTCCCTGGTGAGTCACTCACTGGAGCCTGTATCATACACTGGGTGTTGTTCCCTGGTGAGTCACTCACTGAAGCCTGTATCATACACTGGGTGTTGTTCCCTGGTGAGTCACTCACTGGAGCCTGTATCATACGCTGGGTGTTGTTCCCTGGTGAGTCACTCACTGGAGCCTGTATCATACGCTGGGTGTTGTTCCCTGGTGAGTCACTCACTGAAGCTTGTATCATACACTGGGTGTTGTTCCCTGGTGAGTCACTCACTGAAGCCTGTATCATACACTGGGTGTTGTTCCCTGGTGAGTCACTCACTGGAGCCTGTATCATACACTGGGTGTTATTCCCTCGTGAATCATACTTTGTGTAAATTAAAAACTTCGCTGCTAAATGTCCCTTTATGCTACCATTTACACCTCCTTCAACTGGGATAAAACTTCCATCTCTTTACAGCCTGATTAATATCAACACTGAGCGAAATGATGTTGCAACAACAGCCTGTTTTGCAACATGAGTCTACTCTGCACACTTGCATGCAACACGTTATTTAATTCCATAAATCGAAAGCTTTTATCGGAATGTTTTAGATCTTCCCATCAACTCGAAATGGTTATTTATTTTTAACCGGATTAGCAAATTTAACCTCGTACGTGTAGTCACCTATTTGTGGTTGCAAGGGTTAAGCCACTGCTCCAGTAATTGCCTGTGAAGTTCCTCCTGCTGGAATCATTCCCCTGGAAGCAGATTGCTATTCTCAGTGTCATGAACAGGATCCGCCTCAGCTGGTTCTTCACCCAGGTCATTCCATTTCCTGTCCACCCTGAGATTGAAAAATGTTTCTTGTCAAACCCCCTGACTCATCTGTGTTTTGCCTCCCTCTGTGTGTGTGTGTGTGTGTGTGTGTGTGTGTGTGTGTGTGTGTGTGTGTGTGTGTGTGGTGTGTGTGTGTGTGTGTGTGCGTTTGCATAAGAAGTTGATAATATTAATCATGATGGATTACGATGATAATTAATTACTGATATTATTAAATCTCATTTAATATTATAAATAATTCTTCATTTATTATTATTATTTTTATTTTTATTATTATTATTATTATTATTATTATTATTATTATTATTATTATTATTATTATTATTATTATTATTATTATTATTATTATCATTATTATATTCATAAGGAAGCGCTAAACCCGGACAAGGTGTGGACAGCCTGGGGAATGTAAGGAACTCATTTTTGTTAACCCGAAGAGAAAAGAAGAGTAGATGCAATTCCTTGGATCAAGAGCCCTTGAGTGGCATCAAGGCACGAGCTTCAGTAGCATCAAGGCACGAGATTCAGTGGCATCATGGAACGAGCTTCAGTGGCATCAAGGAACGAGCTTCAGTGGCATCAAGGAACGAGCTTCAGTGGCATCAAGGAACGAGCTTCAGTGACATCAAGGAACGAGCTTCAGTAGCATCAAGGCACGAGATTCAGTGGCATCAAGGAACGAGCTTCAGTGGCATCAAGGAACGAGCTTCAGTGGCATCAAGGCACGAGCTTATAAGGCACAGCCAATGGACGAGGGAATAACTTGACCTCTGGAGAACAGCTCGACCTTTAACTAAGACCGCCTTCTAGCGAGACGAAACACTCGTGTCAAGGACAGGGACTTTAATCTCCTCCCTTGTCCTTAAGTAGTGAAGGATAAGCAGTATTTTCTTCTCTTCAATACAGTAGTCCAGTGAGGAGAAACATTGTTTGTACGAGAGAAACACCTTAATTATTTGTAGTAATGTTGGTAGGATTACCGACAATATGTTAGGTAGAAGGTTATATGTATAACTAATGTGACATTTTATTGTGGCAACGTTTCGCTCTCCAGGAATTGTATCAAGCCGTTACAATACATACAGCGACACACACACACACACACACACACACACACACACACACACACAACTAGAGAAAGTGCAAAGGTTTGCAACAAGACTAGTCCCAGAGCTAAGAGGTATGTCCTACGAGGAGAGGTTAAGGGAAATCAACCTGACGACACTGGAGGACAGTTGAGATAGGGGGGACATGATAACGACATACAAAATACTGAGAGGAATTGACAAGGTGGACAAAGACAGGATGTTCCAGAGATTGGACACAGTAACAAGGGGACACAGTTGGAAGCTGAAGACACAGATGAATCACAGGGATGTTAGGAAGTATTTCTTCAGCCACAGAGTAGTCAGTAAGTGGAATAGTTTGGGAAGCGATGTAGTGGAGGCAGGATCCATACATAGCTTTAAGCAGAGGTATGATAAAGCTCACGGCTCAGAGAGAGTGACCTAGTAGCGATCAGTGAAGAGGCGGGGCCAGGAGCTCGGACTCGACCCCCGCAACCTCAACTAGGTGAGTACAACTAGGTGAGTACACACACACACACACACACACACACACACACACACACACACACACACACACACACACACACACACACACACACACACACACACACACACACACAAATACTCTGTGTTTCTGTACTGACAAAGCTTCTGGAGAGCGAAACGTTGCATCTTGTTCCCGTTTAGTGAGAAACTATAGTGTGTTTTTTCCCGTATACTTTTGTCTAGGGAGAAAAAATAAACAGTGTTTTTTTTAAAGAGGCAAGACCTTGTTTTTCCCGCTAGTCTGTACGTGGTGAGGAGAAACGGTGTTTTAAAATGAGGAGGATAGTGTTTTTCCCTCTCTAGTTTACACGTAGTGGAGAGAAAAATGGTGTTTTAACGAAGGAGTAGCGTGAGTTTTTTCTTGGTGGGGACGAAGGCAAAACATCGACCATTGGTGCCAAAGACAAATGAGGTGGAGACCTTTATTTGCGCAAAGTTTCGCCCAACATTGGGATTAATGAAATACGTGGTATAAACCTTGGTAATAAATACCGACAAGTTGGTTTAGAAAGACACGTAAGCAAACACTATAACATATTTATTAGAAAACGTTTCGGTCCTGGGACCTTGATCACTTCTAGTGAACAAGGTCCCAGGACCGAAACGTTTTCTAATTAATATGTTATAGTGTTTGCTTACGTGTCTTTCTAAACCAATGAAATACGTGTACTTCAAAATGTCCACTATTGGGCGAAACGTCGTGGGGAATAAATAAAAAAGGTCACACTATCGTGGCTTGGACAAATCGCAAATAATTCACACCAGGGAGGAAACTTGTTCCAACGTCTTGTCCCTTTCGTTTCTTGTCCGTTTCTCCCGCTCAGTCGTGACTTGACAATGGTCCAGGACGGACGGAAATGTTGCGCCATAGCACCTGTCCTCATTTCGAGATGTTTGTGAAAAAAAATTGAGCAGATAAAGAACTCCTTCTGTGTCTCGACTCTTCCCATCCGCCCTCATCTGTAAAGCGAGAGAAAAAAATCGATTTCAAATCACAACTTTCAGAGAGAGAAAAATACATGGAAAACAATGGGGGAAAAAATGACTAGGAGAAAATAACTAGGAGAAAATAACTGGGAGAAAATAACTGCATTTCGAGCCAGGAATTTTGTTTTAAGCTAGTGGGGGGTGTCTTTTTCGACCACTGAATTGCATAGGTTGAATAGATTTGTTTTTCGATTTTTTTTTATTTTACCTCGCTGTTTGGTTCAAATTTTTTCCTTCCTCGCTTCAATGTGTGTTTTATTAATTAAAATGTGGTTTTTGGGGGAAAAAATCGACTCGGCCATTATTTGTACACCGTTTTATATATTATTTTCTTGTAGTTACCTTCGTAATTACTCGTAGTCTCCGGAATAATTACTAAAAGGTAATTGTTGTTACACTAATCACCTTTTTGACTTCATTACACAACTTTAAATAAATGCTTTTAGAAATCTTTCATTTGCAATTATATTTCTTCTCAGCAATAAAAGCAACAGTACTGGCAAATATGGAAATTATATATATATAATATGGCGTGTGTGTCTCTCAGTGTATATACACTGACAGGTATATGTCTCTCAGTGTATATACACTGACAGGTACATGTCTCTCAGTGTATATACACTGACAGGTACATGTCTCTCAGTGTATATACACTGACAGGTACATGTCTCTCAGAGTATATACATTGACAGGTACATGTCTCTCAGTGTATATACACTGACAGGTACATGTCTCTCAGTGTATATACACTGACAGGTACATGTCTCTCAGAGTATATACATTGACAGGTACATGTCTCTCAGTGTATATACACTGACAGGTACATGTCTCTCAGAGTATATACATTGACAGGTACATGTCTCTCAGAGTATATACATTGACAGGTACATGTCTCTCAGAGTATATACATTGACAGGTACATGTCTCTCAGAGTATATACATTGACAGGTACATGTCTCTCAGAGTATATACATTGACAGGTACATGTCTCTCAGAGTATATACATTGACAGGTACATGTCTCTGAGTGTACATACACTGAGAAATCAATTTAATCCCTATAATGACCCTCGTGTAGTCGACAGGCTTTAAACCAAGTCAACCAACTAACAAGTGGACAGCGTCTAGTCTTTCTGCTGACGATACCAAGATGTTTCGCCCGTATGCGTATAATGTTTCGCGCATCAGTCCCCCCAAACGTTCTTGGTTTAACGTTGACTGGGAAAACTAATCACTACGCAGCCAGTTACTACACGACAGCTCCCACAAGACAGCTCCCACAAGACAGCTCCCACAAGACAGCTCCCACAAGACAGTTCCCACAAGACAGTTCCCACAAGACAGTTCCCACAAGACAGCTCCCACAAGACAGCTCCCACAAGACAGCTCCCACAAGACAGCTCCCACAAGACAGCTCCCACAAGACAGCTCCCACAAGACAGCTCCCACAAGACAGCTCCCACAAGACAGTTCCCACAAGACAGCTCCCACAAGACAGCTCCCACAAGACAGTTCCCACAAGACAGCTCCCACAAGACAGCTCCCACAAGACAGTTCCCACAAGACAGCTCCCACAAGACAGCTCCCCCAAGACAGTTCCCACAAGACAGCTCCCACAAGACAGCTCCCACAAGACAGTTCCCACAAGACAGCTTCCACAAGACAGCTCCCACAAGACAGTTCCCACAAGACAGGCCTCACAAAACTGGTCCCACAAAACCGATCAGACGAATCTTTTTCCACAAAACAGGTCCCACAAAAACCTTTTCCACAAAAAGAGTTTCACAAAACCAGTCCCACAAAACAGATCCCACAAAACAGGTCCCACAAAACAGATCCCACAAAACAGATCCCACAAAACAGATCCCACAAAACAGGTCCCACAAAACAGGTCCCACAAAACAGGTCCTATAAAATCGGTCCCACAAACCCGGCCCCACAAAACAGGTCCCACAAAACAGGCCCCACAAAACAGATCCCACAAAACCTGTCCCACAAAACCGGTCCCACAAAACCGGTCCCACAAAGCAGGTCCCACAAAACAGGTCCCACAAAACAGATCCCACAAACCCGGCCCCACAAAACAGGTCCCACAAAACAGGCCCCACAAAACAGGCCCCACAAAACAGGTCCCACAAAACAGATCCCACAAAACAGGTCCCACAAAACCGGTCCCAGAAAACAGGTCCCACAAAACCGGTCCCACAAAACAGGTCCCGCAAAACAGGTCCCACAAAACCGGTCCCACAAAACAGGTCCCGCAAAACAGGTCCCACAAAACAGGTCCCACAAATCAGTTACCTTTCCCAGAGCCACTCAATTTGTTCTGATTTAAATGCAAATTCAAGTTTTGCTTTTTATATGCCATTGTCGAAGCTCATTTCAATACATTTTGCGAATTATTTTTAGACCGTCGCAATTATAACGTTTCAAATTCCTTTTCCACGCGAATGTTAAGGAAAATGTTGAATGAAATTATCAATGCCGTGGCTCAAACAGTTTAGTGAATCAGAGAGGAAAGGCGGCTAGACGAGGTTTCGGCCCACCTAGAACCGTTATCAATAATATGTGTTGTATTATTTTTGGTGAATGTATTTTTAAATAAAGTGAAAAATATATTAAATAATTTCATGGGGGAATTAAATATGAACACACACACACACACACACACACACACACACACACACACACACACACACACACACACACACACACACACACACACACAACTAGAGAAAGTGCAAAGGTTTGCAACAAGACTAGTCCCAGAGCTAAGAGGTATGTCCTACGAGGAGAGGTTAAGGGAAATCAACCTGACGACACTGGAGGACAGGAGAGATAGGGGGGACATGATAACGACATACAAAATACTGAGAGGAATTGACAAGGTGGACAAAGACAGGATGTTCCAGAGATGGGACACAGTAACAAGGGGACACAGTTGGAAGCTGAAGACACAGATGAATCACAGGGATGTTAGGAAGTATTTCTTCAGCCACAGAGTAGTCAGTAAGTGGAATAGTTTGGGAAGCGATGTAGTGGAGGCAGGATCCATACATAGCTTTAAGCAGAGGTATGATAAAGCTCACGGCTCAGGGAGAGTGACCTAGTAGCGATCAGTGAAGAGGCGGGGCCAGGAGCTCGGACTCGACCCCCGCAACCTCAACTAGATGAGTACAACTAGGTGAGTATACACACACACACACACACACACACACACAAGAACCACAATAGCAATAACAACAGCAATAACGGCAACAACAAAAGCAATAATAACACCAACAACAACGACTTCAACAACAATAGCAATATATTCCTAAGCGCGAACACCTTTCAGATAAAGAGAAAGAATGAGTCTCAGAGGAACAAATCTTGCAGCGGTGAGTGTCGTAGCCCAGGCTGTCTTCACCGCACCTTCCGACAACATTGTCCTCAATACCGATTAATAACTCATTATTTGCTACGTCAGGAAGGCGTCAACCTAGTGTCGTGAAACGCCAGTTATATATGTCGTGCCGAATAGGCAGAACTTGCGATTTTGGCTTAAATAGCAACGCTCATCTTGCCATATAAGACAAGTGAAAATTTGTGTATGCAATAATTTCGCCAAAATCATTCTGAACCTAACGAAAAAAAATATATTTAACTGTGTTTGTTTAGTATTAAACTATTGTAAACGTATCTAAAATATATTTAGTTGGGTTAGGCTAAAATAAATTGTTCTTGTTATAATAAGGTTAGGTAAGTTTTCTAAGATTCTTTTGGTGCAAAATTATAGATTTTTACATTATCACTAATGAAAAAAATATATCTTTAAATGTATAAGAGAAAATTTTAGAAAGGACTTACTTTTGAATGAGTTCTTGCTAACTGACCAGTTTTACATATTCGGCACGACATATATATATATATATATATATATATATATATATATATATATATATATATATATATATATATATATATATATATATATATATATATATATATATATATATATATATATATATATATATATATATATAAACCCATAATTGTTGTAAACTCGAGGACAACGAGTGAAACAGGAAGGCAGCAGCCCTGTCACTGTACCATGAAAACAGTGTATCCATGTATGCACTGTATGCTCTCCCGAAGAAGAAGATTATTCCTGTATCGGGTGTTAAATATTTATCAAGAAAAGGGAAAAAATCTTTTAGATATTCATGAGGCGGTGGAGCTCAATAGGCCTTCCTAGACCCCACTACGGAATTCTTGTTGTTGACCCCGTGATGGCATATCAAGACTGGAAGAACAAGGTTACTCGTGTGAGAGACTTGGCTACCACTGAGTGGACTTCAGCATCAGTGCCTGATAAAGCGACCTTAGTATCACCCAGCAGAACACGCTCACCTTCTGCATTATTCTGGGTGAGACAGGTAGTGTCAGGTGACCCTCTGCCTTCCTCTCCTTCTCCTCACAGTTCTTTATTTTTAATCTTGTTTATTTAGCCAACGGTTCTCTTTCCTCCATTTCGGGGTTTCGTTCTTCTTTGGTTTTCCTTTTTCCTCATCTGCCGTCTCATGTATCTCTATTTCCACTCACGATTCTTAATGTTTTGATGTGGCTGTGATGTGTGTTTGTAGCTCAGCATTCCCTTCCAGGGGATTGTCTTGATGCTGGTGATCAGTTCTAGATCTAAAGAATTTGAGCTGCTCTCCTCTCATAATTGGATCAAACCTGATTACCTCCTATTCCCCTAGATGCTGTATGACCCCCTACAGCTTTAGCTCACCATGCCAGCTACCAACACCTACCCTTCGCTACCACACCAACTACCATTACCAACCAACATCGCCACTACCACCGCAGAGACAACACAATATACGACACCTTGATCAATACCACCATTACCAAAACTTCTACTAATGTTGTCTATTAATTAAAAGAAATAATGGGGAAACTCAGCCTATTCAGGGTGACAAAGATTATCAACTATCGTACGAGCTCTGAGGATTTACAGTATTGATTGATACCAGTCATATGACAGAGTCTGAAAAACACCACAGAGAGCAGAACACTTACACAGAGTTTAAAACACTCACACACACACAATCACACACACAGACTCAGATGAATCACAGGGATGTTAGGAAGTATTTCTTCAGTCACAGAGTTGTCAGGAAGTGGAATAGTGTGGAAAGTGATGTAGTGGAGGCAGGATCTATACAGAGCTTTATCTGGAGTTTATCTGGAGAGAGTTCCGGGGGTCAACGCCCCCGCGGCCCGGTCTGTGACCAGGCCTCCTTAGGACAGTGTCCCAGGATGCGACCCACACCAGTCGACTAACACCCAGGTACCCATTTTACTGATGGGGAACATAGACAACAGGTGGAAAGAAACACGTCCAATGTTTCTACTCTGGCTGGGAATCGAACCCAGGCCCTCACCGTGTGAAGCGAGAGCGTTAACCACCAGGCCACTTTAAGAAGAGGTATGATAAAGCTCATGGAGCAGGAAGAGTAAGCTAGTACCGACCAGAGAAGAGGCGGGGCCAAGAGCTGTGACTCGGCCCCTGCAACCACAACTAGGTGAGTACAGATCACACCATGTACAACACCGTTCAGTAAATTGGTCACCGACCAAAGGATTTTAACCTAAGGCAAACAGGTTCTGAAACTAGCTGGCCAACGCACTGTCCACTGAGTGTATTAATTCGTGTCCATTTTCCTGCAGTTCCCGTATATATTGCTTTTCTACTGCATATAGCAAATGTGTGTAGAGCGAAACATGAGTAATAAACGAGGTTTACTGTGGACACAGTGTAACTACTATGATTACTGTGGACACAGTGTTACTACTATGATTACTGTGGACACAGTGTTACTACTATGATTACTGTGGACACAGTGTTACTAGTATGATTACTGTGGATACTGTGTTACTGCTATGCTTACCGTGGACACAGTGTTACTAGTATACTTACCGTGGACACAGTGTTACTATTATAATTACTGTGGACACAGTGTTACTACTATGATTACCGTGGATACTGTGTTACTACTATGCTTACCGTGGACACAGTGTTACTACTATGCTTACCGTGGACATAGTGTTATTACTATGCTTACCGTGAACACAGTGTTACTACTATGCTTACCGTGGACACAGTGTTACTACTATGCTTACCGTGGACACAGTGTTACCACTATGCTTACCGTGGACACAGTGTTACTACTATGCTTACCGTGGACACAGTGTTACTACTATGCTTACCGTGGACACAGTGTTACTACTATGCTTACCGTGGACACAGTGTTACTACTATGCTTACCGTGAACACAGTGTTACTACTATGCTTACCGTGGACACAGTGTTACTACTATGCTTACCGTGGACACAGTGTTACTACTATGCTTACCGTGGACACAGTGTTACTACTATGCGTACCGTGGACACAGTGTTACCACTATGCTTACCGTGGACACAGTGTTACTACTATGCTTACCATGGACACAGTGTTACTACTATGCTTACCGTGGACACAGTGTTACTACTATGCTTACTGTGTATACTGTGTTACTACTATACTTACCGTGGACACAGTGTTACTACTATGCTTACCGTGGACACAGTGTTACTACTATGCTTACCGTGGACACAGTGTTACTACTATGCTTACCGTGAACACAGTGTTACTACTATGCTTACCGTGGACACAGTGTTACTACTATGCTTACCGTGGACACAGTGTTACCACTATGCTTACCGTGGACACAGTGTTACTACTATGCTTACCGTGGACACAGTGTTACTACTATGCTTACCGTGGACACAGTGTTACTACTATGCTTACCGTGGACACAGTGTTACTACTATGCTTACCGTGAACACAGTGTTACTACTATGCTTACCGTGGACACAGTGTTACTACTATGCGTACCGTGGACACAGTGTTACCACTATGCTTACCGTGGACACAGTGTTACTACTATGCTTACCATGGACACAGTGTTACTACTATGCTTACCGTGGACACAGTGTTACTACTATGCTTACTGTGTATACTGTGTTACTACTATACTTACCGTGGACACAGTGTTACTACTATGCTTACCGTGGACACAGTGTTACTACTATGCTTACCGTGGACACAGTGTTACTACTATGCTTACCGTGGACACAGTGTTACTACTATGCTTACCGTGGACACAGTGTTACTACTATGCTTACCGTGGACACAGTGTTACTACTATGCTTACCGTGGACACAGTGTTACTACTATGCTTACCGTGAACACAGTGTTACTACTATGCTTACCGTGGACACAGTGTTACTACTATGCTTACCGTGGACACAGTGTTACTACTATGCTTACCGTGGACACAGTGTTACTACTATGCTTACCGTGGACACAGTGTTACTACTATGCTTACCGTGGACACAGTGTTACCACTATGCTTACCGTGGACACAGTGTTACTACTATGCTTACCGTGGACACAGTGTTACTACTATGCTTACCGTGGACACAGTGTTACCACTATGCTTACCGTGGGCACAGTGTTACTACTATGCTTACCGTGGACACAGTGTTACTACTATGCTTACCGTGGACACAGTGTTACCACTATGCTTACCGTGGGCACAGTGTTACTACTATGCTTACCGTGGGCACAGTGTTACTACTATGCTTACCGTGGGCACAGTGTTACTACTATATGCTTACCGTGGACACAGTGTTACTACTATGCTTACCGTGAACACAGTGTTACTACTATGCTTACCGTGGACACAGTGTTACTACTATGCTTACCGTGGGCACAGTGTTACTACTATGCTTACCGTGGACACAGTGTTACCACTATGCTTACCGTGGACACAGTGTTACTACTATGCTTACCGTGAACACAGTGTTACTACTATGCTTACCGTGGGCACAGTGTTACTACTATGCTTACCGTGGACACAGTGTTACCACTATGCTTACCGTGGACACAGTGTTACTACTATGCTTACCGTGAACACAGTGTTACTACTATGCTTACCGTGGACACAGTGTTACTACTATGCTTACCGTGGGCACAGTGTTACTACTATGCTTACCGTGGACACAGTGTTACTACTATGCTTACCGTGGACACAGTGTTACTACTATGCTTACCGTGGGCACAGTGTTACTACTATGCTTACCGTGGGCACAGTGTTACTACTATGCTTACCGTGGGCACAGTGTTTACTACTATGCTTACCGTGGACACAGTGTTACCACTATGCTTACCGTGGACACAGTGTTACTACTATGCTTACCGTGAACACAGTGTTACTACTATGCTTACCGTGGACACAGTGTTACTACTATGCTTACCGTGGGCACAGTGTTACTACTATGCTTACCGTGGACACAGTGTTACTACTATGCTTACCGTGGACACAGTGTTACTACTATGCTTACCGTGGACACAGTGTTACTACTATGCTTACCGTGGACACAGTGTTACTACTATGCTTACCGTGGGCACAGTGTTACTACTATGCTTACCGTGGACACAGTGTTACTACTATGCTTACCGTGGACACAGTGTTACTACTATGCTTACCGTGGACACAGTGTTACCACTATGCTTACCGTGGACACAGTGTTACTACTATGCTTACCGTGGACACAGTGTTACTACTATGCTTACCGTGGACACAGTGTTACTACTATGCTTACTCTTGAATATTTCCTCTCGAAGAATCTGCCACATAACCTGCTTTTTTTTGTTTTTTTTTTTTAGTTTCATACCGAAAGCATAACTAGTTGGATAATACTTCCTGAAATATGGCATTATGCTGCCTATATAGGCATATTTTTTTTAATATAGCCTCACTAAACAATGTTGTGAAGATAAAAGTTCACAGTATACATATTCTTTTTTCTTATTTCTTTAAAAATTTGAGTTTTGATATAAGGAAAGATAAAAGGTCTAAGTTAGTAAATTCAACTTTCTACTCTCTTTTAATTTCTCATCAGAGTGAAGCTTTGCCTAAGTTATTGTTTGATCTATACCTGTGTCTTGTATCCAGAGTATAGCCAACCTGAGGCTATTTTTCAGTGTTTCGTGCCTGGCAACAACTGTGTTACTCACTACAAAGAAAGTAGGGGAATAAAACGTATAAGGACGTTTTGGACCAACTTAACAAGTCACACAGAAACTTCCTCTCGTGTTTCTGTGTGACTAATTACTGGTACAAGTCGGACCGATACGTCGTCATAACTTCCAATCTCCTATGTGGGGGTTATATGTGTATTGTTATTCCTTAACACTGTTAGTGCCATCTGTTGGCACGCCTGTAAAATGATCACAACTCGGCTTATCAGAAAACTGTTAAGACTCCGTCTTACCCCTCGACTCTTACATCTCGTGATGGTGGTTTTGGTCAGTATAACACAGCAGCAGCTAGCGTGCAGTATAAATATATTTTACGTACAAAGTTGCTTAGAACTGCTCCGTATATAGTCGTTTCATGGCTGGCCCCGCCCATTACTTAGTAATTCTTTGACTAAGAATTTCTTAATGTCTGCCAGGAAGGTCAGAAACAGTGAGATGTTTTGCCATGATAAATGGGTAGCAAATTGATAAATCACCCTTGATAAATGGGTGATATCACCCATGATAAACGGGTAATATTCTGTGAATGATTATTGAGTGTTATATTCACAGGAAAGCTCTAAAACCGTAGGGGGTCCTGCTGAGCCTAGGAAGTATTAGCTAAGGGATGAGGGGGCGAATCAGATTCCTTGAATCAAGAGCCCCATACTGACATCAAGCTGCCCCAGTCGATGGGATGTGATGGAAGACAGGAAAAAAACACTCTAATGACACCTGCAGTGAACAACACATGCTGGTAACAGCTGTCACTGAGGCAACACAACGAGTGTGACAACACTGTACAACACCTGTCATCATCTTCGTGTAGGAAACTGCATGAAGAAACAAATAGAAGAAAAAAGAAAAAGATTTAGAAAAACAACAATAACAACAACAGCGGCAACAACAGCAGAAAGCAGCAACAACAACAACGAAGGAACACACACACACACACACACACACACACACACACACACACACACACACACACACACACACACACACACACACACACACACACACAGGAGAAGGTTCCCCCGTGTGCACACAGGAGGTGGGTGTCCCCCGTGTGCACACGGGAGGTGGGTGTCTCCCGTGTGCACACGGGAGGTGGGTGTCCCCCGTGTGCACACAGGAGGTGGGTGTCTCCCGTGTGCACACGGGAGGTGGGTGTCCCCCGTGTGCACACGGGAGGTGGGTGTCCCCCGTGTGCACACGGGAGGTGGGTGTCCCCCGTGTGCACACGGGAGGTGGGTGTCCCCGTGTGCACACGGGAGGTGGGTGTCCCCCGTGTGCACACGGGAGGTGGGTGTCCCCCGTGTGCACACAGGAGGTGGGTGTCCCCCGTGTGCACACGGGAGGTGGGTGTCTCCCGTGTGCACACGGGAGGTGGGTGTCCCCCGTGTGCACACAGGAGGTGGGTGTCTCCCGTGTGCACAAGGGAGGTGGGTGTTCCCCGTGTGCACACGGGAGACGGGTTTCGAGGCAGCGCAAACACGGGTTTTCGGAAAGTCTGACGGGAAAAGACCACTAGAAGTTAATTAAATTTTTATCAGGAAAAATATTACCCACTTCTCAATTTATGTCCATTGAGACGTGTCTAGTACATGACAGTCTACACTTGTTTACAACACCAGCTGTTTACAACACCAGCTGTTTACAACACCAGCTGTTTACAACACCAGCTGTTTACAAACACACAAGCTTTTACAACACCAGCTGTTTACAACACCAGCTGTTTACAACACCAGCTCTTTACAACACCCGCCAGCTGTTTACAACACCAGCTGTTTACAACACCAGCTGTTTACAACACCAGCTGTTTACAACACCAGCTGTTTACAACACCAGCTGTTTACAACACCAGCTGTTTACAACACCAGCTGTTTACAACACCAGCTGTTTACAACACCAGCTGTTTACAACACCAGCTGTTTACAAAACACCAGCTGTTTACAACACCAGCTGTTTACAACACCAGCTGTTTACAACACCAGCCGTTTACAACACCAGCTGTTTACAACCAGCCGTTTACAACACCAGCTGTTTACAACACCAGCTGTTTACAACACCAGCTGTTTACAACACCAGCTGTTTACAAACAAACCCGCTGTTTACAACACCAGCTGTTTACAACACCAGCTGTTTACAACACCAGCTGTTTACAACACCAGCCGTTTACAACACCAGCTGTTTACAACACCAGCTGTTTACAACACCAGCTGTTTACAACACCAGCTGTTTACAACACCAGCCGTTTACAAACACCAGCTGTTTACAACACCAGCCGTTTTACAACACCAGCTGTTTACAACACCAGCGTTTACAACACCAGCTGTTTACAACACCAGCTGTTTACAACACCAGCTGTTTACAACACCAGCTGTTTACAACACCAGCCGTTTACAACACCAGCTGTTTACAACACCAGCCGTTTACAACACCAGCTGTTTACAACACCAGCTGTTTACAACACCAGCTGTTTACAACACCAGCTGTTTACAACACCAGCTGTTTTACAACACCAGCTGTTTACAACACCAGCTGTTTACAACACCAGCGTTTACAACACCAGCTGTTTACAACACCAGCCGTTTACACACCAGCTGTTTACAACACCAGCTGTTTACAACACCAGCTGTTTACAACACCAGCTGTTTACAACACCAGCTGTTTACAACACCAGCTGTTTACAACACCAGCTGTTTACGACACCAGCTGTTTACGACACCAGCTGTTTACAACACCAGCTGTTTACAACACCAGCTGTTTACAACACCGGCTCTTTACAACACCAGCTGTTTACAACACCAGCTGTTTACAACACCAGCTGTTTACAACACCAGCTCTTTACAACACCAGCTGTTTACAACACCAGCTGTTTACAACACCAGCTGTTTACAACACCAGCTCTTTACAACACCAGCTGTTTACAACACCAGCTGTTTACAACACCAGCTGTTTATGACACCAGCTGTTTACAACACCAGCTGTTTACAACACCAGCTGTTTATGACACCAGCTGTTTACAACACCAGCTGTTTACAACACCAGCTGTTTGCAACACCAGCTTTTTACAGCACCAGCTGTTTACGACTTCAGCTGTTTATTTACACCAGTTTCTGCTTATAACCCAGGGTTTTTTACGACCACAACAGCTTACAACCCCAGTTGTTTACAACCCGCGCTCTTTACAACCACAGTTCTTTACAAGCGCAGTTGTTTACAACCCCATCTGTTTATAACCCCAGCTGTTTACAACAGCAGCTGTTTATAACCCCAGCTCTTTACAACCAGAGTTGTTTACAACCACAGCTGTTTACAACCCAAACTGTTTGCAACCACAGCTGTTTACAACCACAGTTGTTTACAGCCACAGCTGTTTGCGATCCCAGCTGTCTACAACCACATTATTTACAATCCCAGCTGTTTACAGCCACAGTTGTGTACAACTCTAGCTGTTTATAACCCCAATTATTTACAACCCCAGCTGTTTACAACCCAAATTGTTTACAACTCCACCTGTTTACAACCCAGTTATTTACAACCCAGTTGCTTACAAACCCAATTGTTGAAAACTCCAGCTGTTTACAACCACAGCTATCTACACCCCAGCTGTCTACAGCCACAGCTGTCTACAACAACAGCTATCTACAATCCCAGCTGTCTACAACTACAGCTGTCTACAACCCCAGGTGTCTACAACTACAGCTGTCTACAACCACAGCTGTCTACAATCCCAGCTGTCTACAACTACAACTGTCTACTACAACTACAGCTGTATACAACCCCAGCTGTCCACAACTACAACTGTCTACTACAACTACAGCTGTATAAAATCTCAGCTGTCTACAACTACAACTGTCTGCTACAACTACAGCTGTCTACAACCCCAGCTGTCTACAGCTACAGCTGTCTACAACCACAGCTGTCTAGGGTTATATGCACTTATAGTAAACAGACCTCTCTGCATATAAACTCAGTGATACATACCTAAGTGCACATGTACTGCGAGATATACGCCTTCATACAGTAAGAGATGCACGTCTTTGAAATACACCCTTTAATTATATATTTAAATTATTTTTATGAAAATTTATATATATTATATATATAATATATATATTATATATATATATGTATATATAATTAAATATATATTATATAATTATATATAAATAGAATATATATTTATATAATATAAATATATTTAGTCGTGCCTTAATATGTAAAACTGTCAATTAGCATGAAACTCATTTTTAAATTAAGTCTTTTTGAAATTTTCTCTTATACATTAAAAGATATATTTTTTCATTATTGTTGATGTAAAAATTTATAATTTTGCACCAAAAGAATCTTAGAAAACTTACCTAACCTTATTATAACAAGGACAATTTATTTTAGGATGACCCAACTAAATATATTTTAGATTTGTTTACAATAATTTAATATTTAACAAACACAGTGAAATATATTTTTTTCGTTAGGTTCTGAATGATTTTGGCGAAATTATTGCATACACAAATTTTCACTTGTCCTATATGGCAAGATGAGCGTTGCTATTTAAGCCAAGATCGCAAATTCTGCCTATTCGGCACGACATATATATATATACACAAGCTGGGAGATTTACTCCACTCGGATGTATCCCTCTCAATGCATACAGTATATGAGAAAAACACATCTCGCAGTGTGTATATTAAAGGATATATAAACACCTCTCTGCATGTATACATGCTGAGAAATACACACCATTTAGATGCACTGAGATAAACACAGCTTACATAAGAACATAAGAAAGAAGGAACACTGCAACAGGTCTACTGACCCATGCGGAGCAGGCCCATGTGTTCCCCCCGGATTAACCCAATGACCCACCCAGTCTGGTCACCTCCACTCAAGGAAGGAGCTCGACGCCAGACCAAGCAGCCCAAGCTAGTCAGGTCTAACTCACACCCACCCCCACCCACACCCACTCATGTATTTATCTAACCTATTTTTAAAACTACACAACGTTTTAGCCTGAATAACTGTACTCGGGAGTTTATTCCACTCATCCACAACTCTATCACCAAACCAGTGCTTTCCTATACCCTTCCTGAATTTGAAATTTTCCAACTTGAAACCATTACTGCGAGTCCTGTCTTGGCAGGAAATTTTCAGCACGCTATTTACATCCCTTTTATTTATTCCTGTTTTCCATTTATGCACCTCGATCATATCCCCGCTAATTATACGCCTTTCGAGAGAGTGCAGATTCAGGGCCCTCAGGCTATCCTCATAGGGAAGATTTCTGATACAAGGGATCATCTTTGTCATCCTCAACTGTACGTTTTCCAGAGCATTTATATCCATTCTGTAATACGGTGACCAGAACTGAGCAGCATAGTCTAAATGAGGCCTAACCAAGGATATATAGAGTTGAAGAACAACCTGAGGATTTCTATTATTTATACTTCTAGATATGAAGCCAATAATTCTGTTAGCTTTATTGCGAACACTAATGCACTGTTCTCTTGGTTTTAGATTACTGCTAACCAGAACTCCTAAATCCTTTTCGCAAGCAGTTGCATTAAGATCTGCATTATTTAGTTTATATGTGGCATAGTTATTTACCTGTCCAACATTTAGAACTTTGCATTTGTCAATATTAAATTGCATCTGCCACTTCTCCGACCAATGCATTAGTCTATTTAAATCATCCTGGAGTGCTCTAGTGTCCTCATTAGAATGAATTGGACGGCCTATTTTGGTGTCATCAGCAAATTTGCTTATGTCGCTATTTATTCCCTCTTCTATGTCGTTTATGTAAATTGTGAGCAACAACGGGCCCAACACTGACCCCTGAAGAACACCGCTTGCGACGTGCCCCCATTCTGATTTCTCCCCAATTATGCAAACTCTGCTGCCTATTTGTCAGCCATGCCTCTACCCAGGAAAAAATTTCTCCTCCTATTCCGTGTGCCTTAAGTTTCCTCAATAGCCTCTGGTGTGGAACTCTATCGAAAGCCTTACTGAAGTCCATATACACAATATCATATTCATTACCATGATCTACCTCCTCAAACACCTTGGTGAAAAAAGTTAGTAAATTTGTAAGACAGGAACGCCCCTTTGTAAAACCGTGTTGAGATTCATTAATCAATCTGTACCTATCAAGATGGCTACGAATTGTTTCGGCAATTATTGATTCCATAAATTTTCCCACTATGTAGATAAGGCTTATTGGTCTATAGTTCGAAGCCAAGGACCTGTCACCTGCCCTGTCAATAGGTATTACATTTGCCATTTTCCACTTATCAGGCACTATGCCAGTTTGTAGTGATATGTTAAAAAGATTTGCCAAAGGTATGCTAAGTTCCTCTTTACATTCCTTAAACACCCTTGCAAACAGTTCATCAGGACCTGGGGATTTGTTAGGTTTTAGTTTCTCTATTTGTCTGAGGACCATGTCACTAGTTACCGCAATCGTGCATAGTTTATTATCATCCTGTTCTACATAATCTATTATTTCAGGAATATCGCTTGTATTTTCCTGGGTGAAAACTGAGAGGAAGTAGGTATTGAGAATTTCACACATATCCTTATCACTGTCAGTGATCTGACCAGAGTTACTCTTAGGTGGGCCTATCTTGTCCCTAATCTTACTTCTGTATACCTGAAAGAATCCTTTTAGGTTAGTCTTTGAATCCCTTGCGACCTTAACCTCATAATCCTTTTTTTCTTTTCTTATTCCTTTCTTTATTTCTCTCTTTAACTGAATATTTTGATTTCTTAACTGCCCATCCCCTCTTTTGATACGCCTATAAATGCCTCTCTTTTGA
>NC_069414.1:25023498-25030998 GCF_026875155.1 Cherax quadricarinatus
TGTTGAGTTCTTCACATACTTCCCGGTCATTTCCTGTTGTCTCTCCTCCTTCCTTCCTTAGCCTGATTACCTGGGCCTTGACTGTTGTTTTTCCTCCTGATGTGGCTGTACAACATTTTCGGGTCAGATTTGGCTTTCGCTGCTATGTCATTTTCATATTGTCTTTGGGCCTCCCTTCTTATCTGTGCAAAATTCATTTCTGGCTCTACGACTGTTCTCCTTATTCTCCTGGGTCCTTTGCCTTCTATTATTTCTTCCATTCCCTAGCACACTTGGTTTTTGCCTCCCTGCACCTTTGGGTAAACCATGGGCTCATCCTGGCTTTTTCATTACTCCTGTTACCCTTGGGTACAAACCTCTCCTCAGCCTCCTTGCATTTTATTGCTACATATTCCATCATCTCATTAACTGGTTTCCCTGCCAGTTCTCTGTCCCACTGAACCCCGTTCAGGTAGTTCCTCATTCCTGTGTAGTCCCCTTTCTTGTAGTTTGGCTTCATTCGTCCTGGCCTTCCTGCTTCTCCCTCCACTTGTAGCTCTACTGTGTATTCGAAGCTTACAACCACATGGTCACTGGCCCCAAGGGGTCTTTCATATGTGATGTCCTCGATATCTGCACTACTGAAGGTGAATACTAAGTCCAGCCTTGCTGGTTCATCCTCTCCCTCTCTCTCTTGTAGTGTCCCTTACGTGTTGGTAAAATGAAGTTCTCCAGTACCACCTCCATCATCTTAGCCCTCCAAGTATCTTGGCCCCATGTGGGTCCAAGTTCTCCCAATCTATCTCCTTGTGGTTAAAGTCACCCATGATCAGGAGCTTTGCCCTGCATGCATGAGCTCTTCTGGCCACTCTAGCCAGTGTGTCAACCATCGCTCTATTGCTCTCGTCGTACTCTTGCCTTGGCCTCCTGCTGTTCTGTGGTGGGTTATGTGTGTATATGTGTGTGTATGTGTGTGTGTGTGTGTGTGTGTGTGTGTGTGTGTGTGTGTGGGGTGTGTGTGTGTGTGTGGTGTGTGTGTGTGTGTGTGTGTGTGTGTGTGTGTGTGTGTGTAACCTTTGCTTAAGCCTCTGAGGAGAGAAATTGAAATTGAAGTTACCTGCTATTATTATTATTATTATTAATATTACATTCAAAGTAAAGCACTAAGCCCGCAGGGGGGTCATGTAGCCCCTGGGGAATAAGAGACAATAGGGCCTGATACTAGTACCCTGAGAGTAGCTCCAGTTCCTTACATCAAGAGCCTTTTTTTCATCGGCTCCCTTGCCTCCCCCCCCCAACCACCTTCCACAACAGTCAATAAAGCCACAAAATCACTCCTGAGCTTCAGGTCTAGGCATAACAATTTCTGCATTGCCTTCCTGAACCAAACAGGAATTATTCCTGTTTCGCAGTGACTTAGAAAGTCAAATATCTGGTGATTTTGAAAGGTTATTTTCTGGAGGGGAAGTTTTTTTTTTTTGCAATGTGGTCACACTGCTAATGCCTTTTTGGAACAGCAAACGCATTAGCAATGTGACCATATAATTACATCCACATCATTCTTCATTACCTCAGCCGCTGATTACACATCATTACCACCAAAAAAAACCTTAATTGATGGGAAAAATCATAATTAAATGTTATTTTTGAATTGTTTTCACTTGCTTTTTAATTTCTGTTTTAATTTCTGTTTTCTGAACAATTCGTCAATATTTTACACACTGGGAAGTGCTAAATTCATGTGGGTTATTGAGCGCCTGAGATGATTCTGCCCGATATGCCGAGGTATGCTAGTGATTTTCTTTGTAATTAATATGTTGTAATATGTAAACCAAACGTTATAAACTTTCATGGTTTATTTACATTTCACTAGGGGAAGGTAAGGGTGGCTCTAGTTGCTCAGATCAAGAGCCCTTACATACATTAAGGCACTCTTGAAGTGGCACTATTCAAGAGCTTCTAATCTCTTGTTCTTCCAACAGTCAGCAGCTGTATGGTGAATATCTCTCAGTGTATATACACTCAGGTATACACACTGAGAGTTTACTGTATTCCTTATTTTAGGGACTGGTATACAATACCGAAAATCAGACGCATGTGCCACATCTTATGTTTATTGTAGACGTTTCGCCAACCAATGTCAAAATGTCTACACTAATGATACCCAGATGCTGCACTTGTGTCTAATTTTCATCAGTAATTGAAGTATTCATTACACGTAGACTTAATGACTCCCAGACTTTTAACCACATTGACGAACCCCCAAATTTATTTGAGATTTTGTGGATATTTTTTTCGGAAATGAGATAAGCTACTTTTAGATAAAGTCCCGTCAGATTTTGCTGACACATTTCTAGGTTTCTCAAAGCCGTGTTCTGTCCAGTGATGTCAGGAAGGTCACTTGCTATCGTATGATGTAGTGTCTCATAGCTTTTGTTGGTAAGATGATGTGCCACAACTTTTGTTAGTGACTCGCTCTGTGATATCACAGAGATTTTGTTGAAAGAATTTAATATCTAAGAACTCATGCTAGTAAGATTCTATAATACCTCAAAGTCTTCTAGATTCTCTTGCCTTTTCTGATTTATTATGTTTAACAATTAATCCAAAACTTTGTTAAGTTTGTATAAACTTCAGATACAAAAAAAAGCAAATATATATTATTTTTTTTAAATACAAATTTGTATGCCATATTTTCTCTAAATATATTTTTTTCTGAATTTGCAGTACATAAGACAGGTCCTGAAGGAGGTCTCAGGGACCTCACAATACCTGAAGCCCGTCTTCAGAATGCCCTCAGCATGATCGAGTTCTCTGTAAACTGCCTTCCAATTTTTTGGCACGCTGCCAAGGCTCATAAGTGGAAGTGCCATCATCAGATAGATTGAAAAGCAAACATAGACACAAAATTTAATATTTGAACATTCTGATTGGGAATTTTTTAAATCACAACACACACACACACACATATAAAACGTATATATAATATATATATATATATATATATATATATATATATATATATATATATATATATATATATATATATAAATATATATATATATATATATATATATTATATATATATAATATAATATATATATAATATATATATATATATATATATATATATATATATATATATTCTGTGCTAAATGCTCAACGTTATGGCAGGCCCTTGCTTTTGAGTGCTGTTTTTGGCCCTCGTCATGAAAAGCAAATTTATATTGCCCTTAAGATACGTAAGTCTTCAGAAAGAGACCATAATTTTTTTTGTCTCTCTCTCTCTCTCTCTGTCTCTCTCTCTCTCTCTCACTCTCTCTCTCTCTCTCTCTCTCTCTCTCTCTCTCCTCTCTCTTCTCTCCTCCTCTCTCTCTCTCTATCGTGTACCTGGTTTAAATTGGAACTTTCTAATGTGTATAAAAAAGATGATTAATTAATTTGATTAAAAATATCTCACATTAAAGGTGCCCACGTGTGTGTGTGTGTGTGTGTGTGTGTGTGTGTGTGTGTACTCACCTATTTGTACTCACCTATTTGTGGTTGCAGGGGTCGAGTCCTAGCTCCTGGCCCCGCCTCTTCACCGGCTGCTACTAGGCCCTCTCTCTCCCCGCTCCATGAGCTTTATCAAACCTCGTCTTAAAACTGTGTATGGTTCCTGCCTCCACTACGTCATTTTCTAGGCTATTCCACTGCCTTACAACTCTATGACTGAAGAAATACTTCCTACTATCTCTCTGACTCATTTGTGTCTTCAACTTCCAATTGTGGCCTCTTGTTTCTGTGTCCCCTCCCTGAACATCTGTCTTTGTCCACCTGTCTATTCCACGCATATTTTATATGTCGTTATCATGTCTCCCCCTGACCCTCCTGTCCTCCAGTGTCGTCAGGCCGATTTCCCTTAATCTTTCTTCATAGGACATTCCCCTTAGCTCTGGAACTAACCTTGTCGCAAACCTTTGTACTTTCTCTAGTTTCTTGACGTGCTTTATCAAGTGCGGGTTCCAAACAGGTGCTGCATACTCCAGTATGGGCCTGACATACACGGTGTACAGTGTCTTGAATGATTCCTACTAAGGTGTTCGGAATGCTGTTCTCAGGTTGCCAGGCGCCCATATGCTGCAGCAGTTATCTGATTGATGTGTGCTTCCGGAGACATGCTCGGTGTTATACTCACCCCAAGATTCTTTCTCCTTGATGAGGTTTTTCAGTCTTTGGCCACCTAGCCTATACTCTGTCTGTGGTCTTCTGTGCCCTTCCCCTAACTTCATGACTTTGCATTGGCAGGATTAAATTCGAGAAGCCATTGCTGGACCAGGTGTCCAGTCTGTCCAGGTCTCTTTGAAGTCCTGCCTGGTCCTCATCAGATTTAATTCTCCTCATTAACTTCACATCATCTGCAAACAGGACACTTCTGAGTCTAACCCTTCCGTCATGTCGTTCACATATAACAAAAATAGCACTGGTCCTAGAACCGACCCCTGTGGGACCCCGCTCGTCACAGGTGCCCACTGTGATACATCATTACGTACCATGACTCGTTGTTGCCTCCCTGTCCCGGTATTCTCTGATCCATTGCAGTGCCCTTCCTGTTATATGCGCCTGATGCTCTAGCTTCTGCACTAATCTCTTGTGAGGAACTGTGTCAAAGGCCTTCTTGCAGTCCAAGAAGATGCAATCAACCCACCCCTCTCTCTCTTGTCTTACTTCTGTTATTTATCATAAAACTCCAGAAGGTTTGTGACACAGAATTTGCCTTCCGTGAATCCGTGCTGGTTGGCATTTATACACCTGTTCCGTTCCAGGTGCTCCACCACTCTCCTCCTGATAATCTTCTCCATAATTTTGCATACTATACACGTCAATGACACAGGTCTATAGTTTAGTGCCTCTTTTCTGTCTCCTTTTTTGAAAATGGGAACTACATTTGCCGTCTTCCATACCTCAGGTAGTTGCCCAGTTTCCAGGGAAGTGAGTGTGTGTGTGTGTGTGTGTGTGTGTGTGTGTGTGTGTGTGTGTGTGTGTGTGTGTGTGTGTGTGTGTGTGTGTGTGCGTGTGCGTGTGTGTGTATGTGTGTGTGTGCGTGTGCGTGTGTGTGCGTGTCAGCAGCAGCAGCAACAGCAGCAACAACACGATCAGTTGTTGTTTCAACAATAGGAGTGGCAACATCTCAGAAGCTCCGTGGTTTAAACTCCTGTCTCGCCGGGTCAGACAGATGTTTAAATGTCCCAGGTACGCCCGGGTTTATATTTCCCACGCTGACCGGGGGTTTAAATGTCTGTGTTTAGTTGAGGTTCGTTCACGTTTACATAATCCAGACGTACGAAGACAACTGGTACTTATTATTATTATTATTATTATTATTATTATTATTATTATTATTATTATTATTATTATTTTATTATTATTATTATTATTATTATTATTATCATTATTATTATTATTATTATTATTATTATTATATTTATTATTTTAGCATGACTGTCGTTGTTACTGGAGTTTACCTGGAGAGAGTTCCGGGGGTCAACGCCCCCGCGGTTAAGCAATTCCATTTAAACCGAAGATATATTATTTTGTGTGACTCATGATTTTTTTTGTTCTGCGCTATGCATTGTACAACACTACGTTATTATTAGTGGGAAGAGGAGGAGCAGGAGAAGGAGGAAGAAGAGGAAGAAGTCTACCCCTAGATTCTTATAAATTCATCAATTATCTACGATCTAAGGTAATATGACGGCAAGGAAATTATCCTCACTCATATCAACATGACCTGGATGGTCGTCACTCGCAACACACCCTGGATGATCGTTACTCATATCAACGTGACCCGGATGGTCGTCACTTATATCAACCTGACCTTGATGGTCGTCACTCACAACAACATGAACCTTGATGGTCGTCACTCACAACAGCATGAACCTTGATGGTCGTCACTCGCAACAGCATGAACCCTGATGGTCGTCACTCGCAACAGCATGAACCCTGATGGTCGTCACTCACAACAACATGAACCTTGATGGTCGTCACTCACAACAACATGAACCTTGATGGTCGTCACTCACAACAACATGAACCTTGATGGTCGTCACTCACAACATGAACCTTGATGGTCGTCACTCACAACAACATGAACCTTGATGGTCGTCACTCACAACAACATGAACCTTGATAGTCGTCACTCACAACATGAACCTTGATGGTCGTCACCCACAACAACATGAACCTTGATGGTCGTCACTCACAACAGCATGAACCCTGATGGTCGTCACTCTGTTTAAACCATGCCACAGACATTGCAAATCGCATCGTTATATCTTAATTATTAATGAGCTTCGGCTGGGCTACAGATTCCTGGTAGAGCTTGTGCTACCCGGCTGATGTAAACAATACAACCTCTGCCAGGGGTAACTATTGTTATAGTCTGCTTTGTTATGCTCTCCACTGAGCTCCAAAAAAGTCACGAAATCAGAGATATCTCACTCACAGACGCCTCTTCTTCTCTCCCTCACGACTTCAAGTTCCTGATCTACATTGCAGATACTAGAAAAGGAAATATTAGGCCCAGTACAGTTGTTAGAGATTCATTTCTCGATTTAACGTTTGCGTTGGAAAAAAATATTTGACCACGAACAAATGGATTTCCGATATCTCTTTTCTTCTGAAGAAGAGAAGAGGAAATGTTTGGCTCTGTGTAAAACGTTTCATGACATCGCTTAATAAAGCGATAGAGCGATACGTTGCCGCTATAAAGACTTATTCTGTGTCTTTCTCTGTCTGTTGTTTGAAGTGCGTCATTCGGATCAATATTTGTTGTTTACAGATTCAATATTATCGGTTTAATAACTTGGGGAGGTAAAGCATTCGGTTCAAAACGGAAATAGCAGGGGTTCGATACCCAGGTGAGAGAGAGGAATGGGTGAGTCTCCTTACACCTACTGCCCCTGTTCACCTAACACCAAAGAAGTACCTATAGAAGGTACCCATTTACTTCTTCATCCTGTCCCTCACCATCATCATCCTCCTCTTCTTTTCTTCTTATACTTACTCTTCCTTCTCTTCCTCATTCTCCTTTTTAAAACATCAGCATTACCTATCCATTTCCCATCAGAATTTCGAGAAGAAAATAATTTCGTTGAAGATCCAGGATGTAAACACCGCCTCTCTGCCAGACCTCCACCGCGGCATCAATATTGATGACAAACCTACTCGTTGATGGCTCTGCGTGTATACACTTGGGCTGAGTAGCGTAATATCACCAGCTGCGGAATAATTACTGAATGGGACGACTAATAGTTTCATTTCGACTGTATTTTGGGATACAATGGTGTCAGAATATTTTGTGAGGTAAAATTTTTTGTTGTGGTTCACAAATGATACCATATATTTTTTTTTACAATGATTTACAGCTACTAATAAGTATTTACGTTTATTTACCTCAGCCTATATAGTGATTTACGATATTGATGAAGATTTACAGTGATATTCACTGGCATATAATTATAGTGGTCTTAAAGATTTAAA
>NC_069414.1:25035998-25040998 GCF_026875155.1 Cherax quadricarinatus
TGGAAGTAAAAATGTTAATGGATTCAGATGAGACAAAGTTAAGTAGAGAGCAAAACAGGTGAGTCACCCAGCGTAAAGACTGCTTGTAATGGACGACTGGAAGAGGAGGAAGCGTACCTACCTCATCCATGGACTGAACTGACTGAGGAACCGTTCATGGGACGGGGATTAGGCGGAGGGGACAGCAGTGACGGTGGTGTGTGACTGTGTGAGGTGACTGGGAGCAATTCAGGTGAGTGGGATGGAGCTGAGTGAAGGAATGCAAAAAGAAAAAACGCAAAAAGAATTCCAACGGCTTTCTAACGAAACTGCAAATGCAAGACGCGCTTTACAGAACAACTTTTGAATGTAACAACGTTTTGCTCAACACAGAGAGAAACGTTGTTCCCATAAGCACTTGTTCTGCAAAATGTTTCTTTTGTAAATGCAAATATTTGTTCGACACACCTCCTACCCTTTCTTATTTCACTCATCTTGTTGAGAAAAACATCCGTTTTTACTTATTAATGTGTGAATAACTGGGCAAGAACTGGGATAAAATACCGAGAGGTAAGAACCAGGTAAGAACCAGGAATAATGGATTTAAGTTGGATAAATTTAGATTTAGAAAGGACATAGGTAAGTACTGGTTTTCTAACAGAGTTGTAGATGCGTGGAACAGTCTTCCCAGTGGGGTGATAGAGGCTAGGACCTTGGGTAGCTTTAAGAAGAGACTGGACAAATATATGAGTGGGAGGGGCTGGGTTTGATTGGTGTCAAGGGGTACGGGAGTTATTTCTTGAGTAGCTTTAGGTAGATGTCGTTTTGATAAGGATCTGCCTCGTATGGGCCAGTAGGCCTTCTGCAGTGTTCCTACATTCTTATGTTCTTATAAGTAAGATACATGTGTAGTGTTACGATATTTTAACGAGGTAACGTTTTACCGAGATAACGTTTAATCGAGATAACTTTTTATAGAAGTAACGTTTTGTCACGAATTAATTTTAGTCCTTCAGACTTGAAGTTCTTTCGTTAAACTACACAAGTGCTTTATTTTATTATGTGAGAATGACTTTAGTTTAGATCGTTTTCCTCTTGGATTCTATTGTTTACAGAGGTTTGTTGTCTTCAGGGCCGCCTGTTGGAACCTCCAGGGACTACCTTGGTGGCTATTAAAGTTACGTGGTAGCTAGAGAGCTTCGGTTTACTAGTGACTTCTGGTTCCCTGAGCGCCTCTCTCATCCTCCGAGTTCTTTGGTTTATTTTGTCTCTGTGGCATTTATTTTTGCAGTTATCTGTTTTTACTTCTTGGCTGTTGCTTTCAGATTGCTGAAGCAATCTGAAGTCAAATGATACCTGAGGCTTTATTCAGCAACGGGAATGGGGTGATCAGTAGACAATAAGCCACTCAGACTAATACTAGTGTCAGTGGTAGTGGTAGACGTAGATGGTTGTGTTAGTCATAACAGTACTAAAGGTAGTTAGAAGTAGAACCAGTAGTACACACAGTTGTGTGAGCGATAGTGAAGACAGAAACATAACTAAATAAGCAGAGGTAGTTGAAGCCCATATCTTCCATCCACTTCCATCTCTTGGAAATTCCATGTCAATTTTCTTAAGGATAATGTATATTTATTTACTCCTCCCTGTTTTCATGCCGGCAGTTTCCGGGGGGACTGGAAGAGAGCCTTTTGCGTTTCTATACTTAATTCATACACCTAGATAATACATGATAGTACTTAATGTAAACAAAATTAATTTTATACGACAGAAAGCCTTCACGTGGGCATCTAGTCCTCTACTGTCCATCTGTCTCATGTATTCCCATGAACATATCATCAACTGTCGAGAAATTTGCCATTTATCTCTAATACCTATCACCTACTCTCTCTCTCTAACACCTCTACCTCATCTCCATAATGCCTCTGCTTTCTCTAACACCTTTACTTAAACATAGCATCACTTTCCCCCTCTTAAGTAACAACATTATCCGCAGCATCCCTCTTCTCCACCCTCAAGTTAAACAGAGAATAGAACCCGCATGTTATCATAATCAAGTTAATTTCATTCTTGGGCTATCTCTACTCCCATCAAGAGTACCCTAAGGTGTCTCTCTCTCTTTATCTCTCTCTCTCTCTCTCTCTCTCTCTCTCTCTCTCTCTCTCTCTCTCTCTCTCTCTCTCTCTCTCTCTCTCTCTCTCTCTCTCTCTCTCTCTCTCTCTCTCTCTCTCTCTCTCTCTTTCTTTCTGTTGTGTGTGTGCAAAATACATTTTTGCAAGTCTAAAACTTTATTATTACGACTTTTTTAACTCAAGGCTGAACTTTATTTAGCGATGTTTCACCAAGAGTGGAGCTATATTTATAGAACGTTTCGCCAGCAGTGTTTTTTTTTTCACTTCTCACCTACAGTGGATTTTAACTAGCGACGCTTCACCAAGAGTATGACTTTGTTCCTCCCACTGTGGGCGAAACGTCAACGTAGTGAAATACGCTTCTCTCTCCAACAAGAATCTATGACACTCAGTAAAGAATTTCCAGATAATAAGGATGTATCGAGAAGTAATTGGCTGTAAACATTGATCTATTTCACATGTGTCTTGGCTGAAAAATATTCACGAGAAAAAATAAACATAGCTTACAATTACGCCATTTACATAAACGTAATTTAGAAACATAACATTGCTAAAATTTGCATGATCTAATTTAGCTTAATACTGCCAAACATAGGTAATGTGTTTAATTCATATAAACGAGAATAATTATTTGAATTATCAATATTTAATTAAACTGTTTTCAAAAATTTTGACGCTGAGTACCAAGTTTATATAATAAACTCGTGGATAATATAAATCCATCTCTAATGTCAATTGTGGGACCCACAGCCTCGGAAAAGTGAATGAAAAGACTTCGAGGAGAAATATTTGTATTTCTTCCTAAATATTAGTTCAATTATGCATTTTTATTGTAAGATTTGTGAAAAAAATAACCATTGAGAGCTGTCATTATGCACCAGTAAGACTCGCCTTAAGAAAGTCAACAGTTTACATCTGGTGAATTAATTACGAGATGTGAGTTGTATTTTAATCTTATGATCTGAGCCCAAGTTAAAGAAGACTGACTCGGTAATAGATTATATATTTTGCTTTGTCTCTATTTTTGTTATATTTCGTCATATTTTTTATTTTGCTGAATTTGTATCATCCTGAAGTTGCCAAATTAACAAGGACTTTATATATATATATATATATATATATATATATATATAATATATATATATATATATATATATAATATATATATATATATATATATATATATATAAATATATATATAATATATATATATATATATAAATATATATATATATATATATATATATAATATATATATATATATATATATATATATATATATATATATATATATATATTTTATTTTTTTATTATCACACTGGCCGATTCCCACCAAGGCAGGGTGGCCCGAAAAAGAAAAACTTTCACCATCATTCACTCCATCACTGTCTTGCCAGAAGGGTGCTTTACACTACAGTTTTTAAACTGCAACATTAACACCCCTCCTTCAGAGTGCAGGCACTGTACTTCCCATCTCCAGGACTCAAGTCCGGCCTGCCGGTTTTCCCTGAATCCCTTCATAAATGTTACTTTGCTCACACTCCAACAGCACGTCAAGTATTAAAAACCATTTGTCTCCATTCACTCCTATCAAACACACTCACGCATGCCTGCTGGAAGTCCAAGCCCCTCGCACACAAAACCTCCTTTACCCCCTCCCTCCAACCCTTCCTAGGCCGACCCCTACCCCGCCTTCCTTCCACTACAGACTGATACACTCTTGAAGTCATTCTGTTTCGCTCCATTCTCTCTACATGTCCGAACCACCTCAACAACCCTTCCTCAGCCCTCTGGACAACAGTTTTGGTAATCCCGCACCTCCTCCTAACTTCCAAACTACGAATTCTCTGCATTATATTCACACCACACATTGCCCTCAGACATGACATCTCCACTGCCTCCAGCGTTCTCCTCGCTGCAACATTCATCACCCACGCTTCACACCCATATAAGAGCGTTGTAAAACTATACTCTCATACATTCCCCTCTTTGCCTCCAAGGACAAAGTTCTTTGTCTCCACAGACTCCTAAGTGCAACACTCACTCTTTTTCCCTCATCAATTCTATGATTCACCTCATCTTTCATAGACCCATCCGCTGACACGTCCACTCCCAAATATCTGAATACGTTCACCTCCTCCATACTCTCTCCCTCCAATCTGATATTCAATCTTTCATCACCTAATCTTTTTGTTATCCTCATAACCTTACTCTTTCCTGTATTCACCTTTAATTTTCTTCTTTTGCACACCCTACCAAATTCATCCACCAATCTCTGCAACTTCTCTTCAGAATCTCCCAAGAGCACAGTATCATCAGCAAAGAGCAGCTGTGACAACTCCCACTTTGTGTGTGATTCTTTATCTTTTAACTCCACGCCTCTTGCCAAGACCCTCGCATTTACTTCTCTTACAACCCCATCTATAAATATATTAAACAACCACGGTGACATCACACATCCTTGTCTAAGGCCTACTTTTACTGGGAAAAAATTTCCCTCTTTCCTACATACTCTAACTTGAGCCTCACTATCCTCGTAAAAACTCTTCACTGCTTTCAGTAACCTACCTCCTACACCATACACTTGCAACATCTGCCACATTGCCCCCCTATCCACCCTGTCATACGCCTTTTCCAAATCCATAAATGCCACAAAGACCTCTTTAGCCTTATCTAAATACTGTTCACTTATATGTTTCACTGTAAACACCTGGTCCACACACCCCCTACCTTTCCTAAAGCCTCCTTGTTCATCTGCTATCCTATTCTCCGTCTTACTCTTAATTCTTTCAATTATAACTCTACCATACACTTTACCAGGTACACTCAACAGACTTATCCCCCTATAATTTTTGCACTCTCTTTTATCCCTTTTGCCTTTATACAAAG
>NC_069414.1:25048498-25050998 GCF_026875155.1 Cherax quadricarinatus
CACTTCAAGGAACTTTAAATGATTTCACATAGAATAACCTGATACCCAAACACTGTGTCACCATATAAAAAAAATGGTTATAACTCTGACCATAATTTTTAAAGGGTTGGAGGGGTAAACCAGCGGAAGGCCTCGGTCAGATGACCAAAAGCTCCAACGGTGGGTCATCATCTAAGGCCAGCATCAGGAGACACCGGTCCTGTTTCCTGACAAACCTTACCTGACCTAATCGAACATTGTGATCCATGTGGGTTATATACCGCTTGTGGATTACAAGATACTCAGAATCACTCCAGGCAGGAATAAGATAAGTCCAACTCCTTTAAATCAAGAGCCCTTCACCCTCAAGGACAATAATTTATTAACGCAAAGTAATGCTATACCATTTCGTGCTTAAAAGTAGGAAAATGACATTTACTCACACACGTCATTAAATATACCAACCGTCTTCTAAGGAGGATACAACACTGTTGAAATTTTGAAGCCTATCTGAGAAGCCTATCTGAGGAGCCTATCTGAGGAGCCTATCTGAGGAGCCTATCTGAGCCTATAACACTGACATAAAAATTTGAGAATGACCTATGTTGCAGTGCGCATAGGTCACCCAGGCATGGCAATAGGTCAGCCAGGCATGGCAATAGTCCCACTAATCTTCCCCAGATATATTACCCAAGCGTTATTGTAAGTATTATATTATTATTATTATTATTATTATTATTATTATTATTATTATTATTATTATTATTATTATTATTATTATTATTATTATTATTGTTATTATTATTATTATGAATATTATTATTATGAATATTATTATTATTATTATTATTATTATTATTATTATTATTATTATTATTAGTAGTAGTAGTAGTAGTAGTAGTAGTAGTAGCAGTAGTAGTAGTAACAGTAGTAGTAGTAGTAGTAGTAGTAGTAGTAGTAGTAGTAACAGTGGTAGTAGTAGTAGTAGTAGTAGTAGTAACAGTAGTAGTAGTAGTAGTAGCAGTAGTAGTAGTAACAGTAGTAGTAGTAGTAGTAGCAGTAGTAGTAGTAACAGTAGTAGTAGTAGTAGTAGTACTAGTAGTAGTAGTAACAGTAGTAGTATTAATAGTAGTAGTAGTAGTAGTAGTAGCAGCAGCATCATCATCATCATCAGCAGCAGCAGCATCCAAATGGCCACATATACCGTCTGGATGCTGGTTTCATGACTGTATATACCATCTGGACGCTTTTACATGGCCGTTTATACCATCTGAACGCAGAGTACTGATTAATTAAGTTTACCTCACAACGTAAGAATCACTCATGATCCCAAAAAATTGCAATTCAAAAAAACTTCTCTCTAAACACTGACTCATTTCATTATTTATGGATTCAGTAATTTAATTTGTAAATTAGCGCCGGGACTGAGGCAATTCAGGAGAGGATTTAAAATTTCAATCCTACCTACTCATCACGTAATTGTATTTAATCCTTCGGGGCCACTGGGCGAAAATCTATTGATTTAATTATACGAGGAACCGCAGACCAGCGGTGTAATCTTATAATTGACAGTGCCGAATAGGTAAGTCTTGCGGCGAGAAGCCACCTTTGATAACGTCCGCAAGGCCCCCAACCGATTTTAATCCCCCTCTTAAGCGACCGCAACAAAGGTAGGTAAAGTCCGGGAGAGTAATATTTCTCTCTCGCTTCCTAATGTTTCCACCCGTACCGGGGATCGACCCCCGGACATCAGTGTGTGAGCGGAGTCCACTACCAATCAAGCTACGGGATACCTTAACATTTAATGAAATTAAATGTAACAAACAGACTGAATTCTCCTCTAAGAGAAGGGAAAACCTTTGATAAAACCAAGAAGTGAGAAGAGCTCTAATGGGAAGAGAAACTAAAGGCTAAACATAGTCAATACTACGAGTAAACAGTTGCCTGCAGGAGAGAACAAGAAACAGGAGTATTAGAGGGAGTTAATACCTGGAACAACGGTGCAATAAATGGAGTCCCTTTAAGGCGAGTGTCGCCTTGAGGCAGGTAAAGCTTCCTTGAGCCTAGGTAATTGGGGCTATGTATTCCTTAGTAGGGTTAAGCCCTGATCAGTTCCCATTCTTCTGGCCATACGAGTTAAGCGCTTCTTTCATGTATATGTAATAATAATAGTAATAATAACTGACACGTGAGAAGCAAAACAGACGGTGGAATCACAGCAGGAGGAAGACAATCAAATGACCATTACTTTTAGCAATGGGGAGATAAAAGGGGGAAGATACACACCTGGCAGTAGAACACATAAGCCACCCAGATTTACGAGTGTGTGTTAATTCCACACCTGAGCCGGTTTTGCCACCTGTGACCTGGCAACACAGGCGCTCAAGAGGATTATGCTCAAAACAGATTATTCTTACCAGTTGCTGCTGCCAACTTTTCTGGCTTACGAACGAAAGAAAAAGGATTTGTTTTTTAAATGGCTTACAAATGTTTCTCTCAAGCGAGAAAACATTTCTCTCTC
>NC_069414.1:25053498-25070998 GCF_026875155.1 Cherax quadricarinatus
CCCATCACCAAGCAACATTACACACTGCCCCATCACCAAGAAACATTCCACACTGCCCCATCACCAAGCAATATTCCACACTGCCCCATCACCAAGCAACATTCCACACTGCCCCATCACCAAGCAACATTACACAATGCCCCATCACCAAGCAACATTCCACACTGCCCCATCACCAAGCAACATTCCACACTGCCCCATCACCAAGCAACAATACACACTGCCACATCACCAAGCAACATTACACACTGCCCCATCACCAAGCAACATTCCACACTGCCCCATCACCAAGCAACATTCCACACTGCCCCATCACCAAGCAACATTCCACACTGCCCCATCAGCAAGCAACATTCCACACTGCCCCATCACCAAGCAACATTACACACTGCCCCATCACCAAGCAACATTCCACGCTGCCCCATCACCAAGCAACATTCCACACTGCCCCATCACCAAGCAACATTCCACACTGCCCCATCACCAAGCAACATTACACACTGCCCATCACCAAGCAACATTACACAATGCCCCATCACCAAGCAATATTCCACCCTGCCCCATCATCAAGCAACATTCCACACTGCCCCATCACCAAGCAACATTACACAATGCCCCATCACCAAGCAACATTCCACACTGCCCCATCACCAAGCAACATTACACACTGCCCCATCACCAAGCAACATTACACACTGCCCCATCACCAAGCAACATTCCACACTGCCCTATCACCAAGCAACATTCCACACTGCCCCATCACCAAGCAACATTACACACTGCCCCATCACCAATCAACATTCCACATTGCCCCATCACCAAGCAACATTACACACTGCCCCATCACCAATCAACATTCCACACTGCCCCATCACCAAGCAACATTCCACACTGCCCCATCACCAAGCAACATTACACACTGCCCCATCACCAATCAACATTCCACACTGCCCCATCACCAAGCAACATTACACACTGCCCCATCACCAATCAACATTACACACTGCCCCATCACCAAGCAACATTTCACACTGCCCCATCACCAATCAACATTCCACACTGCCGAACCCACCAAGCAACATTCCGCACTGCCCCATCACCAAGCAACATTACACACTGCCCCATTACCAATCAACATTCCACACTGCCCCATCACCAAGCAACATTACACACTGCCCCATCACCAAGCAACATTACACACTGCCCCATCACCAAGCAATATTCCACACTGCCCCATCACCAAGCAACATTACACACTGCCCCATCACCAAGCAACATTCCACACTGCCCCATCACCAAGCAACATTCCACACTGCCCCATCACCAAGCAACACTCCACAATGCCCCATCACCAAGCAACACTCCACACTGCCCCATCACCAAGCAACATTACACACTGCCCCATCACCAAGCAACACTCCACACTGCCCCATCACCAAGCAACATTCCACACTGCCCCATCACAAAGCAACATTTCACACTGCCCCATCACCAATCAACATTCCACACTGCCCCATCACCAAGCAACATTACACACTGCCCCATCACAAAGCAACATTACACACTGCCCCATCACCAAGCAACATTCCACACTGCCCCATCACCAAGCAACATTCCACACTGCCCCATCACCAAGCAGCATTCCACACTGCCCCATCACCAAGCAACATTCCACACTGCCCCATCACCAAGCAACATTCCACACTGCCCCATCACCAAGCAACATTACACACTGCCCCATCACCAAGCAACATTACACACTGCCCCATCACCAAGCAACATTACACACTGCCCCATCACCAAGCAACATTCCACACTGCCCCATCACCAAGCAACATTACACACTGCCCCATCACCAAGCAACATTCCACACTGCCCCATCACCAAGCAACATTACACACTGCCCCATCACCAAGCAACATTACACACTGCCCCATCACCAAGCAACATTACACACTGCCCCATCACCAAGCAACATTCCACACTGCCCCATCACCAAGCAACATTACACACTGCCCCATCACCAAGCAACATTACACACTGCCCCATCACCAAGCAACATTACACACTGCCCCATCACCAAGCAACATTACACACTGCCCCATCACCAAGCAACATTCCACACTGCCCCATCACCAAGCAACATTCCACACTGCCCCATCACCAATCAACATTCCACACTGCCCCATCACCAAGCAACATTACACACTGCCCCATCACCAAGCAACATTACACACTGCCCCATCACCAAGCAACATTACACACTGCCCCATCACCAAGCAACATTCCACACTGCCCCATCACCAAGCAACATTACACACTGCCCCATCACCAAGCAACATTCCACACTGCCCCATCACCAAGCAACATTCCACACTGCCCCATCACCAAGCAACATTACACACTGCCCCATCACCAAGCAACATTACACACTGCCCCATCACCAAGCAACATTACACACTGCCCCATCACCAAGCAACATTACACACTGCCCCATCACCAAGCAACATTCCACACTGCCCCATCACCAAGCAACATTACACACTGCCCCATCACCAAGCGACATTCCACACTGCCCCATCACCAAGCAACATTACACACTGCCCCATCACCAAGCAACATTCCACACTGCCCCATCACCAAGCAACATTACACACTGCCCCATCACCAAGCAACATTACACACTGCCCCATCACCAAGCAACATTCCACACTGCCCCATCACCAAGCAACATTACACACTGCCCCATCACCAAGCGACATTCCACACTGCCCCATCACCAAGCAACATTACACACTGCCCCATCACCAAGCAACATTCCACACTGCCCCATCACCAAGCAACATTACACACTGCCCCATCACCAAGCAACATTCCACACTGCCCCATCACCAAGCAACATTACACACTGCCCCATCACCAAGCAACATTACACACTGCCCCATCACCAAGCAACATTACACAATGCCCCATCACCAAGCAACATTACACACTGCCCCATCACCAAGCAACATTCCACACTGCCCCATCACCAAGCAACATTACACACTGCCCCATCACCAAGCAACATTCCACACTGCCCCATCACCAAGCAACATTCCACACTGCCCCATCACCAAGCAACATTACACACTGCCCCATCACCAAGCAACATTCCACATTTCCCATTACACTGATTTTTGTGGTCATTACCTGTTAATTATCTCCCTGTCCGCCTTTCCTCGCTCACACATTTTAGGCCATTTATCCACAAGACAGAATATTCCTCGCCATTTTAACTTCAGACAACATTTTTGCCATTTTTCGACAAGACTTAATGTTACAGTCAATTTTCTCCGAAAGGCCTAATGCTACATGATATATTAAGGCAAAAAAATTAATATTATTCGCCATTTTACAAGTTATATTATTGTGGGCCAATTTCGCCCTTAAATATAACACCTTATGCCATTTTACTCTTACCAATGGCACTTTGGGTAATTTTATAACAAGATATGCTGTTTTGGGCCGTTTTTCTCCTTAAACATAATACCTTAGGTCATTTTCCATTAAGCCATATGGGTAAAGGCCATTTTCCTCTCAGCCATAATGGCTTTGGGTCACGTGCCCCTTCAAACGTAATATATTAGGATGTTTTATGAGGATAGCTACACATCCTACAACAAGTACGAGGATGGACGCTGCACATCCTACAACAACTACGAGGATAGACGCTGCACATCCTACAACAAGTACGAGGATAGACGCTGCACATCCTACAACAAGTACGAGGATAGACGCTGCACATCCTACAACAAGTACGAGGATAGACGCAGCACATCCTACAACAAGTACGAGGATAGACGCTGCACATCCTACAACAAGTACGAGGATAGACGCTGCACATCCTACAACAAGTACGAGGATAAACGCTGCACATCCTACAACAAGTACGAGGGTAGACGCTGCACATCCTACAACAAGTACGAGGATAGACGCTGCACATCCTACAACAAATACGAGGATAGACGCTGCACATCCTACAACAAATACGAGGATAGACGCTGCACATCCTACAACATGTACGAGGATAGACGCTGCACATCCTACAACAAGTACGAGGATAGACGCTGCACATCCTACAACAAGTACGAGGATAGACGCTGCACATCCTACAACAAGTACGAGGATAGACGCTGCACATCCTACAACAAGTACGAGGATAGACGCTGCACATCCTACAACAAGTACGAGGATAGACGCTGCACATCCTACAACAAATACGAGGATAGACGCTGCACATCCTACAACAAATACGAGGATAGACGCTGCACATCCTACAACATGTACGAGGATAGACGCTGCACATCCTACAACAAGTACGAGGATAGACGCTGCACATCCTACAACAAGTACGAGGATAGACGCTGCACATCCTACAACAAGTACGAGGATAGACGCTGCACATCCTACAACAAGTACGAGGATAGACGCTGCACATCCTACAACATGTACGAGGATAGACGCTGCACATCCTACAACAAGTACGAGGATAGACGCTGCACATCCTACAACAAGTACGAGGATAGACGCTGCACATCCTACAACAAGTACGAGGATAGACGCTGCACATCCTACAACAAGTACGAGGATAGACGCTGCACATCCTACAACAAGTACGAGGATAGACGTTGCACATCCTACAACAAATACGAGGATAGACGCTGCACATCCTACAACAAATACGAGGATAGACGCTGCACATCCTACAACAAGTACGAGGATAGACGCTGCACATCCTACAACAAGTACGAGGATAGACGCTGCACATCCTCCCAAGGATCCATCCTTCGTCCCAACATTGTAAAATGTAACCAGAATAAAGATAAAGATTTTTCTCCTTAGTGTTTCATTAATGGGGTAAGTAAATGGCAGTGGTAAATGGGAGTCAAACAAGTTTGAGCCAGGGAAGGGGAGGACAGATCCAATTTCTTGGATCAAGAGCCCCTACGTGGCGTCTACCCTGAGAGGGGTAAGGAAGAGAAGGAGAAATTGTTGCTTATCACTTATTGTGTATTTCTCTATCTTTTATTTTAGATTTTCCTTTGTCCTGTTATCTGTCTGTAATCTGTTCTTTAATTTCTTGGTTTTTTAAGGGGGGTTCTTTTATTTATATGTTTATTTTCCTTGCTTTTTTTTTCCTGGTCCACTAAATTTATTTTTTTCAGCTTCTATTTACCTACCGTTTTGCCCTGTTATTTACGTGTTTATATTTCCTTCTGCTTCGTTGCCTATTTGTTTCATTCGTTATCAGATAATCTCTTCCAATTCCCTTCGTTAATTTTGCCCTGTTTGTATTTCTCATTTCCGTTTAATTATTTTTGTATTAACCACTTCACCTAAAATTTATTCCCCTCTCTCATTTTTGTTACATATCTGTTTATATCTTCTTTCATTCTGTGATTTATTTATTCTCTTTCATGTATCTATCAATTTTCCATTTTTGTTGACCTGTTTGCTGGTAATATTTAAGTCCTTTGATGTGCCCGGGAGAGCAGCCGGAAGGGAGATTAACAGAGTGGTGACCTTTCTATAGGTTGGGTCAAAGGTCAGTCGTGACACGAGAGCAATGTGGTGGTAACCTTTCTAAAAGGTTGGAATCAAGGGGTCAATTACATAAAAATGGGTCATAATGGCAGAGTTGCCGACCAAATGTTAGGTAAATGGAGAGACATGCAAAGCTCTTAAAGAGAGAGAGACATTGTTACAATAACACATCACATTATTTGCAGTTGTGGCCTTTTATCTAATAACGTGAAAATGGTGTTATGATCCCCTTTTTTTAAATATATTCTCACCATATATGTGAATAATATATTTCGTTTCTTTACAGGTTATGGTCGCATCAATGCAGCGTCATAACGTTTTTACGAAGCTTTATCAAACGCATCGCTATGTACGCCCTCCAAAAACTAAATACTTTATTTATATACCTTTTATATCGCATATTTCGTATTGTGCTTATTGCAATCAGATGAATAAAAAATCGTGTATTTTGTATGAGTGGCTTTGCGAAGGGTACTGTAACCCCCCAAAAAATGGATTGATATATTATTACAATCAATGTAAGGAAAAACTCAATTTCATTGTTGGATAGATTCACGAGATTGGAAAAATGGGTTCATTTTATCTTTCCTAATTCTTATTATACGCCCCAGCACTGCCATAACCGTACGTAATCTGTAGCTAATGGCATTTGACAGTTTAACATTATACATACATACACACACACACAACACACACACACATACACACACACACACACACACACACACACACACACACACACAACACACACACACACACACAGATGACGTGAAGTTGATGAGAAGAATTCACTCGATCGAAGACCAGGCAGAACTACAAAGGGATCTGGACAGGCTGCAGACCTGGTCCAGCAATTGGCTCCTGGAGTTCAATCCCACCAAGTGCAAAGTCATGAAGATTGGGGAAGGGCAAAGAAGGCCGCAGACGGAGTACAGTCTAGGGGGTCAGAGACTACAAACCTCACTCAAGGAAAAAGATCTTGGGGTGAGTATAACACCAGGCACATCTCCTGAAGCGCACATCAACCAAATAACTGCTGCAGCATATGGGCGCCTAGCAAACCTTAGAACAGCATTCCGACATCTTAATAAGGAATCATTCAGGACCCTGTACACCGTGTATGTTAGGCCCATATTGGAGTATGCGGCACCAGTTTGGAACCCACACCTAGCCAAGCACGTGAAGAAACTAGAGAAAGTGCAAAGGTTTGCAACAAGACTAGTCCCAGAGCTAAGAGGAATGTCCTACGAGGAGAGGTTAAGGGAAATCAACCTGACGACACTGGAGGACAGGAGAGATAGGGGGGACATGATAACGACATACAAAATACTGAGAGGAATTGACAAGGTGGACAAAGACAGGATGTTCCAGAGATTGGACACAGTAACAAGGGGACACAGTTGGAAGCTGAAGACACAGATGAATCACAGGGATGTTAGGAAGTATTTCTTCAGCCACAGAGTAGTCAGTAAGTGGAATAGTTTGAGAAGCGATGTAGTGGAGGCAGGATCCATACATAGCTTTAAGCAGAGGTATGATAAAGCTCACGGCTCAGGGAGAGTGACCTAGTAGCGATCAGTGAAGAGGCGGGGCCAGGAGCTCGGACTCGACCCCCGCAACCTCAACTAGGTGAGTACACACACACACACACATACATATATATATATATATATATATATATATATATATATATATATATATATATATATATATATATATATAAATCAGTAATTCTAAAATAGCTTCAGAATATATCAATTATATCATGAAAATATGATATTTTCCAGGGTGCCCTACTATCTTCTCTGTTAAGAAAACAGTTATACAATAATTTATTTTATGAAGCTAAGAATGTGTCTGCAATTATCCCCCGTGGTATATATATATATATATATGGTAGGGCACCCTGGAATATATCATATTTTCATGATATATTTGATATATTCTGAAGCTAATTTAGAATTACTGATTTATCGTAGTATATGAGAGCAGTGGTAAAGTTGACTATAGAATGAGAGAGAGAGAGAGAGAGAGAGAGAGAGAGAGAGAGAGAGAGAGAGAGAGAGAGAGAGAGAGAGAGAGAGAGAGAGAGAGAGAGTGAGAGAGACGCTCGTGAAATACAATATTTAGATAAGAACATAAGAACATAAGAAAGGAGGAACACTGCAGCAGGCCTGTTGGCCCATACTAGGCAGGTCCTTTACAATTCATCCCACTAACAAACATTTGCCCAACCCATATTTTCAATGCCACCCAAGAAATAAGCTCTGATGTGCAAGTCCCACTCAAATCCATCCCCTCCCACTCATGTACTTATCCAACCTAAATTTGAAACTACCCAAAGTCCTAGCCTCAATAACCCAACTAGGTAGACTGTTCCACTCATCAACTACCCTATTTCCAAACCAATACTCTCCTATGTCCTTTCTAAATCTAAACTTGTAATAAAGTTGGTAGAATTACCGACAATATGTAAAGTAAAAGGACACAAGTGCAACTAATGTGACATTTATTGTGGCAACGTTTCGCTCTCCAGGAGCTTTATCAAGCCATTACCAATGGCTTGATAAAGCTCCTGGAGAGCGAAACGTTGCCACAATAAATGTCACATTAGTTGCACTTGTGTCCTTTTACTTTACATAAATCTAAACTTATCTAATTTAAATCCATTACTACGTGTTCTCTCTTGGAGAGATATCCTCAAGACCTTGTTAATATAACCTTTATTAATACCTATCTTCCACTTATACACTTCGATCAGGTCTCCCCTCATTCTTCGTCTAACAAGTGAATGTAACTTAAGAGTCTTCAATCTTTCTTCATAAGGAAGATTTCTAATGCTATGTATTAATTTACTCATCCTACGCTGAATGTTTTCTAACGAATTTATGTCCATTCTGTAATATGGAGACCAGAATTGAGCTGCATAATCTAGGTGAGGCCTCACCAATGATGTATAAAGCTGCAGTATGACCTCTGGACTTCTGTTGCTTACACTTCTTGATATAAATCCCAGTAATCTATTTGCCTTATTACGTACGCTTAGGCATTGCTGTCTTGGTTTAAGGTTGCTGCTTACCATAACCCCCAAGTCCTTTTCGCAATCTGTATGGCTAAGTTCTACATTATTTAACTTATAAGTGCTAGGGTTACGGACACTCCCGAGCTTCAGAACCTTGCATTTATCTACATTGAACTGCATCTGCCACTTTTCTGACCAAGAGTAGAGTTTGTCTAAATCCTCCTGAAGTTCCCTAACATCTACGTTTGAATCAATTATCCTACCTATCTTCGTGTCATCGGCGAATTTGCTCATATCACTAGTAATTCCTTCATCAAGATCATTGATATATATTATAAACAACAACGGGCCCAAGACTGATCCCTGTGGAACGCCACTTGTTGCTGATCCCCACTCGGATTTAACCCCATTTATGGACACTCTTTGTTTCCTGTCTGTGAGCCATGATTCGATCCACGAGAGCACCCTTTCCCCAATGCCATGAGCTGCTACTTTCTTCAACAGTCTTTGGTGAGGAACTCTATCAAATGCCTTACTAAAATCTAAGTAAATAATATCAAATTCTTTATCGTGGTCAACAGCCTCAAAAGCTTTACTGAAGAAAGTTAATAAATTAGTTAGACAAGACCGGCCTCTTGTGAATCCATGCTGAGTATCATTAATCAAGCTATGCTTATCGAGATGGCTTCTTATAATCTCAGCTATAATTGACTCTAGTAATTTGCCTACAATTGAGGTCAGGCTTATTGGGCGGTAATTTGAGGGTAACGACTTGTCCCCTGTTTTAAAAATAGGAATTACATTAGCCATCTTCCACATATCAGACACTACACCTGTTTGAAGAGATAAATTAAAAATATTAGTTAATGGTTCACAGACTTCCATTTTGCATTCCTTTAGAACCCTTGAAAAAACCTCATCAGGACCCGGTGACTTATTTTGCTTCAGTCTGTCTATCTGCTTCACAACCATTTCACTAGTGACTGTGATGTTACATAATTTATCTTCTTCTGGCCCACTATAAAAATTAATTACTGGAATATTATTAGTGTCTTCCTGTGTAAAAACCGAGAGAAAATAATTATTTAAAATCGAGACAAAACTATTTTAGTAGTTGTGGCAAGATATTATCCCCAATATGTCTCTGTAAATTATTGCTGAATAGGAACAACCACACAGATAAATCCCTAACCAATATATAATTTAGTGAAACATAATCACTCATTAATACAATGGACATTTAATGGCTCATACCCATATATTTTCATTTTTTATTAACGACAAATCATTAGCAATTAACTGTGTACACTGTATTGATGTCTGTGCTGAATAATGTTGTCATGTCAGCTGCCAGTAATGTAGCAGTTTGATCAAGCGACTGTCACCTGCAAAATAAATCAAATTGATGAAAATAAACTATTCTATCATATTTTTTATACATTTTATTAGGTAACATCAATTGTATGTATGTGTGTGTGTGTGTGTGTGTGTGTGTGTGTGTGTGTACCCTGACATACCAACTCTTAAAACTATGCATTCAATCTGCTTCTACCACTTTCCCCTTATCCAGATCGTCTACATGTGTACACCGAGAGGAAGGAATTAGCGTGGCGTTTAGCGAATCAAAATCCCTCGTGGATGGGAACAACGAAGTAAAACAGCCTTCTCGTCGAAATTACACACCAGAAGTGATGAAGTCTTACTTCTTGGTGTACTGAGCTGTTTCCGGCAGTGTAGTGTGGCATTGCCTTTCATCCTGAGCCAGACTTTCTGTGTCGCTACCGTGACTATTTTAAGAACATAAGAAAGAAGGAACACTGCAACAGGCCTACTGACCCATGCGGAGCACGTCCATGACCCCTCCCCCCCGGGAATAGCCTAATGACCCACCCAGTCTGGTCACCTCCACTCAAGGAAGGAGCACGGCACCAGATCCAGCAGCACAAGCTAGTCAGGTCCAACTCACACCCACCCACACCCACTCATGTATTTATCTAACCTATTTTTAAAACTACACAACGTTTTAGCCTGAATAACTGTACTCGGGAGTTTGTTCCACTCATCCACAACTCTATTACCAAACCAGTGCTTTCCTATATCCTTCCTGAATCTGATTTTTTCCAACTTGAAACCATTGCTGCGAGTCCTGTCTTGGCTGGAAATTTTCACCACGCTATTTACATCCCCTTTATTTATTCCTGTTTTCCATTTGTACACCTCGATCATATCTCCCCTAATTCTACGCCTTTCGAGAGAGTGCAGATTCAGGGCCCTCAGTCTATCCTCATAGGGAAGATTTCTGATATATGGGATCATCTTCGTCATCCTCCTCTGTACGTTTTCCAGAGCATTTATATCCATTCTGTAATACTGTGACCAGAACTGAGCAGCATAGTCTAAATGAGGCCTAACCAAGGATATATAGAGTTGAAGAACAACCTGAGGACTTCTATTATTTATACTTCTAGATATGAAACCAAGAATTCTGTTAGCTTTATTGCGAACACTAATTCACTGTTGTCTTGGTTTTAAATTACTGCTAACCAGAACTCCTAAATATTTTTCGCAATCAGTAGCATTAAGATCTACATTATTTAGTTTATATGTGGCATGGTTATTTACCTGTCCAACATTTAGAACTTTGCATTTGTCAATATTAAACTGCATCTGCCACTTCTCCGACCAATGCATTAGTCTATTTAAATCATCCTGGAGTACTCTAGTGTCCTCATTAGAATGAATTGGACGGCCTATTTTGGTGTCATCAGCAAATTTGCTTATGTCGCTATTTATTCCCTCATCTATGTCGTTCATGTAAATTGTGAACAACAACGGGCCCAACACTGACCCCTGAGGAACACCGCTTGTGACGTGCCCCCATTCTGATTTATCCCCATTTATGCAAACTCTCTTCTGCCTATTTGTCAGCCATGCCTTAACATAAGCGTGAGTTTGTCTTCATAGCGGTGGTATGCACACACGACGGTGAAAAACAATACCACAGTGAAGAATGGGAAATAAAACCTGAGTGCTTTCATGTGTTTACTCACACATCTTCAGAAGAATGTGTGTAAGTTGATGGGAGTGCTCAGGATTTATTTCCTATTTTCACTGTGGAATCTTTTTCATATTTGCAGTCACGCGTTTTATTGGGATTTCTTCCATGTATGAGGACATTCATGATTCTCTCTCTCTCTCTCTCTCTCTCTCTCTCTCTCTCTCTCTCTCTCTCTCTCTCTCTCTCTCTCTCTCTCTCTCTCTCTCTCTCTCTCTCTCTCTCTCTCAGCATCATAACACAACAGACACTGTTCTTTTTCTCAAAAGTTTTACTTCGTATACGTGAAGGCTGTGAAGACTCCTTTGTTCTTTCTCAGAACGTCTTCCGTTATTATTCTCAGAGTCAAGACGTGAGCTACGTCAGTCCTATACAAACGGGTCTTGTCCTGTTCCGACCCCTGGAACGTCCGTCCTGGACAGAAACTTCTGAAATTTACTCTCCATAGTCTGGATTATTTATGATTCTCTCTCTCTCCTGCTTTTTGGAGTTCCCACTCATACAGCTGTGAGTTCTCACTCATACAGCTGTGAGTTCTCACTCATACAGCTGTGAGTTCTCACTCATACAACTGTGAGTTCTCACTCATACAGCTGCGAGTTCTCACTCATACAGCTGTGAGCTCTTACTCATACAACTGTGAGTTCTCACTCATACAGCTGTGAGCTCTCACTCATACAGCTGTGAGTTCTCACTCATACAGCTGTGGGTTCTCACTCATACAGCTGTGAGCTCTCACTTATGCAGCTGTGAGTTCTCACTCATACAGCTGTGAGTTCTCACTCATACAGCTGTGAGTTCTCACTCATACAGCTGTGAGTTCTCACTCATACAGCTGTGAGTTCTCACTCATACAGCTGTGAGTTCTCACTCATACAGCTGTGAGTTCTCACTCATACAGCTGTGAGTTCTCACTCATACAGCTGTGAGTTCTCACTCATACAGCTGTGAGTTCTCACTCATACAGCTGTGAGTTCTCACTCATACAGCTGTGAGTTCTCACTCATACAGCTAGTAGATCCTACTCAAACAGCTCACATTATTCCACTCTGTGCTTCAGTGATCTTATTTCACAGTTTATTAAACTCGTTCACAATTCTAAGTTAAAAAGTCTTCCAGTCAATTGTTTTAATAAAAAGAGAACTCTGAAACCGGGAAATATTAATATTACTTTTTCTCTCTTTTTCTTCCTATCCAGGATTAAAGCTGGAACTGACGGAGCCTGTACAGCGGGTGAGGGGACAGGAGGCGGCGCACCCCCCATCAGCCCCGTGTACAACACGGGGGGGCGGTGCTCCCCACCAGCCTCAGTGTTGACACTGAAGCCTCCAATGAAGAGGAAACAATCTCACAGTGTTGACTCAACTAACAGTACTGACTCCCTGGTGTGGAGACGCCAGCCTCCCCCTGTCGTTTCTCCCTTCGTTTGTACATGTGAACCTCGTCTGGACGTTTCTCATTTCGATGCACGACAGAATCTGTCTTAAACTTGTGTATGAACAAGAAATGAGTCGCAGTTCCTTTAAGTGAGCAATTTGGTGGTGGTAAAATGAATTATAGCTAGACCCAGTGAATTTGTTTAATAATAATAATAATAATAATAATAATAATAATAATAATAATAATAATAATAATAATAATAATAATAATAATAATAATAATAATAGTAATAAATTATGATAATAATAAAGAGGTATGTAAACAATTATAAAGACGGAGGCATGGAGAGAAGGAAAGAAAAGGCCTAAGACCTAACCCAGGAAAAAAGAAAGGTATCTTGCGTTGCTTTAAAGAAATGTTTAACCCTTTTGCAATGCGCTTTGACCTGCGGCTTACACCACCGCCAAAGATTTCTTCACTGCATTTTGCATCAAAAGTAGTTGCAGAGGTCCAGGCCACCTGTGTTCAGGAGAAGATAACACCCAGAATACTGATTTCAAGAGTTGTACTGGGCGATGGACCTAGCTTGTGCACCAAACTCGAAATTTATTTATGTAAACTGGTAAGCTCACGTAGGATCGAGAGGGTGAGGATTCAGCTTATATGGAAGGGCAGACGCTCGATCCTTCGTTCTGCAAACTCGATATCCGATTAAGCTTAGGAAATAAGCTTGAATGGTAGTAATATGAGCAGGATTCTCCAGGTCTCTGGCGTGGATACGGAAGCGAACCTCGTGCTAGCTATCGTGATGTCGATGTTTTAACTTCACTGCTGCCTTCCAGGAAGTTAGGAACGAATAGTCTTCTTGTTGCCTTCTCTCAGAACAGCACAAGCTGTCATGCTGTTTAAAAACGCCATTTCTTACTTGTTTACACCGCTTTCTCTCACACATTTTCATACTCTCCCTCTCTCACTTTCCAGCTTGCTATCTCTATTTTTTCCTCCCTGTCACTAACTCACCTTCTCACTTTTTCTTCGCTTCTCTCACTTTCTAAGAAGAGGCTTGCTGAGGAGCAAACATATAAACATGACTGTCTGCATTACTGTAAAACGCTAATAAATGATTATTTTGAAGATTCTCTATTTTGGTACATGGGGGAAGCTGATGGGGATGGGATGGGAGGATGGAAGGGAGGAGAGAAGTTAAGCTAATAACTTTAGTAAATTGGAAGCATCGTCTCACATCAGAATTACGAAATTCGCAGTCAGAAATCAAGTGTGATTAAGATAGACTTTATTTAGGCTCATTGGAAATAGATTGCAGATAATTATACACCTACACAATGGTTGGAATAAGTATAAAACAATTACAGGTACATATTGGTGGCAAATTATGTAGATTTAACAAAGGATAAATCCCCTGAAAGGTGAACATCTCTCAGAGTTCTCTGTGAGAGCTTACATGAACCACTACTTTAGAGGTTCAAGTATTCTTGATTGGTAGTGAATGGGTGATGTGCAGTCTTGAAATTTCTCGTGTAATGGACAGGCTTTAAGCCCCATTAACCAAAAGGCAAACAGCATGGACGTATTTCCGTTGCATGACTCTGCAGGGTGAAACCGTCTAAGTTAATGCCAGTATTGAAGAAGCCGAATTTTAGAAACACTATTAAGAACAAAAATGGTTGACAAACAACCAACTTGAAGGCAAAACTCTTGAAGGTTGGAAGTCGTGAGAGGTATAGAACTGGTGGGGAGGGATGCATTATGCATCTTGGTAAAAGTCTCTCTTCATGAAAGGGTGAGCTGATGTGATGAAGGGCCCTCGAGGCCACCGACTGGAGATGTCTTTCCCTTCCTCGAATCAAACTTGATTGCCTCCCATTTTCCAGATGATGTATGGCTTAGAGATTCTCTGACAGTGTATTAACATGCAAATTATCTCTCTAGAGAATCAGATTATGGGTAACACTTATGCATGACACACACACACACACACACACACACACACACACACACACACACACACACGAGCTCCCTGGTGCTTTTAAACTTAAGTGAAGTTAGGTTTCTTGGCAAAATTGAACATTACAGGTCCTTGGTGACACTTTGTAACGTTATACATCAAAGGAGGCTCATTGATGCAAGCAAAAGGCTCTTGATCAAAGGAAGTAGAGCTGCTCTCCTTCTTCTTTGGATCAAACCCGATTATTTCCCATCAGGAAGGCGCTGTGTGATCCGCTATATAAGCAGCAAAGATTGCCGGTGTTAAACTCCAGCTCTTGGATCAGCTTCTTAGCCGAGATGCTCCATCTCTTCTTTATATTTTCAGACTCGTTAAGGATTTTAGCTTCCAGTGTTTGTCCGTCTAAGACGTCACCGTGACCTGTGACCTTACCTTCCAGAGATCACAGTGACATGTGACCTTACCCTACAGAGGTCATAGTGACGTGTGACCTTACCCCTCACAGGTCACCGTGACGTGTGACCTTACCTCTAAGAGGTCACAGTGAAGTGTGACCTTACCCCTCAGAGGTCACAGTGACGTGTGGATATAACTGCAGACTTTTCAAGCAGACTCATCCCCTCGAAAATCACAAAAATTCCATTTGGGACCGCTACATTGTTGAGTAAAAACAGACAGGGTCAGATGTTGTCGCCAGTTCCCCCTTATGCACTGCCCTCGACCTCTCAGACCATACACAATAGTGTAGCTCTTCTCATCCTCACCGGACAAGACACGAAGCGATCAGCGATGTCAACAAGTAAAATCTCACCACAGCACGTTGCCTATCAGAACGGGAACTCCGGCTAACCAGATCCCCATGGCAGCCAGAAACCCCTGGAACTCAGGACGATAGCATGGAACTTCACCTGGGTGTCAACATTGGCTGACTCAGCAGCTGGAAAGGATAGAGCCGCCAGTTTCAGAAAGATTTAGAAGACCAGTAAATACAAGGACCTAACGGCATGCTGCAAATTCTTTCAAAAAAGTTTAGAGGCCTTTGAATTATGGGGAAAATTGTTCTTTGACGTTCATGAAAAAAAGTATGTTAAATGCCCAGGAGGTTAGGAACCTATTATACCAAGTGACTGAATGTACACAGGCGGAGGCCAAGAACTGGAACACACAGACACGCACATACACACACACACACACACACACACACACACACACACGCACACACACACACACACACACACAAGTACAGTTTAAAAGTAACGATGCAATAAATAATTTATTGCTTTACTCTCCATTAGGATGACAAATGCTGAGAATAATTTTTTCTCTCTCTCGCCGGAAGTAATTTGCGGATAGTCAGTCATTCACCAGTGACTACTAACGAGTAGTAGTAGTAGTAGTAGTAGTAGTAGTAGTAGTAGTAGTAGTAGTAGTAGTAGTAGTAGTAGTAGTAGTAGTAGTAGTAGTAGTAGTAGTAGTAGTAGTAATACTAGTTGGTGGGTAGTCGTTCACGGGAAGTAAGTCAGGGTTAGTCACTGGAGTGTAGCACAACATAAACTTTAAGATCCACTGGAGGAAGTAAAATATACCCTTCACCTCTTCAGTATATCACTGATATATTTTTTCCTCGTCTCTCATTCATCACCATCACTCTGTCTTCCTCCCCTCGCTGTTATCATTGTAAATGTTTATTATTCAGAGCTTCTGTACTAATTAACGAGGTTTATGAGCCAGTCTATTCTCGTACCGTAAGCGACACTCGTTCATATCTGAACGTATTCTGAGATTGAGACCACCTCGCTGCCTGACGTTTGGCAGCGTTATTTGTCATTTGTTTACAGTCACCTCTCTTATAAAACCCCCTCGTGTGGTGCAGTTTCTCGTAAATGGGAACGGAAAAAAGGTACATTCAAAATCTAATGCCTTCATAGCAAGTCCTATTAAATTTCTGATGGACTTTTTCAGTCTCATCTACGAAGGAATGTAATATGGAGAGAAACCTCACGAGTCGACTGTATTTGTGACCTCGGTAGCGACCAGTTTAAAATTTAGAGCCAGAAGCTAAGATTTGACCATTGTAGATACACACACACACACACACACACACACACAAACACACACACACACACACACACACACACACACAGATGTACTCACACCACACCTTGAACCTCCTGGTGTCTTTCACATCATGTTGACTCCAGTCTGAATACCTAAGTCTGTGTACCTCATCGGAGGCGTGTTTACCTTCGATCAGATGTTTCACAAAACATTTCTGGCACGGAGGTGTACTAGCCAAGGTTCCCTTATCGTTCTATACTCCTGTAGAGTCTTCATGACATGAAAAGGAGTACACGAGGATCAGCAACTGGCAAACATTGCAAACACCCAATACATATAAAGGAGACACTGAAGAAGTAAGTAAAGTGTTACAACTATGTTGCTATACGGTGTGTGTTAGTTACCATTTTGTCCTAGGCACATGTCGATTAGA
>NC_069414.1:25075998-25113498 GCF_026875155.1 Cherax quadricarinatus
GCTGTTGATGAGATCATTCCTTTCTAGGTGTTCCACCACTCTTCTCCTGATAATCTTCTCCATGATTTTGCATACTATACATGTCAGTGACACTGGTCTGTAGTTTAATGCTTCATGTCTGTCTCCTCTTTTAAAGATTGGGACTACATTTGCTGTCTTCCATGCCTCAGGCAATCTCCCTGTTTCGATAGATGTATTGAATATTGTTGTTAGGGGTACACATAGCGCCTCTGCTCCCTCTCTCAATACCCATGGGGAGATGTTATCTGGCCCCATTGCCTTTGAGGTATCTAGCTCACTCAGAGGCCTCTTCACTTCTTCCTCGGTTGTGTGCACTGTGTCCAGCACATGGTGGTGTGCCCCACCTCTCCGTCTTTCTGGAGCCCCTTCTGTCTCCTCTGTGTGTATGTGTGTGTGTGTGTGTGTGTGTGTGTGTGTGTGTGTGTGTGTGTGTGTGTGTGTGTATGTGTGTGTGTGTGTGTGTGTTTGTTAAATTCCTTTAGCTGTCACTTAACGTTAATAATAGAGAAAGAGTTCAGAAGATAGACTGGAAATAGTGCAGGATTCAGGACTGTTGAAGCGACAGCGACAAATAACAACCATCAGCACAACAATGAGGTTACAAGAACCTTTTGAATTTCGACAATTTTTGCAAATGTTTCGATGTTTAGGTTGATGAAACATTTCTTTGGGAGAAAATGATAAAAATTCTCTCAATACTTTTTCATTGTCAGGTGGCACCACCTGACCTTCGGGCCACACGACCTGATTTTCAGGTCACACGACCTGATCTTCAGGTCACATCACCTGGAATTCCAGGTACCCTACCTGGAATTTGGGCTCAAGTCTTGGAGTTGATGAAACTGAATGGAAATTGAAGTACGATGCACTGGAAAACCTGGCTGAATGTTGGCGTTGGTCTGGCCTTTGGGAAAGGCCAACTGAAATGTAATTTACTGTTCGAATTGTATATAATGTGTGAGAGGGCATTGTGTGTGTGTGTGTGTGTGTGTGTGTGTGTGTGTGTGTGTGTGTGTGTGTGTGTGTGTGTGTGTGTGTGTGCCTTAATTTTCAAAATCTGGCGCTCAACAAGATATATTTCTGACACTCAAGCACCAAGTGTTCTCTCTAGGCACTTTAATGTTCACTTAACATGGAAATAAATTACGATAAACACATTAACTAATAAACCTTTGGCTACTTAACTAGTGATCCTCCGCATGATAGAAGCTCAATTATCCACACGCTATAATTGCTATAGTAGCCTGATATTATGGCACTCCTTAATGCTGGTTAGAGGTTCTAGGCGTTATTGGCGCTATTTACAGGTTATTTAAAAAAAAAACATGGGTTCAAGCCCTGCCCGTTCCGTGGTTTGTTTGCCATTTTTGTGAATCATGATGCAGGTTATTAATGTCCTTAATTAGTAGGAAAAAAGAGAATACTTTTTACCGACACTTATTGCTTTAATTTCCACTGCTAAGACATTCAGTGTTACAGTGAAGAACGTTCATTCTGAGGTATGCGCATGGAAGGTTACTCTGAATAACAAATATCCAGAACCAGTGAAATCGGGGTGGGAGGATGCCTAGTTTCCCAAGACTCTCTCTCAGGAAGCTTAGAGCGCACTACCAGAATTCCTGAGAGCGATGCACGGCACAGTGATCAGCTTGGAGGTGCAGCTATGGCAGTGATCAGCTTGGATGTGCAGATGTAGCAGTGATCAGCTTGGATGTGCAGATGTAGCAGTGATCAGCTTGGATGTGCAGATGATGTAGCAGTGATCATTTTGGATGTGCAGATGATGTAGCAGTGATCATTTTGGATGTGAAGATGTAGCAGTGATCAGCTTGGATGTGCAGATGATGTAGCAGTGATCATTTTGGATGTGAAGATGTAGCAGTGATCAGCTTGGATGTGCAGATGATGTAGCAGTGATCATTTTGGATGTGAAGATGTAGCAGTGATCAGCTTGGATGTGCAGATGACGTAGCAGTGATCAGCTTGGATGTGCAGATGACGTAGCAGTGATCATTTTGGATGTGCAGATGTAGCATGAATCAACTTGGATGTGCAGATGATGTAGCAGTGATCATTTTGGATGTGAAGATGTAGCAGTGATCAGCTTGGATGTGCAGATGATGTAGCAGTGATCATTTTGGATGTGAAGATGTAGCAGTGATCAGCTTGGATGTGCAGATGACGTAGCAGTGATCACCTTGGATGTGCAGATGACGTAGCAGTGATCAGCTTGGATGTGCAGATGACGTAGCAGTGATCATTTTGGATGTGCAGATGTAGCATGAATCAACTTGGATGTGCAGATGATGTAGCAGTGATCATTTTGGATGTGCAGATGTAGCATGAATCAGCTTGGATGTGCAGATGATGTAGCAGTGATCATTTTGGATGTGCAGATGTAGCATGAATCAACTTGGATGTGCAGATGATGTAGCAGTGATCATTTTGGATGTGCAGATGTAGCATGAATCAGCTTGGATGTGCAGATGATGTAGCAGTGATCATTTTGGATGTGCAGATGTAGCATGAATCAGCTTGGATGTGCAGATGATGTAGCAGTGATCATTTTGGATGTGCAGATGTAGCATGAATCAGCTTGGATGTGCAGATGATGTAGCAGTGATCATTTTGGATGTGCAGATGTAGCATGAATCAACTTGGATGTGCAGATGATGTAGCAGTGATCATTTTGGATGTGCAGATGTAGCATGAATCAACTTGGATGTGCAGATGATGTAGCAGTGATCATTTTGGATGTGCAGATGTAGCATGAATCAGCTTGGATGTGCAGATGACGTAGCAGTGATCATTTTGGATGTGCAGATGTAGCATGAATCAGCTTGGATGTGCAGATGACGTAGCAGTGATCATTTTGGATGTGCAGATGTAGCATGAATCAGCTTGGAGGTGCAGATGAGTAGCAGTGATCATTTTGGATGTGCAGATGTAGCATGAATCAGCTTGGATGTGCAGATGACGTAGCAGTGATCACTTTTGGATGTGCATGAGTAGCATGAATCAGCTTGGATGTGCAGATGACGTAGCAGTGATCATTTTGGATGTGCAGATGTAGCAGTGATCAGCTTGGAGGTGCAGATGACGTAGCAGTGATCAGCTTGGAGGTGCAGTTACTCATTTTTCTTAATCCGTTTTGAGAATGATGAGAATCTGAGAGTGTAACCAATAAAAATGACAGCTTTGAGATGATGGAGGCAATGAAGCTGATGATGATGCAGACGACTGAGATAATCCATTTATGTGATGATTTAGCTGTATTATCTTAAATTTTTTGAATTTAGTTGCTAGAGTAAAGTTAATATTAGAATGTCAAGATGAAAACATATAATTTGACTGACATAGCCATCAATGCACTGCTGTGCACTAGAAGAGCGATCATAGCTGCGAGTACAGATATATTATGTACTCTTAAAGACAGGACGTTTAGTGGTGGGAATACATCTTAGTTCAAGGTTAGGTATCATTCGTTCAGGTAACAGAACAAGTGTTTCCTGACGCGGGTCTTAGTCATATGATGACCCACCGTTGGAGCTTTTGGTCATCTGACCGAGGCCTTCCGCTGGCTTACCGGGCTGTCCCTTTAAAAATTAGGATTATAAGTGTAAGATCACTAGTGTACTGGTAAATATAGACTGAGATTGTTACATATATCTCCTTATTAACAAATAACAGTTACCATCATAGTGTAATATTCACGTGAGTAACAACTGTATGTATTTGGTCAAATATTCGGTTAATATTCTCGTTCTCTGACACGATATTTATAAGTTTTATGAAAGTTTAAATTTAGTCTCTGCTACTTTCTGTCACTTTCCTTACACACACACACACACACACACACACACACACACACACACACACACACACACACACACACCACACACACACACACACACACACACACACATACACACACATACACACACACACACACACACACACACACACACATAGGTATGATAAAGCTCATGGAGCAGGAAGTCACCTAGTAGGGACCAGTGAAAAGGCGGACCAGGTGCTATGAATCGACCCCTGCAACCACAATTAGGTGAGTACAATTAGCCAGTTACCTTGCCTTATATATTCATAGGTATTTGAGTAGAGAAATATCTTTTTTCTCGGGGGGGGGGGTCATAAAAACTATGAATAAAATTTTCGTATATTATATATATACTTTTTTTAATTTATGCTAAGTAATATTAACATCACACGGTCCAGCTCTTTAACAGTAATTAAAGAATAATTACCTTGCTCATCCTAATTTACCTTTGAAAATGAAGTCCACATAATCTAACTACCATCATTATAATAATAATGAACAGTCAAAAGGCTGTAATCAATGTTACAAGCGTGCGGGGTCACAGGCTGTTAAAAGTTAATGGCTGTCTCTGGACGTTGTTAATGTCCCCCATACGTTGTTACAGCTATTAAGCACTTGTCTCGTTTTTCCTTTTAATTTCTACCAAATAAAACATTGAAATTTTCTTGTTCACCTCTTGTTGTTAAATTTTAATTATGGCAGGACAGAGAGCAAGAGTCCGTGGACATTGCTAGCGTATTGTTGCATCAAACTGAAGCCGGATAAACGTTTTGCACTCTACCAGCACTGCTCATTCGTTCTTTCTGGCTCGTCAGTAAGATACAGAATAAATCTTATAAAAATTCCTAATATTTAAGAACCTTAGACACTTAAGAGATACTGAAAATTATATAATATATATATAATATATATATATTATATATATATATATATATATATATATATATATTATATATATATATATATATATATATATATATATTCTTACACTGCGCGCTTAAGGCCATTAACTAAAAGATAAATTACACCTGTTATTAAATTCCCCAGCTGGTAATAAACACCTGGGAGCCAGCGTTTGGGATTTAGACACATGGCATTTAAAAAAGAAATACAATTAGTTTTTGTTAGGTAGGTGCAGTGCTGGATACCAGGGCTGCAGGATTTGTGTCTCGGTGTTAGAGAACGGAGGATCGAGCCTCTCCTTGATTGTGTTCAATGCCTTTTTGTGTGACTGAGCAACGTGGTCACTTGTTTGTTAGGTGTGTGTGTGTGTGTGTTCTTCTTGCCGAAACACTTAAGTCAGCATAAATATTATTAATTATTCTAGAACTGTGTTGCTTGGGAGCAGCATCTAGCCAGCCAGAGTTAGTAATGAGGGTTCCCTCCACCAGAGTGTTGTTGTCTTTCGCAGCAACACAAACTTTGTGTTGCTCTCTTACGCAGCAACACGAACTTTGTTGGGCCAGCCAAGGAGAACTAATAAAGGAGAATTATTTTTATTACACTCAAAGTACAGGAAAAAAAATTGTTTTATTTTATTTTCCTTTATTTCTCATCCCAGAGCTATGCAAGGCATTGCTCTGGGATGAGAAATAAAGACATTGGTCCGGGTGTTAGCTGATTGTTGTGGGCCACCACCCGCAAAAATCAGCTAACTCCCGAGTAGCTATTTTTTAATGCTATTTTAGGAGGGGCGACATAAGTGAAAGGACTCGTCGAGCTCAGGCATTAAGCTACAATTCACTTGTCACTCAAAAAATAATAATTACGACATCTTTTACCATGATATACCTTCTCTAATCACCTCCATACACTTCCTCTTGACTTATCACTAACGAGAGAACTTTTTAACACTGAACGTAAACGTGTTTCTCCTTATTAACATGATATCTTGTAAAAAAATGATGTTACCTTAGAGAAATTTTTAATTCTCCGCTGCCCTTTGAGACAATCAGTTTTGTCCGCTAATATCCCAAGTTGAAATGGACAAAAGCAACAGTAATAAGACACACACTGTCCTCCCTCGGGATATTTATTGGCCAATATACCAAAAAGTTTTCACTTAAACTTTACAAACACAGATGAGCACAGATCAAAGCTCTTCTGCGTCATGTATATCAATTTCTTTCCTTTTCCAGTTACAAACTTCCCTCTGTAAGTTTTTGTGCTCTTACATGTGCATATATTTTTGTCTATAAGCAAGTATGTGTTAATATGTATATACATGTATATATATATGTGTGTGTGTGTACTCACCTATTTGTGGTTGCAGGGGTCGATTCATAGCTCCTGGCCCCGCCTCTTCACTGATTGCTACTAGGTCCTCTCTCTCCCTGCTCCATGAGCTTTATCATACCTCGCCTTAAAACTATGTATGGTTCCCGCCTCCACTACTTCACTTTCTAGGCTATTCCACGGCCTGACTACTCTATGAGTGAAGAAATACTTCCTAACATCCCTTTGATTCATCTGAGTCTTCAACTTCCAAATGTGACCTCTTGTGTCTGTGTCCCATCTCTGGAACATCTGTGTGTGTGTGTGTGTGTGTGTGTGTGTGTGTGTGTGTGTGTAAAGGTATGTTGGCACGCCTGGGCGTGTACTCAGGTTTTGGGGAAGGAGAACCTGCACGCTCGCCTGCTTTTCCTTTCTTTATGAATATTTTGGGACAATTTTGTTTGGGGTTTACAGGCACTTCTCTGAGGAGGAAAATGTTCTCCAAAAGTTTTGTTGCCACGGTAAAGAGGACCTCTTGCACCAGCAGCTACTGGTAGTCTCGCCCTGTAGACTGCAACACCTGTGAAGAGAACTTCTTGCACCACCAGCTGCTGGTATCTTCGCCCTGCAGACTGCAACACCGGTGAAGAGAACTTCTTGCACCACCAGCTGCTGGTAGCCTAACCCTGCAGACTGCAACACCGGTGAAGAGAACTTCTTGCACCACCAGCTGCTGGTATCTTCGCCCTGCAGACTGCAACACCGGTAAAGAAGACTTCTTGCACCACCAGCTACTGGTAGCCTCTCCCTGCAGACTGCAACACCGGTGAAGAGAACTTCTTGCACCACCAGCTGCTGGTAGCCTCGCCCTGCAGACTGCAACACCGGTGAAGAGAACTTCTTGCACCACCAGCTACTGGTAGCCTCGCCTTGCAGACTGCAACACCGGTGAAGAGAACTTCTTGCACCACCAGCTGTTGGTATCTTCGGCCTGCAGACTGCAACACCGGTGAAGAGAACTTCTTGCACCACCAGCTACTGGTAGCCTCGCCTTGCAGACTGCAACACCGGTGAATAGAACTTCTTGCACCACCAGCTGCTGGTATCTTCGGCCTGCAGACTGCAACACCGGTGAAGAGAACTTCTTGCACCACCAGCTGTTGGTATCTTCGGCCTGCAGACTGCAACACCGGTGAAGAGAACTTCTTGCACCACCAGCTACTGGTAGCCTCGCCTTGCAGACTGCAACACCGGTGAATAGAACTTCTTGCACCACCAGCTGCTGGTATCTTCGGCCTGCAGACTGCAACACCGGTGAAGAGAACCTCTTGCACCACCAGCTGCTGGTATCTTCGGCCTGCAGACTGCAACACCGGTGAAGAGAACTTCTTGCACCACCAGCTGCTGGTATCTTCGGCCTGCAGACTGCAACACCGGTGAAGAGAACTTCTTGCACCACCAGCTGCTGGTATCTTCGCCCTGCAGACTGCAACACCGGTGAAGAGAACTTCTTGCACCACCAGCTGCTGGTATCTTCGCCCAGCAGACTGCAACATCCTAAGCAGCAACCTCCAGCACAGAGGAACCTCCGGAAAGGTGTAATTGTCACTCGTGAAAGAGAGATATGTGTACACATTGTCTTGAGACACAACTTCTCTATGTGAGTCTTACTGATTTTCTTTTTATTGTTATTAGTGGATGTAGTATTAGTAACAGTAGTAGTAGTAGTAGTGCTAGTAATAGTAGTAGTAGTAGCATCAGTAATAATAATAATATTATTAATAATAATATTTAAGAAGAAGAAATAGAAAAATCACAGTGTTAGATATGAAGACTACTCCAGACCTGGTCATAAAGACCACACCAGACCCGGTGATTAAGACCACACCAGACCTTATGTAAGCCGCCTAGGGACCGTACATAATAGTCTCCCTATGAATTTTATTTAAAAATAGTCAAGCTTATCTGAGTATGTATAAAGCTGAGTCTGTTATCTTGTTTCATTCATATTGATATCTGGCAGCCATGGTGTTATCTTGCAGTAGTTACGAAATTAGCTTTCATAGTTGCTGCTACACACGCACACACACACACACACACACACACACCTTCCTATACCAATCCCTTCATCGCCGCTTTACCGCAGAGACCAAAAAAAAAGAAAACTTCTACCATGTATCTCCAGCCATGAAAACTTCAGCATTCCCATTTAGGTAATGGGATTTTACGGCGAGAAACTAGGCCAGCTTGGTTGGCAGCGGGTGTCTGGGCTCTCCTCTTGTCCGGAATTTGTTCTGGTGTCTCGTGGTGTTCATGAGAACACTCATAATGAGGGAGCAGCTGCAGAGAATGTCCTCCACGATGATTTACTTGCTTTACTGCGGGAAAAGAATTATTGTAATGATTCGACGAGAGGAGGAGGAGGAGGAGGAAAATAATTATCGTATTTGTCCAACGGGAGGAGGAGGAAAATAATTATCGTATTTGTCCAACGGGAGGAGGAGGAAAATAATTATCGTATTTGTCCAACGGGAGGAGGAGGAAAATAATTATCGTATTTGTCCAACGGGAGGAGGAGGGAAAAATAATTATCGTATTTGTCCAACGGGAGGAGGAGGAAAATAATTATCGTATTTGTCCAACGGGAGGAGGAGGAAAATAATTATCGTATTTGTCCAACGGGAGGAGGAGGAAAATAATTATCGTATTTGTCCAACGGGAGGAGGAGGAAAATAATTATCGTATTTGTCCAACGGGAGGAGGAGGAAAATAATTATCGTATTTGTCCAACGGGAGGAGGAGGAAAATAATTATCGTATTTGTCCAACGGAAGGAGGAGGAAAATAATTATCGTATTTGTCCAACGGGAGGAGGAGGAAAATAATTATCGTATTTGTCCAACGGGAGGAGGAGGAAAATAATTATCGTATTTGTCCAACGGGAGGAGGAGGAAAATAATTATCGTATTTGTCCAACGGGAGGAGGAGGAAAATAATTATCGTATTTGTCCAACGGGAGGAGGAGGAAAATAATTATCGTATTTGTCCAACGGGAGGAGGAGGAAAATAATTATCGTATTTGTCCAACGGGAGGAGGAGGAAAATAATTATCGTATTTGTCCAACGGGAGGAGGAGGAAAATAATTATGGGGAGAGAATCAGGAAGTGATAAAATACAGAAAGTTTGTCTCATCCTTCAATACAAGTTTATGTAGGTGATGTTTATGTCATAAATGTTTATATATAATCTATAAACATCATATACAACTCACATGTTTAGGTAGATGAGGATTTCAACCACAGAAAGTGAGTTTTATCAGATGCTTAGACAAGGAGTGGACCTGTGTTTCAACATACTAAGCGACAATCAGTGGACCGCTGTCCCAATTTATAAGGCGCGTATCCCAGACTGATACACAGGTCTAAAGGACGTGGGTTGTCCAGCCTTAAAGAACAAATAACAATTCAGCGGCTGGAACAATTCACAATTAACGCACGCTCAAGAGGGAAAATCTTTAGACCACATTTTGACTTACACACACACACACACACACACACACACACATATATATATATATATATATATATATATATATATATATATATATATATATATATATATATATATATATATATATATATATATATATATATAAGTCGCACTCTTAGCAAGAGTTCTGATGATCCAAGGCAAGGGAGCTATGACCCTTGAAAACTTAGCCTTCTCAATATAATAATAATAATAATAATAATAATAATAATAATAATAATAATAATAATAATAATAATAATAATAATAATAACAATAACAATAATAACGATAATCCTGGCGAGTGTTGTTGAGAGGGGCGCGTGCTGGCCAAGCTGGTGCCCAGATGGCTATGGTGATCTTAGAAGGTGTGTATGTGTACAGAAACTTGCAATGTTCGGGTTGTTGAGCACGTTGAAGCTCTACTTACTACGGCTGATCCTCTTTGCTAGCTGCTGCCACTCCACTATGGAACCTCTGGCGAATTTTAAGCTGGTGTAAAAGAGAGGGGAAGTTTCCCCGGCGGAAGTTGAGAGAAAGTGGAAGTTTTAATAAATGAATCACCTGAACAAAAAGTCCTGACTAATTACTTCAGGTCCTAAATGTCTCCTACGTGTGGGTCATTCAATACATGGACTGGTGAAGGCTCGATCCTGCGTCCACTAAACGGGTATGAGATTGCACTCAGACTGCACTCGTACCACGTCAAAACATCAGTTATCTTTCCCCATACTGGTGCACGATATTAAAAATTTAGGGAATTATGATAGTGAATTTCCCCTCACTGCCACTAAGATGTGAACATACTGATGTCTTACGAAATTGTAATAACATAGTTGCAAAGAGATCACAGAACGGGTGGGGATTGAACTCATGGTGAGTGAGCCTTAAAACTCACAGATCAGTGTTTATACTGGCCTGGGGTGTACTGGGAGAAGTTGACTTCAAACTGGCTCTAAGTCGGACTCTAAAACTGCTCTCTACTGTACCCCGTTACTACAGTTGTTCAAGGTCGCTACAGCTGTTCGTCGTCACTACAGCTGTTTATCGTCGCTACAGCTGTTCATCGTCGCTACAGCTGTTCATCATCACTACAGTTGTCCACCCTCACTACATCTGTCCACCCTCACTACAGCTGTCCACCCTCACTACAGCTGTCCACCCTCACTACAGCTGTCCACCCTCACTACAGCTGTCCACCCTCACTACAGCTGTCCACCCTCACTACAGCTGTCCACCCTCACTACAGCTGTCCACCCTCACTACAGCTGTCCACCCTCACTACAGCTGTCCACCCTCACTACAGCTGTCCACCCTCACTACAGCTGTCCACCCTCACTACAGCTGTCCACCCTCACTACAGCTGTCCACCCTCACTACAGCTGTCCACCCTCACTACAGCTGTCCACCCTCACTACAGCTGTCCACCCTCACTACAGCTGTCCACCCTCACTACAGCTGTCCACCCTCACTACAGCTGTCCACCCTCACTACAGCTGTCCACCCTCACTACAGCTGTCCACCCTCACTACAGCTGTCCACCCTCACTACAGCTGTCCACCCTCACTACAGCTGTCCACCCTCACTACAGCTGCTCCTTCAGCAGATTTAAATAATTAAAATTATTTTTCATCCTTTAAGGCAGTCATATGGATCTAAAGTTTCGTTATCACTCTTAACTATTTCTCTCAAAACTTTCCAAAAAGTTTGAATTGATTATCAGTAGAAAACTAATTAAAACATTTCCGCTAAAGTTTTTTTTATTTCTTTGGCAACAAATCAAGATTAAAAAATATCGAGAATTTTTTTCCTAACTAAAATATGGTAATAACTTATAACTTATACGTAAAATAATGTAATTTATTCATTTGGATGTAATTTATTCTTCAAAATGTAATTAAAAGTATTAAGGTAAGAAAATAACATCGTAATAACTCGTCAGATTTCGTAATGTTAAGTTAGGTTAAGGTATTAACTTACCTTATTTTGATTAGACAGAAATGTTATCAGTAACTCAAATAATTTTGCCTGTTTATTGAGGCTTAATTGCTAGCGTAGTTATTATTAATATTATTATTATTATTATTATTTATTATTATTATTATTATTATTATTATTATTATATTTTATTATTATTATTATTATTATTATTATTATTATTATTATATATTATTATTATTATTATATTAGTATTATTTATTATTATTATTTATTATTATAATTAGTATTATTATTATTATTATTATATTATTATTATTATTATTATTTATTATTATTATTATTATTATTATTACTATTGTTTATTATTATTATTATTATTATTAATATTATTATTATTATTATTATTATTATTATTATTATTATTATTATTATTATTATTATATATTGTTATTATTATTATTATTATCATATTATTATTATTATTATTATTATTATTATTATTATTATTATTATTATTATTATTTATTATTATTATTATTATTTTGTTATTATTATTATATATCAATATTATTATTATTATTATTATTATTATTATTATTATTATTATTATTATTATTAGTATTAGTAGCTATTATATTGTTGTTGTGTAGTGTTGTAGTTGTATTATTATATATATCATATATTATTATTTATTATATATATTATTAATATTTTAGTATATTAGTACTACTAGTAGTAGTTAGCACAGTAGTAGTTGTAATTGTACAAAGTAGTAGTAGTAGTTTATAAGCTAGTTAGTAGTAGTAGTAGTGGTAGTAATTCACTTGTCTTGTAGTGTAGTATATAAACGCTTAATCTAGTCCATTAACTAGTAGGTATATCTCATCCAACCATTAACATAAATACGTGTACATATGTTGCTAGCAAAGAGTTGTGGGTTTAAAAGCTACTTAGTTACTGTCGTTGTGGGATCAAACCCTTCACAGTTGTGGCTCGCGTGGCGCTGATGTTAGAGCCGGGTCTGTAATGTAGGTTCCTGTTGTTAGGTTCGTTATTATACTGGCGGAGTTGGAGGTACAGGAGGCAGCTAACCATTTTGGGGAAACATTAGAAGTTATTAATTATGGGAATACTGCCGGCAGGACACACTAATCATCCTTTATGTGACATTACCTAAGCCTGGGAGTGTTTATAGTGTGGGTGGCGCCGCCCGGTTTCAATCGTGGTGTTGGTGTAGTGTCGGCAGGCTAATGCTATGTATCCTGTTGATGTATTCCTGTTGCTGTATTCCTGTTGTTGTATTCATGTTGCTGTATTCTTGCCGATGTATTCCAGCCTCGGGTCTACCAGCCTCTGTGAGCGCGCGCGCGCGCGCGCGTGTGTGTGTGTGTGTGTGTGTGTGTGTGGTGTGTGTGTGTGTGTGTGTGTGTGTGTGTGTGTGTGTGTGTTGTGTGTGTGCGTGTGTGGGTGGGTGGGTGGGTTGTGACCACATCGAGAGGGTTCGCTACCCATTATGGACACTACCGATGCCTCGGGTTCGCTCAGATGGACACAATAACGATACCGAGACCACTACATATCTTAGTTCTCCACCTTGGTAACAGCCTATGGAATACATTGGTGAGATCGCAACAGCATCAGGAACATCAGTGGATCGACCTAGAGTAAGAGAGAGAGAGAGAGAGACAGAGAGAGAGAGAGAGAGAGAGAGAGAGAGAGAGAGAGAGAGAGTAAGAGAGAGAGAGAGAGAGAGAGAGAGAGAGAGAGAGAGAGAGAGAGAGAGAGAGAGAGAAGAGAGAGAGAGAGAGAGAGAGAGAGAGAGAGAGAGAGAGAGAGAGAGAGAGAGAGAGAGAGAGAGAGAGAGAGAGAGAGAGAATATAAGTCAGCCATTTTTCCCATCTTCAGGCTCATGTTGCCATCACTCTTACCAACAATTTACAGTAGGAGGTCCAGGGAAGGTAACCCTGTATATTTTTTAACGCTGCAGTGGGTAACTCTTCTCTCTTAACACAAATATCTCACTAAATTCACAGTGGTTCTAAAGACAAGCAAAGGTCCAAGAAAAGACCAAAAAAGGCCCCAGAGGATCCTCGAAAGTCCCCTAAGATACGCAAATATCCCAGAAGACACTCAAATGCCTCAAAGATACATAAAAATTCTCACAATATATACAATTATTCTAGATAATAAGGAAAGATCTCAGAGGATACACTAAAGTACATCAGAGTTCTTTTTGCTGTTAACTAATCAACTAACTACAATTCTTAAGTTTCTGGGAACATTTTTCTTAGCTAATCGACGTTTGTTGTTTTTATGACCTTAGAGAATTCAGGACCTGACTGGCTCCGGTAATCCCGGTCGTTCTCCTGACAGTTACTCGGCCATTAGGGCGAGCTGTGTCCCCAATCACCGCTTGTTTGGTATGCCAACTACCAATTACTGCCTGCTTCGTGAAGGAGCCTGTTACCTAGGAACTCTGAAAACTTTATTTTTTCAAGAGGCTGTAGTAAATACTTCGGGATTACTGATATAACCACCGATAACAATTTAGAGGCTACGATGAATTCAAGGAGCATTATACCATCACACATTATACATTTTGACTCACGAAATCGTAATGACACGTATGGTTAATCTCCAGCTCTTGGTCCCGTTTCTTAACCCTGAGTTCCTCTCTAGCTCGATGGGTTTCACCAGCGCATTGTCGATTTCGTTCAAGAATCGGAATCCACTGATCTCTTTCGCAGTTTCATTTCTTTAGTGTTCTATAAGCTAGTCTGAAGACCCACGTTGGACGACGAGCTTTTAATGAGGCAACGTTTTGCTCTGTCTAGAGGTTTATCAAGACGTGATCAGGTTCTACATAGAGCGAAACATGATTTGATGAAGCTGCATACAAACCGAGAAATTACTTGATAAAGTTCTTCACGGAGAGACAATATGATTTTATAAAGTGTATGAGCGTAGGAACGTATGAATGTTCTGCAAATCCTTCATCTGTGTGATTAGCGGAGGGTTCCATGCTGGTGCTGCGTATTCAATGATTAGTCCATCTTTCACTGTGTAATATGTCTAGTGCTCGTGCATTTTGATTACGAGAGAACGCAAGTGTTCCATAGAACACTTACGTGTTCTTCAACGTATTTTTTAACGTTAATAAAGCAAAGCAAATCCAAATCCGTTCCTGTAACGTGAATGATAAGAGATATTACGCAGCTTTCTCATTGTGGTAATGATGTTGCTTTAGCTAAAAGACATTAATACACTTGGTCACCGAGGTAGGGTAACCCCAGAAGAAGAAACACATACACCATCATTCACTTAATATGCTTACTTTGGTTTTTTTTTTGAGAATGAGAGGAGTGTAACCCGGCTCCAGTGGTTGACGGTTGTGTTAGAAAAAGGCGGCTATCGCAACATGTGGGTTAACTGTGAAAAATTATATTAAGTGTTTTGACTCTCTGGTTAGAATATCCATTCCTTGTGCTTCAAATATTTCCCAAACAATAAAATATTTTGGACATCCTTTCCAATAATGACAGTTAACATGACTTGTTTGACATCTTCAAAGGTGTTAATGATGTCACTTGAACAATTAAAGTGGATTTCATCCATGAAATTAGAGGGAGAAAAAAGTACAGATAACTCGGTAACTTTGGGAAAAAAATCTCTTGACGATAAATAAGGAAGGTGAAGAGCAGTCACCCCGGCGTTGTCAGTCCTGGGTATCCTGAATGACTGTAGGTAATCAGTCATACAAAATAGCTGCAACAAAATATAGGGATATAGGATCACATCTGATTGAATATCGTTCCACAGGCGATGTTTGATCCATGAGAGTTTAGTGACCAAAGGGATTATAACAATGGCGTGAGGATAAGAGAATCTACCCATAGCGTTGATTCCACGGGAGGAAAAGACTGGAATATCGCATTATACGCCCATAAATGGACTATTGTTTATAAGGTCGATGCCCGGAAAGACTATTCAGAGAGGAATGATGCTGTGTAATGTGAAGGTTATTCCGGGGGGATGGTGAGCCAGGTAATAATATAATCAGTTTGAATGGTTTTCTGTGTGTGTGTGTGTGTGTGTGTGTGTGTGTGTGTGTGTGTGTGTGTGTGTGTGTGTGTGTGTGTGTGTGTGTGTGTGTGTGTGTGTGTGTGTGTGTCTGTGTCTCACTAAATCGTAATGACACGATTGCAAACAAACCATACTACGAGACTCTCCGATAGCGGGTTCTATCCCCGCCCGTGGTATGGTTTGTGTGTGAGAGATAAAGAGAAAGGGTGCGTGAAAGTATTTGTGTTTGTGTGTGAGAGTGCGTGAGAGTGTTTGTTTGTTTGTGTGTGTGTATGTGTGTGTATTCGCCAATTTCTACTCATCAATTTGTTGTTGCAGGGGTCGAGTCTCAGCTTATGGAACTGTCTCTTAACGTGCAGTTTTTCTGTCTCCACTACTTCTTCGTCCAGGTCATTCCACTTCCTGAGACTAAAGAAATACTTTCAGCTGTGCCCTTGTGTACCTGTTCCCTGTCTCGTGAACATTTTATTTTCGTCCGTCGTATTAAACCGGAGTTTGCTGTATGCCATTATCGTGTGGAGTACGCCACAGCTACTCTGCTGTAAAATTCCTCTGTAAAAACCTTATTTGTGGTCACAGTGGTGGCCCATGCTAACCTCCCTATAGTTTATAAAATTATACCTATATGAATCTTACCGAAGTCAGGTGGCGGAGTCGTTAAAACTCACAGGCCAGTGTGTTAAGACTCACTTATCATGGGTTCAACCTCCACCTGTTGTCTGATTTGTTTACATATTCCTTCGTTATTTCAGAGTGTTTCCCTGAGGACTGAGCTACACTGAGCTCTGAGCAGCGGCACAACAACACCGGCATATAACACGATATTTAGAAAAGCTAAAAGCACCAATAACCTCTGGCTGATGCTGTATTTTCCGGAGGAAATTCTTAGTGATCTGGGCCGCCTGGAGAAGTTTGCAAGTCGCTAACTTTTAAAAAGCAAGTTTATAGTGTTAGGAATTTCCTATAGTCACGTGATATTGTCTTCAGCCATGTACACACTGATGCATTTACCAGAATACGTGTGGACACATACACTCATGCACACACACACAGACACACACACACACACACACACACACACACACACACACACACACACACACACACACACACACACACACAGGACAGCAGAAATTCCCCTGAAGATCATATTTTTGACCACCATGACACCTATCTGTCGCTTGGGAACACTGAAATAAGTGGACGGGAATAAATTGTGCCATCAGTTCTTTCCCCTTTCTTTTTTTCCCTTCAGTCCTTCTCTCTCTCTCTCTCTCTCTCTCTCTCTCTCTCTCTCTCTCTCTCTCTCTCTCTCTCTCTCTATCTATCTATCTATCTATCTATCTATCTATCTATCTATCTATCTCTCTTTCTATCTATCTATCTCTCTTATTGACGCTTCGCTATCTGGTCTCTGAGGAGAGCTTCATCAAAGCTCTATTTATAACGACATGCTGTCTGTAAATAAAGTTCTGCTGTTTGTAATGTTTTTTTAACGCTGCGGTGGGTAAATCTCTCTTAAATGTAAATTTATCATTGGACAGATATACCAACAGGAATGTAAATAAAATAGAGTATCGAGACATTTCGTGCACTGGGGACTTTGACAACCCTGCAAAACATTGCAAAACAGTGTGTCCATTGTGGGCGAAACGTCTTCTCGATGCATGATACCTAATGAGTCTTATTCCTCTACATGTCTCTTAAAAGATACAGGTTTAATCTCTCGGGTAAGTGCACCGTCGCCAGTACATCCTTTTTCCTGAGAAATATTTAGATGAAAACCGGTTCGAAGTTCCCTGGCAGCAGACTGGGAGAGGTGCGAGCCTTGTCGCACTTGCTCCAGGGGAGGAAAGTTGTTGCAGGACGTAAAAAAAAGTTTATAATGTAATACCTTACACGCATTTCTGCAGCAGTGAAAGTTTAGTCCTCAGGAGCTGTAATAATGGGAATTATGAAAGGGAAAAACCGCCCTTACTAGCGAGTTATCCACTGCATTTTAGGCTGGTGTTGGGTGTGAGAGAGGAGGGATGTTGGGTTTGGATGTCTGACGACCCAGGAGAGTCACTGTGACGGAAGGAAACGATGTCAGTAGCTGAAGTGAACTATTTTCCTGAATTCTAAACTAAATAAACTTTCGACGTTTACGGCTTTTGGCTGATATGGGAATCTCAGTACCTTCACAGGAAGGAATTATATATATATATATATATATATATATATATATATATATATATATATATATATATATATATATATTATATATAATATATATATATATATATATATATATATATATATATAAATGATTTTGTGTGCACCTGGTATGAAAAAGATTGTTTTCTTTGAACCTGACTCTCATCAAACTTTTGTTTGTAATTGAGTTTCAAAAGATGTTTGTTTCTACGCGCCTGCGATGTTTCTGCGCACCTGCAAATTTTGCTTACGTTCAAGAAGAGCGTGTGAAGCTTAATCTTGCTTCTGGCAAGCTGGGTTCTAAGAAGCATGTGAACTGCCTCTGACGCAGCGATGACGTGTTGACAGGACTCTGCACACAGCGTTGAAATGACGTCGATGAAGCTTTTACGTGAGGTTAGAAACACGTTCTCAGGACGTTTGTGGAACGTTGAAGAGATGTATTGTGCTCTAAATTACTGTAGTCACCACCCATGTCACCGCCACCACAGTCACCACTACTGCCATCACTGTGTCACCATCACAGTCACCACTACTGCCATCACTGTGTCACCATCACAGTCACCACTACTGCCATCACTGTGTCACTATCACAGTCACCACTACTGCCATCACTGTGTCACCACCACAGTCACCACTACTGCCATCACTGTGTCACTATCACAGTCACCACTACTGCCATCACTGTGTCACCACCACAGTCACCACTACTGCCATCACTGTGTCACCATCACAGGCACCACCACAGTCACCACCACAGTCACCACCATAGTCACCACCACAGTCACCACCACAGTCACCACCACAGTCACCACCACAGTCACCACCACAGTCACCACCACAGTCATCACTATTGCCACCACTGTGTCACCACTACAGTCACCACTACTGCCATCACTGTGTCACCATCACAGTCACCACCACAGTCACCACCACAGTCACCACCATAGTCACCACCACAGTCACCACCAAAGTCACCACCACAGTCACCACCACAGTCACCACCACAGTCACCACCACAGTCATCACTATTGCCACCACTGTGTCACCACTACAGTCACCACTACTGCCATCACTGTGTCGCCACAACAGTCACCACTACGGCCATCACTGTGTCACCACTACAGCCACCACTATTGCCATCACTGTGTCAGCATCACAGTCTCCACCACATTTACCACCACAGTCACCACCACAGTCACCACTATTGCCACCACTGTGTCACCACCACATTCACCACCACAGTCACCACCACAATCACCACCACAGTCACCACCACAGTCACTACCAGTTACCACCCCAGTCACCAGCACAGTCACCACTATTGCCACCACTGTGTCACCACCACAGTCACCACCACAGTCACCACCACAGTCACCACCACAGTCACCACCTCAGTCACCACCATAGTCACCACCACAGTCACCACCACAGTCACCACCACAGTCACCACCACAGTCACCACCACAGTCACCACCACATTCACCACCAGAGTCACCACTATTGCCATCACTCTGTCACCACCAGAGTCACGACTATTGCCACCACTGTGTCACCACCACAGTCACCACCACAGTCACCACCACAGTCACCACCACAGTCACCACCTCAGTCACCACCACAGTCACCACCACAGCCACCACTGTGTCACCACCACAGTCACAAGTACTGCCATCACTGTGTCACCACTACTGCCATCACTGTGTCACCACTACTGCCATCACTGTGTCACCACTACTGCCATCACTGTGTCACCACTACTGCCATCACTGTGTCACCACTACTGCCATCACTGTGTCACCATCACACTCACAGTTTACCTCCTGGTCTTTTAAGTATTCCACAACAGTGGCTCCAGTTTGTTCTTCCCAGTAAACACTGACAAATGGAAATCTAATATTTATTAAAATACAAAATCTAATAATCAGAAGAAAAGACACAAATGTCAAAACCTTCCGATCTTTGTCTTTTTCTTAAAGACAAAAGTGTCGTCTTTAAGTTAAAGTTGACTTAAATGCCGCATATTAAAATTTCCAAGCAAGAAGATGTACAATTTCCCAAACCTGAATTAATGTTTTCGAATTCATTTAAAAGCATTTATAAGGTAGTAAAGTGGTTGACGCACTGGCCTGTATTTTATGACTCACTGGCCATGGGTTTAAACCCCCTCCCCACCTGTTCCCTGGTTTGTTTACAGTCGTGCTATTACGATTTCGTGAGCTAGTCAAGTTTGATCCGAGGAAAGGTGAGGTTGCTGCAGCTTCCCCGGATCAAAGGCCCTTCCGAAGCATCAAGGCAACCCTCTCCTGAAGAGGGAAGCCTACTCAATACTACTCCGCCGCTTCAAAGGATTCATCACAGAGGATGGAAGAGGACGTGTTTGGCTGGACAGTGTCCACTCTAACTCATCTGTCTCCTCTCAGACCTCTGTTTTGGTTTCATCTCTGTTGGTCCATTTCTATTGATTCGACGCACTTAATTTCTATGTCTTGTGGTCGGCGTATTTCCAGGCAACATCAGATTCCCTCGATTCGTTTCATTTGGTGTCCATTTCTGCTTCATTTAATTTCAGTGCCGACTCAGGGTTCGATTTATTATGAAGCGACTCAGGACTCGTTTTATTTTGGGCCTGTTTAGAATTGGTTTCATTTCAATCCCGACTCATGTTTCGTTTCACCTCGATTCCACCTCGGGTTCATTTCTTATCGAGCTCGATTTGAGGGTCATTTCACTTCGACTCCGACTCAGAATTCGCCTCTTTCCGAGTCCTGCCTTCGGTCAGTCACCTTTAATTTTACACACTCCAGGAGAACCACCACCACCACCACCACCACCACCACACCTCCCCAACACTCCAGGACTCCCTACACCTCTCACACCTCCCCAACACTCCAGGACCACCCCCACACCTCCCCCACAGCTCCCCACACCTTCCTCCTTTACCAACAAGCAGCTCTGACCCACATTTTTTTTTAAATCTCCATTCCCCTGCCAGCATTACAAAACGGGAGGAATTCTGCAGCAAATCGTACTGGTGTGTAATGATCAACAATTCAGTAGAGTCATAAAAGCCGCCTTTGACCTCCCAAATTGGAACGGCGGAGCAAGAGAGAAAAAAAATAAATTAGTACATGAATAAATGAATGAATATATGAATAAATAAATGAATAAATGAATAAATAAATGAATGGATTTATTTCTTATATTCTCAATATGCGAATAAATGAAATAATTAGTAATTTAAATGTTAAGCTATTAAAATATAGAATAATCTATTTTATTAAGCTGGGAAAAAATCTGCCGAAGCTTTATAAACTATTATAGTTAATGACTGTTGACACATCGAGAGATGAATGTCTCTCAGTGTATATACACTGAGAGCTATGTGTCTCTCAGTGTATATACTCTGAGAGGTGTATGTCTCTCAGTGTATATACACTGAGAGGTGTGTGTCTCTCAGTGTATATACACTGAGAGGTGTGTGTCTCTCAGTGTATATACTCTGAGAGGTGTATGTCTCTCAGTGTATATACACTGAGAGCTATGTGTCTCTCAGTGTATATACTCTGAGAGGTGTATGTCTCTCAGTGTATATACACTGAGAGGTGTATGTCTCTCAGTGTATATACACTGAGAGGTGTGTGTCTCTCAGTGTATATACACTGAGAGATGTGTGTGTGTGTCTCAGTGTATATACACTGAGAGGTGTGTGTCTCTCAGTGTATATACACTGAGAGGTGTGTGTATGTCTCTCAGTGTATATACACTGAGAGGTGTGTGTCTCTCAGTGTATATACACTGAGAGGTGTGTGTGTGTGTCTCACAGTGTATATACACTGAGAGCTATGTGTTTCTCAGTGTATATACTCTGAGAGGTGTGTGTGTCTCTCAGTGTATATACACTGAGAGGTGTGTGTGTGTGTCTCTCAGTGTATATACACTGAGAGGTGTGTGTCTCTCAGTGTATATACACTGAGAGCTATGTGTCTCTCAGTGTATATACTCTGAGAGGTGTGTGTGTCTCTCAGTGTATATACACTGACAGGTATGTGTCTCTCAGTGTATATACACTGACAGGTATGTGTCTCTAAGTATATATACACTGAGAGTATACTTTAATTCCTATTTTATTGATTAGAGTGTTCTGATGAATAAGACACATCTGCAACAGTTGGGTATTTTTATTACTTAAACGTTTCGCCTACGTAGTAGGCTTCATCAGTCAAATATAGAGGACAATGCATCGCAGACAGCATTAGTAATTGCGAGGTAAAGATGTAATCAGTCCTTCAACCTTACAATACAATACAAACAACTTTATTTCTGTTCTGCAGTATACAAAATGTATATTACAAGTAATAAAATATTGTTAAGAAAAAAAGAAAGCCACTAGCATGTAGTGCCTTTCGGGGATTTGGAGAAATATTTTGAGGTGGTCAGTCCCTCAGCTTAGTGGTCAATAGATGATATGCAACCTTAATAACTCTCGTGTAGTCGATGCACTTTAAGTCTCGTTAACCAGTCGAAGGTTAAAGTCATTCTGCTGTTTTATACGGACTCATTCTGTTTTTTTTATGGTGTCATTCTGTTGTCCACACTTTGCTGTTTACATATTAGTATATCTATACACCATCCTTCCCCAGAAAGCTTGCTTGGATAATTCATTTATCCAGTAATCTTGATGTCTTCGATGATTATGTATCTATCATGGTTTTATGTAATTAAACCCATTGAATCGTCAGACCGTCAGAACCTGAGGTCCCCCAGATCGACTGAGTCCGTTTCTTATCTACCCAGGGAACCACCAGACCCTCTGAACCTGAGGTTCTCCAGATCGACTGAGTCCGTTTCTCATCTACCCAGGGAACCACCAGACCCTCTGAACCTGAGGTTCTCCAGATCGACTGAGTCCGTTTCTCATCTACCCAGGGAACCACCAGACCCTCTGAACCTGAGGTTCTCCAGATCGACTGAGTCCGTTTCTCATCTACCCTGGGAACCACCAGACCATCTGATCCTGAAGTCCCCCAGATCGACTGAATCCGTTTCTCATCTACCCTGGGAACCACCAGATCGACTGAACCTAAGGTCCCCCCGATCGACTGAGTCCGTTTCTCATCTACCCTGGGAACCACTAGATCGACTGCATCAGCTCCTCACTAGACCGAATCGCCTCCTCGACTTCCTTGGGTAATGCTATCAAATGTTTCCTCTGATAATGAAAAGAAAGGTGAAAAACGAGTAGTTATGTGACATTAAGGCAGCAACAGGCTGGTGTTCCTAACTGCCGTGGCACCTACAAAATTCTAATCCTGATAAAAGTGTGGTCGATACCACCCTAGAAAAAGTGCGGTCAGTACGGCCCCACAGTGAGTGTGGTCAGTACGACCTGTCATGTTGATTGTGTCCTCTGGAATGACCAGGAGATATTCACCAGCCCAGATCGAAGGAACTGAAGATACTAACGTTCTTGTTGTATGATGTATTATTATATTTCGCTATCTAAGTGCTCTGGCCACTACGAAATTACCGCTTTCCCATGAATATAATGAATATTATTATTATTATTATTATTATTATTATTATTATTATTATTATTATTATTATTATTATTATTATTATTATTGTTATTATTATTGTACATGTACAATAACACAATCTATTATGTTACCGTTATAATGAATTATTCTCATTACCATCATGTATCGCCCTCAGCACCTCAACCTATCGCCCTCAGCACCTCAACCTATCGCCCTCATCACTACAATCATCACCCTTAAACACCTCCAATCTTATCACCATTACAGCCACAATCTATCACCATTACAACCACAATCTATCACCATTACAGCCACAATCTATCACCATTACAACCACAATCTATCGCCCTCACCGTCACAATCTTTCACCCTTATCACCACCATCTATCACCTTCACCACCACAGTCTATTACTGGTCAAATTTATGAGTGTTCATTCTCTAACCACCGCCACAATATTTCTAGACGACGTTTCGGTCCGTCTTAGACCGAAGGTTGTTGCTCAGTTACTGATGAGGGTCCAGAAAAGACCGAAACATCATCGGACTGATCCCGACGAGGTGTCATTTGTCCATCAAATTAAAAGCTTTACATTTTTTCTCTAAAATCTGATGACCTCCACTTCCCAATTCGCTGTGTGACCCATACGGATTTAGCGTTTCATGAAATGTGATTAGCCTGTCGCCCTCCCTTAGTCTTAAGGCGATAACGTGATTTAAAGGCATTTATGTCTTCCTCGGCCACAATGTGGTCCCAGAGGAGACAAAGGAGCTATCACGGTCTATGTCAGGTAATGGAAGTAAAGTTGTGGTCACTTTCTGAAGTCAGTTGTGATGACGAAGGTTTTGAAATGGGTCCTCAGGAGACAATGTATTAGTTTCCAGTGTAATTCTCAAGTGGGGTGTGTGTGTGTGTGTGTGTGTGTGTGTGTGTGTGTGTGTGTGTGTGTGTGTGTGTGTGTGTGTGTGTGTGTGTGTGTGTATGTGTGTGTGTGTGCAACACTTTGGTATATTTATCGAGGAATCGTTCCGCTGATCAGTGGTTTTGTCAGTCCAATACAGAGAAGAAACGACGGAAGATTTGAAGATGAAGTTTGAGGTAATCAGTCCCTCGGCCTAGTGACGATATTTTCTGTCCATCAGCCTTGATAAAATAATAAGATCTACTGGCTTTTAGCCATTTCTGTGGCTGGCTTTATGGCTTCTGAACATAAATCTACACACGACTTCCTTCACAACACTCAGTCTTGAAGGAATATTTTTTTAAACACTTGCGGCTCATTCCCAAGACTCGTTCCCAAGACTCATTCCCAAGACTCATTCCCAAGACTCATTCCCAAGACTCATTCCCAAGATTCATTCCCAAGATTCATTCCCAAGACTCATTCCCAAGACTCATTCCCCAGACTCATTCCCATATCTCATTCCCTAGACTCATTCCCAAGACTCATTCCGAAGACTCATTCCCAAGACTCATTTCCAAGACTCATTCCCCAGACTCATTCCCATGTCTCATTCCCTAGACTCATTCCCATTACTGTAGTTCTCATAAGTGTCTCCTTGTCTCTGGTTCTTTCAAACTCTCCCTTTTTTCTCTCTCAAAATATTAAATATATTTTTGTCATTATCATATTTCTTCTGAGTTCTTCTGTTCTCACATGTCAAGTTTAGTTCCTTGGGTGTATGTTCTTCAGGAGCATCATGTATATAAAAAGTAAAAAATTCCTGTAACAGAACCACTAATACCAGGAATGACTTCTTATATACATGATACTCCTGAAGAACATACACCCAAGGAACTAAACTTGACATGTGAGAACAGAAGAACTCAGAAGAAATATGATAATGACAAAAATATATTTAATATTTTGAGAGAGAAAAAGGGAGAGTAAAAATTTCCTGTAACAGAACCACTAATACCAGGAATGACTTCTTGGCTCGAGAGACGTTCAATAGCATAAATGCATATTCAAGAGGAGGTACAAGAGTACGATGAAGTGGTATAACTCTCAACAAATTCTCGACTTTAACATATCTCCAGATGCTGGATGAACTCGGCCTTCACAACACTGGAGTGATGGCCAGGTATGGTGTGGCTAATATGGCCCATTAGAGAGAATGTTTTACTTCAGCACGTTTCGAACCCCTCACGATGACTCGAGGCTTGGTGGTAGCACCCTCTCACAAGCAATGAACCCAGGTTTAATCCAGGGCAAGTGGAAACTATGTCCAAATCTCCTTATACTTGTCGCCGCTGTTCACCTAGCAGTAAATAGGCACCTGACTGCTAGCCAACTATTTTAGGTGACTCCTAGAAGCAATAGACTTTGAAATTATCTGAAGTACAGTTACAGCTATTAGTCTGTTAATTTAACGGTGTAAACTAGCTGGTATACCACAGAAGCTCTGAGTTACAGGAGGTGGTCCAGACCCAGGCAGGGTTCAATGCGATCAGGTAACCTCAATTATAGATGATTTTCTCGACCTTCTTTTACAACACTATTTACCCTGTGCATTTTGCCAATATTTTTCAACAACTTTCTCATTCACTAAATGAAACTGAATTGCAATTCCTTTCTAAGAGATTGAATGACCTTTACTAATTTAAACTTACCCTATGTTTATAATAATATTTATTATACACACTGACTCTGTCAGAACTTTACATGTCACTGACATATTCCGGAGAAAGTTTTTACCCAGCGACCAGCAGTCTGTTTTTGGCTTCTCTTATCTGAGAGAAATTTACTTGCAGCGACCAGCGTCCTGGCTGTCAATAACGGGTGAGATGTCAGAATTTTACCCCGGTGAGGCAGCAGGATATTGGACACCCACTGGTAGACTCATGTATGTATGTTGATGTTTGTTTATAGTACTTACTCGAGGAGGAGGAGGAGGGATGTGTGATGGCCTCTGATGGGTGTTGAAGCAAGATTAAGTTCTTCACTGTAACTGAAGACACTCCAGTCAGTTCCTCTTCTTCGTTAAGATCTGGGCACTCTGGGTATTTCTTTCTCTAACGTGGGATCGTCTATGGGGGGGGGTGAAAGCAGTGTTGTTACAAAAGTACCCATAGTTTTGAAGACGGAGTGACGTGCTCATCTATACTAGGTACAAATTAAGAGATTTGACTTGCATTTTATCTCCCGCATCATGATGGTCTCATCTCCCACATCATGATGGCCTCATCTCCCACATCATGATGGTCTCATCTCCCACATCATGATGGCCTCATCTCCCACATCATGATGGCATCATCTCCCACATCATGATGGCATCATCTCCCACATCATGATGGCATCATCTCCCACATCATGATGGCCTCATCTCCCACATCATGATGGTCTCATCTCCCACATCATGATGGCATCATCTCCCACATCATGATGGCATCATCTCCCACATCATGATGGCATCATCTCCCACATCATGATGGCATCATCTCCCACATCATGATGGCATCATCTCCCACATCATGATGGCCTCATCTCCCACATCATGATGGTCTCATCTCCCACATCATGATGGTCTCATCTCCCACATCATGATGGCCTCATCTCCCACATCATGATGGCCTCATCTCCCACATCATGATGGTCTCATCTCCCACATCATGATGGCCTCATCTCCCACATCATGATGGCCTCATCTCCCACATCATGATGGTCTCATCTCCCACATCATGATGGCTCATCTCCCACATCATGATGGCCTCATCTCCCACATCATGATGGCTCATCTCCCACATCATGATGGTCTCATCTCCCACATCATGATGGTCTCATCTCCCACATCATGATGGCCTCATCTCCCACATCATGATGGCCTCATCTCCCACATCATGATGGCCTCACCCTCCCACATCATGATGGTCTCATCTCCCACATCATGATGGCCTCATCTCCCACATCATGATGGCCTCATCTCCCACATCATGATGGTCTCATCTCCCACATCATGATGGTCTCATCTCCCACATCATGATGGTCTCATCTCCCACATCATGATGGCCTCATCCTCCCACATCATGATGGCCTCATCTCCCACATCATGAGGGTCTCATCTCCCACATCATGATGGTCTCATCTCCCACATCATGATGGTCTCATCTCCCACATCATGATGGTCTCATCTCCCACATCATGATGGTCTCATCTCCCACATCATGATGTTCTCATCTCCCACATCATGATGGTCTCATCTCCCACATCATGATTGTCTCTCATCTCCCACATCATGATGGCCTCATCTCCCACATCATGATGGTCTAAATCTCCCACATCATGATGGCCTCATCTCCCACATCATGATGGTCTCATCTCCCACATCATGATGGCCTCATCTCCCACATCATGATGGCCTCATCTCCCACATCATGATGGCCTCATCTCCCACATCATGATGGTCTCATCTCCCACATCATGATGGCCTCATCTCCCACATCATGATGGCCTCATCTCCCACATCATGATGGCCTCATCTCCCACATCATGATGGCATCATCTCCCACATCATGATGGCATCATCTCCCACATCATGATGGCATCATCTCCCACATCATGATGGCCTCGGTCATATATATCACTAGTACCATCCCTGAGCAGTAACAGTTACAAAGAAACATAAGATGTACTAAAACTCTGAAAGGTAATGTTACCTGACTTGGACTCTGGTTACAGAGGCAGCTACAGAGCTCCATGCTCTAGGTACTAGACCTCCTAGACTCTAGGAGGATATATAACTCTTATGACGATAAAATTTAATACCAGATAAACACTTAGCAAGCTTTTAATTGGAAAAATTCTTCATTTGTGTAGAGCTTTATTAATTCTTTCAGCTTTATCAAACTTTAGATGTGATAAAGCTTTACATGAAGCGAAATCTTGCTATAGCAAATTCTTTCTCTACACGTGTCTTTAACTCAGTCCTCTTTGCTGGAAGAAGTACATAGCTGCCAGCTGAAAATACTACTCTTTTCTGAGATAATTCTCCCAGTAAAGATTTTTCAAAGCAAAATGGATTTTTTGAATCTCTGACTTAAAAAAACAAGTGCATCATTAATTATTATTGGGATGCGCCTAGTTTCTGCCTTCTATTCCTTTTAAGGAATAGGAAGGCAGGGCAGTGCAGGGCAGGGAAGGGCAAGGAAGGGTAGGGCTGGGCAACTCTCTTACCCTCTTAAGGGTTACGTAGGTGCCCAGATTATGAAGGTAGGCACACGGAAGCGTGTCTACCTTGGTTACCTTCAGATTTAGATAAATACATGAGTGAGAGGGATGGATTTGAGTAGGACTTGTGCGTGAGTTATCTTGGGTAGCAATGAAAATGTGTTGAGACGATATTTTTGTTAGTGGGTCTGAGTAAGATATACTAACATACTCTCTGCTCCATAGGAAAGGGTCTCCAAAGGAGCAGAGAGTATGCCACATTAGCTAATCGAGGAGCAAGGACTCAACCCTCGCAGACAAATACCAGGTGAGTACAAAAGCCAGCTGCAATAGTCATGCAAGCAGGGCAAGTGGATGAACTCAAGGGCCATTCACTGCATACCAAACACAGTCCAGATATCTTCCAGTCCTGACTGGATTACATAAACACCCTGTCCACACACACACACACACACACACACACACACACACACACACACACACACACACACACACACACACACACACACACACACGCACGCACGCACACACAACACTGTACAATTTCTTTTCTCTCGCTCACTATTTCCTCTCTCAATTTCCAGGGTGACCGCGAGCCAACTGTGGTCGTTCCTTGTTCCATGGAACGACTACCCTTTCCTCGCCTGGAAACATTATCAAGATGAAGGTAAGCACGTAAGAGAGGGAGAGAGAAAGAGAGAGAGAGAGAGAGAGAGAGAGAGAGAGAGAGAGAGAGAGAGAGAGAGAGAGAGAGAGTTACTATCTCAATCAGGTTAAATGTGAAATACAAAGTATTTAAAGATTCGAACACGAGACTAAGCTCTATGAGATTAATCGCTTCGAGACCAGTCGCTACGGGACCAGTCAATGCGAGACCAGTCACTACGGGACTAGTCAATGCGAGACCAGTCACTACTAGACTAGTTACTACGAGTCTAGTCACTACGAGACTAGTCACTACGAGACCAATCACTACGGGACCACTCACCATTCAACACGAAACTAGTCACTACGAGACCAGTTACTACGACTAGTCACTATGAGTCTATTCACTACGAAACTAGTCACAACGAGTTTAGTCACTACGAGACCAGATACTACGAGACTAGATACTACGAGACTATTCACTATGAGACCATTTATTACGAGACTAGTCACTACAAGACCAGTCACTACGGAACGAGTCAATACAAGACTAGTCATTATGAGTCTAGTCACTACGAAACCAGTCACTATGAAACCAGTCACTACGGAACGAGTCAATACAAGACTAGTCATTATGAGTCTAGTCACTACGAAACCAGTCACTATGAAACCAGTCACTACGGAACGAGTCAATACAAGACGTCATTATGAGTCTAGTCACTACGAAACCAGTCACTATGAAACCAGTCACTACGAGACTTGTCGTTACGGGACTAGTCACTACGTGTCTAGTGACTACGAGATTAGTCAGTACGAGACTAGTCAGTACGAGACTAGTCACTACGAGACTAGTCAGTACGAGAGTTTTTCTATTTAATCAGAGATGTGACGATTTTTATTATTATTATTATTATTATTATTATTATTATATTATTATTATTATTATTATTATTATTATTATTATTATTATTATATTATTATTATTATTATTATTATTATTATTATTATTATTATTATTATTATTATTATTATTATTATTATTATTATTATTATTATTTATTATAAGGAAGCGTTAAATTCGTAGGGGTCATAGAGCGTCTGGTGGATAGAAAATAACCAGGTTTGATCCGAGGAGAGGAAAGGCATCTTAATTATTTAAATTATGATCCCCTCACCAACAGGAAGGTACTATCTTATATGCACATGCAATATGTTCATTAAACTGCATACTGATGTCACCAGTATGTGGCTCAATGTTACGTTACTCACGACGTTATTAAGACGTAACGCAGGACGTCTTTATCTAGAGGTAACGCCGGAGGAATTCGGACAGGCTATCATGGCTCTTTCAAACTTGGACCATTTGTGTGTAGTTACAAGACAGCGTTGAAACGGACTTTACTCCCAACTTAAACAGTTATTATGAAATCTGCAGCAGCAGTCATCGTAAAGAGCCCCTCTCACAACGTTACTCGGGTTTAATATTGTTCTCTACTCTTCTGAGTTGCATTTCATAATTAGTATTGCTGAATCTACTAATGAACCAGCTATGTTCGTAAAGGGAAAACGTACATTATCATCGGTATATCCATGAATATATCAGCTCTGCTTGTCAGCAAAAGATGCGTATTAATGCTACTTAAAGCAGGAAGTAAAACACGTCTGCTTGTTAAGGAGAGTTGTAAACGTGAACCTACTCTCCTGCATGTTGTGTGAGAGAGAGAGAGAGAGAGACAGAGAAAGAGAGGCGGTGTTTCCTTGTCAGGAGAACACAAGGTATTGTATTTCTTGGGAAACTCGTGATTATCTTGGAGGGTAGTTGTTGAGTGTTGGTATTAAATTTGGCCAGAAACTCGTATTTCTCTACTTCGTCCTCCTCCCATGTGCCAGAGGAAAACTAGAGAGCATGTGGATGTGGGTGAACTCACCTACATGTACTCGCCTCTACGTGGTGTAAGAGAGAGAGACATGACTCATGAAATCGTAATGACACGATTGCAAACAAACCATACCACGGGCGGGGTTAGAACCCGCGATCAGGGTCTCAAAACTCCAGACCGTCGCTTTAGCCACTGGGCCAGCTAGCCACAATAAGATTCATCCAACAAGGTATATTTATACTTGCATTTGTGGTCACAGTGGTGCCTATGCTAACCTTCCTATGATGTATAAATATACCTAGTTGGATGAATCTTATTGTGGCTAGCTGGTCCAGTGGCTAACGCGACGGTCTGGAATTTTGAGACTCTCTGATCGCGGGTTCTAACCCCACCTGTGTTATGGTTTTTTTTTGGAGAGAGACAGACAGATAAAAAGAGAGATTAAGTGAAGTGAAAATCACTGGAACAACCCCTGGGACAGTAGGCCATTGCCACGATTTTCCTTAAAACTCAATTGTTAAGAAATGTACTTCTTCCTTCAACAAACCAAAGTGAACGAAATTGAGTCTTTCTATAGAAAACTATCAATGATGGCAGCTAGACTTGGGGAGATAGATCACAAAACAACTTTACTCTGCGAACTAGTTATGAGATTCTCCCAGAACATTTGAAAGGGTTAGACTCGAGATTAATGATCCTAAGTTTATTAATTGAGTAATCCAGCCTCTTCAAACAGATCAGGTTTCCCTAAAGCTCCAAAACAGTTCTTTAAAGATAATCTCCGAGCAGAGAGCATAACATCAACTTTATTTGCCAGTGCTCCTGAGGAAGACAGAGCCTTTCTTAAATTGTGAGAGCTTTACGTATAGGCGATTTTTATTCATTGTCCACAATTATTCAGTGGAAACTCACCTCATTCGTCAATCCTAACTATACACAGGTAAAAATGCAGCAGATCATAAGGGGTAAATGATGTTAATAAAACAGCCAGCTGCAAATTATGAAGCTAACTTCAGCTCTGCAGATACAACTGCAACCAGAAGCGTCCAGTAGTGACTGTTACCCACGACAGATGACACTCGGTTAGAACCGAACTATTCAGATGCACCAGGACAATTGTCTCAGAGGGTTCGTAGACACCCGGATTACTGGGGAAAATCAGCACTCCATTTCCTTAAAGGAGTGAGATGCACTCAGAATAAGACTTGCTGACAATACTTGCTGCATTACTGCACCACAGCCTACCTCTGAGAAGCGGTAGGAACTTTACACAAATGAAATATGAATATACATTTCGACTAAGACTGATATGTAGGCGAAAGAATTAATAAACAATCAAAAGAAATATATATATATATATATATATATATATATATATATATATATATATATATATATATATATATATATATATATATATATATATATATTATAATACGTAGTTGAGCTTTAATCCAGGGCTCTGGAGAGATGCACTTCTCGTGTTGAGTCTGCCGCGCCAGAGACAAAAGTCAACGCGAAAATCTTTTCACCGGAGGAGGAAGAATATTTTTGTGAGAATTTGTCTCATCAAGGTAAGGCGCCAGAATTTACCTAAGATTTCACGAAACGACATTTAAGATTATACAGTTTTCTGAGTGGATGTGTACACGTTGATGCGCACAGACACACACAAACACAGACACACACACACATACATATATATTCCAACCAACAGAGAGTATGTACAGAGTATTTACACTAGGTACAGAGTTCAAGGTCAAGGTAAATTTAATAGTGAATAGAATTATGAAGAGATTAAATACGAAGAGATTCTCCCTGGAACTCATAGATACTTCAGCCGACGCCACATTAAACATTTCAGTCCTTCAGTGTGTTTCATGCGAGTGTCATTAATACCCCACGAAAAAATCATCGTAATTTACATCCTTTATCGAATTTTCTTTTCAGACAGCATCGGTTGGAGGACTGATGTGTGAAGGTGTGAAGCAGCATCTTCGGAGAAAAGATGTCTTCTCCCACCGGAAAATAAAGATGCTTGTGATATAAACTGGAGTCCATGAGGCATGAGGTTGAGACTACGTATGACACACGTCACTTATTAAGAGCCAAGATAAAGTTATAAAGGAAGACGTGGGAGGATGAAGAATAACTTGGCTAATTGTTACTTAGTGATATTAGTCACTTGTTGATATATCCGGACATGTTCAAACCTCGTCTCTGTTGTTAAACTTTTCTCAGTTACTCTCTCTCTCTCTCTCTCTCTCTCTCTCTCTCTCTCTCTCTCTCTCTCTCTCTCTCTCTCTCTCTCTCTCTCTCTCTCTCTCTCTCTAGCACCCACCACTGCATCTCCAGCTTTTCAACAACTTCTACAGAACTTGTAAAAGTTCAGCCACATAACAAACTTCTCCTGACAACTTCAACTTTTCCCTTCAAACTTAATTCGGAAATATATCCAAAACGTCACAAATTTCAAAAAATTAATTCTCAGGGATAATGTAACGTAATGAAATTGAATGAAAGCATAACAAGGATCAGAATATATAAATTATATATATATATATATATATATATATATATATATATAATATATATATATATATATATATATATATATATATATATATATATATATATATACATATATATATATATATATATATATATATATATATATATATATATATATATATATATATATAATATATATAAATATATATATATAAATATATATATATATATATATATATATATAATATATATATATATATATATATATATATATATATATATTATATATATATATATATATATATATATATATATATATATATATATATATATATGTATAGGTAGTAGGTTGGTAGACAGCAACCACCCAGGGAAGTACTACCGTCCTGCCAGATGACTGTGAAACAGAAACCTGTAACTGTTTTGCATGATGGTAGGATTGCTGGTGTCTTTTTCTGTCTCATAAACACGTTAGATAACAGGGATATCTTTCTACTCCAACTTACACTTTGGTCACACTTCACAGACACGCACATGCATATATATATACATACATCTAGGTTTTTCTCCTTTTTCTACATAGCTCTTGTTCTTCTTTATTTCTTCTATTGTCCATAGGGAAGTGGAAAAGAATCTTTCCTCTGTAAGCCATGCGTGTCGTATGAGGCGACTAAAATGCCGGGAGCAATGGGCTAGTAACCCCTTCTGTAGACATTTACTAAAAAAGAGAAGAAGAAAAACTTTATAAAACTGGGATGCTTAAATGTGCGTGGATGTAGTGCAGATGACAAGAAACAGATGATTGCTGATGTTATGAATGAAAAGAAGTTGGATGTCCTGGCCCTAAGCGAAACAAAGCTGAAGGGGGTAGGGGAGTTTCGGTGGGGGGAAATAAATGGAATTAAATCTGGAGTATCTGAGAGAGTTAGAGCAGTAGTTTGTTGGATTATGTATTGGTAGATAAAAGACTGTTGAGTAGACTTCAGGATGTACATGTTTATAGAGGGGCCACAGATATATCAGATCACTTTCTAGTTGTAGCTACACTGAGAGTAAAAGGTAGATGGGATACAAGGAGAATAGAAGCATCAGGGAAGAGAGAGGTGAAGGTTTATAAACTAAAAGAGGAGGCAGTTAGGGAAAGATATAAACAGCTATTGGAGGATAGATGGGCTAATGAGAGCATAGGCAATGGGGTCGAAGAGGTATGGGGTAGGTTTAAAAATGTAGTGTTAGAGTGTTCAGCAGAAGCTTGTGGTTACAGGAAAGTGGGTGCGGGAGGGAAGAGGAGCGATTGGTGGAATGATAATGTAAAGAGAGTAGTAAGGGAGAAAAAGTTAGCATATGAGAAGTTTTTACAAAGTAGAAGTGATGCAAGGAGGGAAGAGTATATGGAGAAAAAGAGAGGGGTTAAGAGAGTGGTGAAGCAATGTAAAAAGAGAGCAAATGAGAGAGTGGGTGAGATGTTATCAACAAATTTTGTTGAAAATAAGAAAAAGTTTTGGAGTGAGATTAACAAGTTAAGAAAGCCTAGAGAACAAATGGATATGTCAGTTAAAAATAGGAGAAGAGAGTTATTAAATGGAGAGTTAGAGGTATTGGGAAGATGGAGGGAATATTTTGAGGAATTGTTAAATGTTGATGAAGATAGGGAAGCTGTGAGTTCGTGTATAGGGCAAGGAGGAATAACATCTTGTAGGAGTGAGGAAGAGCCAGTTGTGAGTGTGGGGGAAGTTCGTGAGGCAGTAGGTAAAATGAAAGGGGGTAAGGCAGCCGGGATTGATGGGATAAAGATAGAAATGTTAAAAGCAGATGGGGATATAGTTTTGGAGTGGTTGGTGCAATTATTTAATAAATGTATGGAAGAGGGTAAGGTACCTAGGGATTGGCAGAGAGCATGCATAGTTCCTTTGTATAAAGGCAAAGGGGACAAAAGAGAGTGCAAAAATAATAGGGGGATAAGTCTGTTGAGTATACCTGGTAAAGTGTATGGTAGAGTTATTATTGAAAGAATTAAAAATAAGACGGAGAATAGGGTAGCAGATGAACAAGGAGGCTTTAGGAAAGGTAGGGGGTGTGTGGACCAGGTGTTTACAGTGAAACATATAAGTGAACAGTATTTAGATAAGGCTAAAGAGGTCTTTGTGGCATTTATGGATTTGGAAAAGGCGTATGACAGGGTGGATAGGGGGGCAATGTGGCAGATGTTGCAGGTGTATGGTGTAGGAGGTAGGTTACTGAAAGCAGTGAAGAGTTTTTACGAGGATAGTGAGGCTCAAGTTAGAGTACATAGGAAAGAGGGAAATTATTTCCCAGTAAAAGTAGGCCTTAGACAAGGATGTGTGATGTCACCGTGGTTGTTTAATATATTTATAGATGGGTTGTAAGAGAAGTAAATGCGAGGGTCTTGACAAGAGGCGTGGAGTTAAAAGATAAAGAATCACACATTAAGTGGGAGTTGTCACAGTTGCTCTTTGCTGATGACACTGTGCTCTTGGGAGAGTCTGAAGAGAAGTTGCAGAGATTGGTGGATGAATTTGGTAGGGTGTGCAAAAGAAGAAAATTAAAAGTGAATACAGGAAAGAGTAAGGTTATGAGGATAACAAAAAGATTAGGTGATGAAAGATTGGATATCAGATTGGAGGGAGAGAGTATGGAGGAGGTGAATGTATTCAGATATTTGGGAGTGGACGTGTCAGCGGATGGGTCTATGAAGGATGAGGTGAATCATAGAATTGATGAGGGGAAAAGGGTGAGTGGTGCACTTAGGAGTCTGTGGAGACAAAGAACTTTGTCCTTGGAAGCAAAGAGGGGAATGTATGAGAGTATAGTTTTACCAACACTCTTATATGGGTGTGAAGCATGGGTGATGAATGTTGCAGCGAGGAGAAGGCTGGAGGCAGTGGAGATGTCATGTCTGAGGGCAATGTGTGGTGTGAATATAATGCAGAGAATTCGTAGTTTGGAAGTTAGGAGGAGGTGCGGGATTACCAAAACTGTTGTCCAGAGGGCTGAGGAAGGGTTGTTGAGGTGGCTCGGACATGTAGAGAGAATGGAGCGAAACAGAATGACTTCAAGAGTGTATCAGTCTGTAGTGGAAGGAAGGCGGGGTAGGGGTCGGCCTAGGAAAGGTTGGAGGGAGGGGGTAAAGGAGGTTTTGTGTGCGAGGGGCTTGGACTTCCAGAAGGCGTGCGTGAGCGTGTTTGATAGGAGTGAATGGAGACAAATGGTTTTTAATACTTGACGTGCTGTTGGAGTGTGAGCAAAGTAACATTTATGAAGGGGTTCAGGGAAACCGGCAGGCCGGACTTGAGTCCTGGAGATGGGAAGTACAGTGCCTGCACTCTGAAGGAGGGGTGTTAATGTTGCAGTTTAAAAACTGTAGTGTGAAGCACCCTTCTGGCAAGACAATGATGGAGTGAATGATGGTGAAAGTTTTTCTTTTTCGGGCCACCCTGCCTTGGTGGGAATCGGCCAGTGTGATAATAAAAATAAATAATATATATATATATATATATATATATATATATATATATATATATATATATATATATATATATATATATATATATATATATATATATATTCTCAACTCTCCACTAAAATTAAGAGTTAAATTCACGTAGCCTCCACAATAAGAGTAAAAATTATTAAATAGTTTATGAGAACCTGAACCTAAACAACACTTGAGCACGCATGACTGGAGCACAGTGTATGTACACAGAGTATTCTCACAGCGTATGTACACTTAGTGTAGTGTATCTCTCAGTGTATATACACTGAGAATTTTCTTTTGCAGCAGTCTTAATGATCCATATGTCTTAGTGTTTCCAATTTATTATCATTCTACGTAGTGTTAATACAAGGTAAAGATCTACACCATCCTGGGATACGACTCCCCTTCCTGCTACCAAGAATATCATTTCTCTCTTCATTT